>JAXCLR010000001.1:59011989-59022614 GCA_035584095.1 Annona squamosa
ATCACTTTATCTTAACCACAAGGTCACTATTCACGTTCCACTATTCACATTTACTATTCATTTAAAATTATATTTCAAAATTAATTATTTGATCCTTCAATTCCATATATTATGAAAATTATATATTAAAAAAATCAATAATCTATGGTTCATGACCTTAGGGTTTCATACATGGTCCTAAAAATTTGGGGTTCCACACCTGATGAGAATTCTGCTTCACTTTGGCACAAACGTTTAGGACATATTTCTAAATAAAGAATTGAAAGACTTGTGTCAGATGGAATTCTCAATCCTCTTGATTTATCAGATTTTCAAGTTTGTGTTAATTGTGTTATGGAGAAACAGACAAACATAAGGAGATTCGGTGCCAACAAGTCTTCAGACGTCTTAGAACTAATACATACGGATATTTGTGGGTCATTCCTTACGGCTTCTTGGAATGGTCAGCAATATTTTATTACGTTCGTAGACGATTTTTCACGTTGTGGCTATCTATATCTCATCCATGAGAAGTCTCAATCACTGGACATGTTTAAAATATTTAAGGCTGAAGTTGAAAATCAACTTGGCAAAAGAATTAAGGCTATTAGATCTGATCGTGGTGGTGAATACTACGATAGATATGACAGATCAGGGGAATAACGTCCAGGGCCTTTTGCCAAATTCCTAGAAGAGTGTGATATCGTCCCACAGTACACCATGCTAGATAATCTTACAATGAATGGTGCAGCTGAAAGACGAAACCCAACTTGAAAGGACATGGTAAGGAATATGATTAGTCGTATTACTTTATTAGACTCGCTTTGGAGAGAGGCATTAAAGACTGCAGCTTATATCCTTAACAAAGTACCAACTAAGGCAACTGCTAAAATCCCTTATGAATTATGGACGGACAAAAGGCCTGTCATAAAGCATTTACGAATTTGAGGATGTCCAGCTGAAACAAGGCCTTATAGGCCAAATGAAAGGAAACTGGATTCAAGAACAATTAGCAGCTATTTTGTTGGATATTCTAAAGGTTCATAGGGGTATAAATTTTACGATCCCACATCTAGATCCTTTTTTGAGACTGGAAATGCCCAGTTCTTCGAGAATATTGAGCTTGGGGGGGAGGATAAGGTTAAAGACTATGTCTTTAAAGAGGAATTGGTAACTTTTCCTACGATTGTTGTTCCTGACATAACTCAAACAACAATACCGGAACCACAAGACATTGTTGACAACCTCCCTAATCAAGGCCAACAGGATATTCCTGCTAAACATACTCAACAACCTGAAAAACTAATGTCATTAAGGAGATCTATTAGAGAAAGGAGAAGTGCAATATCTAATGATTATATTATCTTTCTCCAAGAACATCAGGACGACATTACGACGATGGAAAATGATCCTATCAACTTTCGTCAAGTAATGCAAAGTAAAAATTCTCAAGAGTGGATTAATGCCATGAATGAAGGGATTAAGTCCATGAGAGACAATGACATTTGGGAACTTGTCCCATTGCCTGAAGGTTCAAAACCCATTGGTTGTAAATGGATATTTAAAACCAAAAGGGATTCAAAAGGCAATGTGGAAAGGTATAAGGCTCGTCTTGTCGCAAAAGGATTTACTCAAAAGAAAGACATTGATTATAAAGAGACTTTCTCTCTGGTTTCGTCGAAAGATTCTTTTAGGGTAATAATAGCTTTAGTGGCACATTTTGATCTTGAGTTACATCAGATGGATGTAAAAATTGTGTTTCTCAATGGTGACATTGATGAAACCATCTATATGGTACAACCAGAAAATTTTGTGTCCGAAGATGCAAAACAAATGGTTTGTAAATTAAAGAAATCCATCTATGGGCTCAAGCAGGCTTCCCGTCAATGGTATTACAAATTTCATCAAGTTATCATCTCATTCGGTTTCGAGATGAATATGGTTGATGATTGTGTATACCATAAGTTCTGTGGGAGTAAGCATATTTTTCTAGTATTATATGTCGATGACATATTGCTTGCTAGCAATGATATATGTTTATTGCATGAACTAAGATATTTCTATCAACAAGATTTGAGATGAAAGATCTTGGTGAAGCAAATTTTGTATTAGGAATTCAGATACATCAGGATCGCTCTTGAGGTATTCTCGGATTATCACAAAAGACCTATATTGAAAGAGTAATAGAAAGATTTTTCATGCAGGATTGTAAATCAGGAGATACCCCCGTTGACAAGGGAGACAAATTCAATCTCAAACAGTGCCCTCAGAATGATTTTGAATCCAAGGAAATGCAGAAAGTCCCTTATGCTTCAGCAGTGGGAAGTTTGATGTATGCCCATGTTTGCACACGCCCAGATATAACATTCATTGTTGGCATGTTGGGCAGATATTTAAGTAATCCAGGAATGGATCACTAGAAAGCAGCCAAAAGAGTTTTTAAATATCTACAGAGAACAAAACACTGCATGCTCACATACAGGAGGTCAGATAATATAAAGATCGTTGGATATTCAGACTCCGACCATGCAGGATGCCAGGACAGTCTTAGATCCACTTCGAGCTATATTTACCTGCTTGCTGGAGGAGCAATCTCTTAGAGAAGTGCTAAGCAGACACTCGTTGCTCTTTCCACAATGGCAGCTGAATTTATAGCATATTTTGAGGCATCCAATCGGGCTATATGGCTGCGAAATTTTGTCACAGGGCTGCGAATTTTGAATAGAATTGAAAGACCACTCAAGTTATATTATGACAATAACTCAGCAGTCTTATATTCTAACAATAACAGGAGCTCGACGAAGTCAAAATTTATTGATCTCAAGTTCCTAGTTATTAAGGAAAGAATTCAGGAAGGTCAAGTGTCTATAAAGCACATAGGAATAAACTCTATGATTGCAGATCCGCTGACTAAAGGACTACCACCCAAGGTCTTTCATGAGCATACTGCTCACATGGGTGTTGTATCACTTGATGATACCCTGGTATAGTGGGAGTTTATATTTTATGCTTTTATTTGGCAAACCCACTTCTGTATATTACAGTTATGGATATTTTTCTGCAGAAATAAAGTATTCAGTATTTTAGTTTTTCAGTACTTTTGGTCTTGGTTTGATATCACCAAATAAGGTGGACCAGTTGGAGATAGGCATGTTAGATCACATTCCATGCAATTTCCATGCTACGCATCAATGCTTGATCTATGTCGTTTAGTTATGTTTGATATATGTGATCTTGGATGGGTCTAGTTACGATAAATGTAACAAAGGCCGCCTTGGTTCTTCGTTGGTATAATTAATGGACGAGATTGTTCGAAAATGATTTTGATATGATAGCATAAAGTTTTGAGCTCATAAAGTCATATATATAATTATAAAATATATGTAGTCCAAGTGGGAGATTGTTGAAATTTTTGAACACACATATTATTTATATATATGTGTTATCATAAATTAATGGCCCAAATTATAAAAGTGATCTTATAAGGTTTTATGGGTCTAAATCATTTAATAAAGTATGAATCTCCTATGCGTAGAAACCATATAACCTAATTTCTAATTTTTACTTTTATGATGGGCTAAATTAGAAATAGGAAACTAGGCTTCCTATAAAATAGGTTGTGGTCCCCGGGTTATGCATCCTGTCAGGGTTCTTTTCTGTCATCCCATCAGTAAAGAAGAAGAGTTACACTCTCCTAAAACCCTAGGTGCATTAACTTTAAAGACCTAAGAACCACAGAATTAAAGATTAACAGCATCATGAATTCAGGTACGCTTCCGCTTATGATTTTAATTTCTTAATAATTTTTAGCATGAAGGATCTTGTTTGATTATGGATTTAATCAATGGTTGTTTTCTTAACATGAGCAGGTTAACGAGAGAAGCAATGACAGCGATATTTGTTGCCGATGATGCAGGTGCTTGTGGCTATTTCAGACGTCGTTGATATTAGCGTGGTTAGTGTTAAAAGATGTGGTATGCATGAAGAGAGGAAAAAAAAAGTTGTACATTTTAGTTATTTTGATGGTTTACCAAAGTCATAAATTAGTAGTTTTACGATCCCCATGCGGATTCGCATCGGTGACCAAAGTTAGGAAAAAAATTTTAGATCAGTGAATCTCAACCAATGGTTTGATTATTAATTGGAAGCACCTACGTCTAATCTGCCTGATCGAGGATACACATGCTCTTAAACTACACATGCTCGGTTGTCTATGAATAATTCATAAGAATAAGCTCAGAAGTTAAGAATTATTTAAAGGAAAAAATTCCACTCATTTTAGCTGCTAGGTTGAATGGAATTTGGAAAACTTAGAATTTAGATCGATTGATAGGAAATGGTTATTCCCTTCCCGAAAGAGGGATGTTGCACACTTAGTCTTCACTTAAGCTAGCTCACACGAATTAGAGAAGAATTTATTTTAAGAACTACCCTGTAAATTCTCTCTTAGTCTTACCTTTACGATACTAATGAATTAAAATGCATCTATACGTAACCAAAATTACCTAATTCGATCCGTCTTAGTAAAATACAAGACTCAAATACTCTTCGGAAGCTTAATTCTCTCTTTCCTAATTGATTTCAGAATACTAGACAACTTAATTGCTGAATATGAATGTCCATTGAGATACAAAATCCATTGAAAATGGTCATTATGGGACGATGAGCTGGGCTTTCTATGGTCTACGATTTCGTTGAGCTAAACAATCAACTCCTCTCTCAGAGGTTTGAATGATTTGACCTAGTAATAGAAGGGGGTGGGGTTGTCATGACTCATGACTAGTCGGATTTAATAAACTAGAAAAGATTTTTCTCACTTATTTTCTCCCGTATTTAACTAAAATATTTAAATAGTAGTATCAATTTTTATAGAAAAAATATTATTAAAATTAGTAACAATAACTAAGAACTAGGGGTGAGATCAGGGTGGGTTAAGAATTTAATTTTCTTCAGAAGGGGCAAGCTGAAAGGAACCTCAGACTTTCTTATACCATTTCTGACTTGCATCGTTTGACCTGCCGACTCACATAACTTGGTTCTTCAATTTGTAAATAAAATTTTAAATGTGTTATGTTTCATTAACTCATTTTGATATTCATATTTTATTTAAATAATGACGTTTTACTTTGACTAATAATTAATAAGTTGAAGTATATAATTTTAAATTAGCATTCATATGTTTTTATATTTAATAAGTTAATAAATTCTTAAAAGTATCTTACTTGACCTGCATTTTTATCCAACCCGCTATCTCGATACCAACTCGAAGTTTATTTTGAGATCTAATGAAAAAAATAAAGGTCAAAATGATTTCTAAAATGTAAGGTCAAGGTTAGGCGCACATTGACCAGCTTCGATTCTCACCCCCTACTACTAACTTAACAATTGGTGCGCATAGGGTCCATGCAACCCAAAGGCCCCCAAACCCAACCATAAACCCACAACATATAATTAAAGATGTTAATGAATCGAGTTGGACGGATTGGAGCTCAATCCTACTCTTAATCTATTTAAAATATCTCAATCTTAATCTATTTATTAATTCATTTTAAAAACTTTGAACTTAACCCATTTACGACTTATTTAATAAACAGGTTGATGGGTTGTTAATATGTTATATAGTAACGAAAAAATGAAGTTATAAAAGTAGTGAAAAAGAAAAATTAGGTGACATAAAGAAGATTTAGCAGGAAAAAATAACAAAGAGGTTTACATATATACATATATATAACTTTAATGGGTTAAACAAGTTAAATGGGTTGAACACATTAAATGGGTTATACATGTTGATGGATTATGAAATTTCAACTCTAATCCATTGATTTAATTAAATGGTTAAATAAGTTGGCGAATTATAACTCATTTATTTATAAATTTCAACCTAAATCTATTTATAAATGAATAGAACAAGCGGGGTCATGGTCAAACCATAACCATTAGCACCCCTGTGTATAATACAATTAGTAGGTATTCAAATGTCTTATTAATTTACAAGGATCTACCTTCTTTTTGGAATTTCTTGCGGTTCTTAATGGGTTTATAATCCACCTATTAAATTCCACGGAATTAAATTGAATGCTCTTATATAGTCCTAGTATACACTGTAACATTCGATATTCCAAATTAAACCCTTTCACAACCCTCACTATGGAGGAAAATTTTTGTAAATACATCTATACTCTGAGAGACATTTGTAAATACCTCCCCATGAGGGGGAACAATTGAATAACACCATCTACGCAAGCCAGGGGTCGAACCCAGAACGTCTCCGTGAGGGGCGCCGTCCCGTACCAACCAGTCCTGCGCTGGTTAGGGAGGGTTCTAGAAATTAACTTGCGTTTTTGGTGTTCCTTCTTGTTTTCTTGATTTTTCACTTTCTACAACCAGTTAACCATGCAATTTAAGAAGCATGTAATAAGCACGATAGTTTTGGTTCTTTCTAACCACTGATTAATTTTGATTCTAATGGTAGGCAAAGACAAGGAGATATTTATGTGATATATCCAGTACTTCAATTATCTCATTAAATACCACTTTTAATATTATCGACCCAAGCATGCATCTTCTTTAATTTGCTTGCTTCCATCTCTTCTAGTAGAAAAGACCGATTCAAAATACTCATGAATTAAAATGCATCAATACGCAACCAAATTACCTAATTCGATCCAACTAAATTAAAATAGAAGACTCAAAGCACACCTCAAAATATCAGACTTCGGCCTTACTGAATATCGATGTGTAAAATAGAAATTGGTCATCATGGGACGATGATCTGAGCCTCTCTGCCGTTGAGCTCGGCTCATCCGAGGTTGCGTTGGTCGATCCAGGCATGGCCTCCTCTTCCTGGAGCAAGAATGGTTTGACCCAGAAACAGGAGGAGTCGGGGTTACCATGACGAGTCGGATTTCATAAACTAGAAATGATCTCTTGCATATTTTCTTCCGATGTTCAAACTAATTGCATTTATACATTGAAACAGTTAACAATAAAAAAAAATAACATTACGTGCATGTTAGAAATCAAAATGCCACTCAAGTTCCCAAAAAAAAAAAAAAAAGATGAGGATCAAATTATTGCACACTTCAACATACAAAACATCGATAGAACCCGCAAAACGACTAGAGAAATCTTTCCATTCGTCCTCTTTTATTTTCCTAGTGAAATTACAACAATATATATAAAAGGCCTGTTGATATTACATTCCCAGACACTAACTACTACATCTCTTCGATCCATAACATCAGGTGCTGACCAAGGTTAAGGGAGGAATGCTCTGTGGGTTATTAAACACGTTGAATGGGTCGATCATGGTCTTGGCTCTGACCAGTCGGTCATAATTCTGGAGGAAATACCTCTTACCCCATGCTCTGGCCAACTCGACAGCAGTGGGCCCGGTCAATCCAGGCCTCTTCCAGTCCATAGTCCCAAGATCAAGGTCAGGAAGGTTTACGTATGCCCTTCTCGGCTTCTTCGACACATATTTCGTCATGTGTTTGTAAAGGTCCCGCACCCAATTTATGTACGCATCGCTATTCCCGTCGTCGGCTTCTTCCCATGCAACCGAATACTCCATGTCGAAGAGATTGCTCCTGTGAGGAAAGGCAACCGCGTTGCTTTTCACCCTGTTCACGTACCCGCCGTAAGGGTCTGCCAGGAGGGATGACTTGGGCTGCTTCGCCACCATGTCGAAAGCGGCCTCGAGGACTCCCAACGGAATTGGCTCCTGCACGTAGTCGGATTTCACCTTGAAGAAGTCCTTTTGGTAGGAACTCTTGTTCTTCAACTCTTCCACCGAGCTGCTTCCGTCCCAAAGATACACCACCGACTCAGCCCAGCTCATTTCCCCGCACTCTTCGGACGTCACATTCAATTCAGGAAAAGCTGTGACCAACGCGTCCAGGGCTGAGCCTTTGGGTCCAAGATACAGACCCAAGAATCCTTGAACTATCCCGACGGCGTCCGTTCTTGGATTGGCTCTGAAATTGAGAAAGAAGTCGTCCTCCAGTTAGGGTGCGACCAGTTGCCATTTGTGCCACAGCTTGGCGGCCTGGCTTGCAGTTCCGACCCTGAGAAATCGGAAAGCTGTGACCTTCTCAGGCACAGGAAGCAACTCGACTTGCCACGCCACGACGACGCCCCAGCTGCCGCCCCCACCGCCGCGGATAGCCCAAAAGACGTCCTCCCCCATTGCCTTGCGGTCCAGCATCCGACCCTCGGCATCGACAAGGATCGCGTCCAGCACGTGGTCCACCGCGAGCCCGTATTTCCTCGTGAGCATGCCGTATCCACCCCCGCTGAAGTGGCCCCCAATGCCGACGGTTGGGCACACGCCAGCCGAGAAGCCAAACGCGTTGGTGGATCTGCTGATGCTGTAATAGAGCTGGCCGCTGGTCGCACCGCTCTCCACCCAAGCGGTCCTCGAGCCCAAGTCCACAGTCACACGGTCGAGATTGGTGAAGTCTATTATCACGAACGTCAGTGTTATGCAGCAAGATAACCCAAACTAAGGAAAGTTTTCATAGTCAATGCGAATCTTTTACAAGTAATCAGCCAGACGGCAACTTGTAGGCTTCCGAAAGTTGACCTTAAATAAATTTTTCCGACTTGAGCGGGTCGTTTTGCATGATACAACTTTTGCATGTCGCAGCTTTTTCCTCTTTTAATGCTTCAGCAAATTGATATGTCCACATATTTTGGGTTTAAAAATGTTTTATGCTCTCGAAGTCTAATTCGTGTTAGCTCATTCACATGCATGGTCAACCCTAATCCCAAAATGTGCTACTGCATCAGCTCAAATATGGGTCTACCAAGAGCTGGCTCAGGTAACATCTATAATTAAATATATGACAGTTTATCATTCTCAGATTTATTTATTTATTTTTTTTTCTCATGGCGTGTGACGTCTAATCACTGTCTGAAATGCTGGGAAGGTTCAAACGAAAACCGAATGTCAACTGCTTGGATGTGGTCAGGTGGAGTTTGGTGCATGGTACTATACATCCCGGAGATCAGATGTGTTTGAGTCAGTCAAAACAAGGAATGCCCTCTTCTGACTCTACTGCTTTTTTTTTTTTTTGTTTCCGTGATCAAGACTCTACTGAGTTTTAGTTTGTTTATTGCTCAATGAAATTCTGCTGGCTAACTTCAGCAGATTATTTTTATGCTCGTTGAAAAATTCTTCCATCAAGATATATCAGATATATGGCATTCAAACATATATCGCCAATAATTAAAAAAAAATTTCTACAGCTAGCTCTAGGATGTACGCGTCTTCATGTAGTATATGATCATCAGAACATGGATGAATCAAATGGTATTCATAGGGTCCGGCAACTGCTCGAAATTTCCTGATCTTACTTTAGTATCATTAGTGTTTTCTATGTAGTTACGGCTTTGCTCCGCAGTTTATACCACTGTGACTCCGGTTTTTACGTATATTTGCATTTTTGAACTTTTTGATCGGTAGAGTTTTTTTTTTTAATTTTGCATATACATATGGTAGTATAATGTAAAATAGAAAATATTTCAATGCATTGTGACTTTACCGTGCAGTCCATGCAATATAGAGCACATTTGATCATGAACAAAAAATTTAACTCATTCATTGTAATTATAATTATTCACTTAATTAACATACTAATTTTCATCTAAATTGGTAAGTCAAAAAAAAAAAACTTTTATCCAAATTGGATGTGTGTACAAGTCTTATCTAAAAATAGTACAAAATCAACATAATAAAATAGTTTAATATAAATAATAATTTTAAAATTATTTTTTCAACATCTAAATTGTCCAATATATGCTTTTTATATGAATAAATGACCGTATAAATTATCATTTTAATATACGGGAAACCCACTTTGTAATAAACTGCACCAAAATTACAATATAGCCTATCTACACTTTTTTTTTGATATATATATATATATTTGATATTTAATATAGCCTATCTACACTTGAATGGTTCTCATACAGAATCACTACAAAGATTTCATTAAGTAAAAATAAACTGGCAAACGATATTTAGGCTGATGCCCAGTGGCCTAAATTGATGCGCAACTACAAGGCATCGGCAATAATCTTGCAGACAAATATTGATGCCTAATTGTTGACAAAATATAATTGCATAATAGTGAAATTGTATAAAACTCCTTCCGGCAGAAAATGAATTCATTTCAAACTTAAGACTTTAATATTCAAAACTAAAATATTTTAATTCAAAAATATTGTTGTAATTTTTTATTAGTTGTATACAATATTACATATCATCTCTTTTGTATTATAATCAAGTTCACGGAAACAAGAAGCTCTCTTTTGCCATTCGGAGACGCATGAAGGCAGCCTTGCTAGCGACTTCCGCAACTAAGGATGCGACTTGGGCCGAGCTCAACCTAACCTGGCCCGTCGAATCCGCGTTGAAACAGTTTGAAAACTGCCGATTGTAAAACCTGAACTCGATTTCTCTAAGTTAAACCTGAACCCGAATTAAAAAGAACGTAAACTCAGGTTGAACTAAACCCGAACCAGAAATATATATAACACTTATATTTTATATTTATTTTATACTCTATATAAATCTAGTTTCATTCCCCTCATATATATTATATTTATTTTATACCATATATAAACATTATTCCTCCTTAAGT
>JAXCLR010000001.1:59042872-59061926 GCA_035584095.1 Annona squamosa
GTTTTAGATTGAAAAGTTTTAATTGACATTTTTTTATGCGAAACAAACGCACCCTTTGTCTTGGGGGCAGATGCAGACCTTGTTACGGCGAAAAAACGCTTGGTCTATTGCCTTTTGTACCCCGCATGGAGCAACAACAATTGAATCTATCTCAATGTTATATTTTTGCCGGAGCCAATAAGGCCTCCAGCCATTTTACACAACATGTGGGCACCCCACCTCTCTCGATTCTTTATCGAAACCATATAATATTAATTGGAAAAGGCTAGCAATGCATAAAAATGTAGGCACCAAGGCAAGCAGATAAGACCAACAGCACATTCATAAATGGCTATGCAGAAGGACAACCCCATTAAGTAGAAAATCGATTACTTACAAGAACCATTCAGAAAGAAGGAATTATTCCAAGATAGTTTTGGCATCTTTGGCATAAATATCGAGTGAAATTGCAAGAGCTTAGCTTACAAAACTGTCTTTAGCGGAATTTCTATTTGCAGGCAGGCAGGTTTTCTTACTGCCCCTTGCTCATGGAAGTACTATCGTGCATTCTTCTGATTGCAAAAATGAGATCTTTACAGTTAATCCTTGCCGGGGATTGTACATGAGGAAGAGCTCCTACAAAGTCCGAGCATTTTATACACATGAAGATCTTCTATTTTGTACAAAAATTGCTTCTCTATCTTCTCGTGGGGAAATCAAAATTGTGGCTCTGGCTTCAGTCGAATGCCGCTGGAAGTCCAACACATGAATGCCTAAACAAGAGAAACACTGAAGTATTGCGGAATCTGTGCGAGCGACACTTGGATAAGAAATGAGTAAGAAGAAATTCATAGCCTGGCTCGGTTGTTTTCAAAGACTGGCAGGCTGAGTTAGTTTGGCGCTTGGAGACAGCATGACTTGGCTTCCTAGGCCTGGAATTGCGTAGGACATGTTTGGATGCTTACCTGAGAGCTTGCCTGAGTTCCACTAGGGAGAATCGTGCTGGCCAACTCCTCATCTATGGATACTGGCAGTGGCGGCATCTGGCTCATTATTCCAGGAGTCTCCCTCATACTGCAAAAAATGAATGGCCAACCCTTTTACAACCTAAAAGTTGAGCATCGTGCATTTCTTCCATAAATCCGATCGACCACCACCTTTGATACATTCAGATTTCTAAAAATAATAAATAAAATAAAATAAAATAATCGAAATTCAGAGTTGCCCAAGCTCAGCAGGTCTTTGCAGTAATTCAGTTGAGGGCTGAATCATGGCAGTTTTTATCTCAAGGATTCAAAAGACTCAACCCATTTGGTAGAAAACTTGAGCAAGTAAGATCAAGCATACTAAATTTCTTTTTCTCCAGTATTTTATTGGCTATTTCATCGTTTTAATGACTTAGTGAACCTGCATGATAGGGGCCGCCTGACCACTACTGCCAAAGCCCAAACAGCCCAGCAACTTTTATAGTCCACTACCAAATCAAGTTTCACGAGGAGAACATTGTTGAAGCAGTCAATAAATAAAAGTAGACAAGGTTTCACATACTCGTTCAATACGGCCAGAAGATTGTTCTTTGTGCGGCATAAGAGATCAATATTGTCCTGTATCTGCACAACAATTTATGAACAAAACCATTCATTGGTACCTTGGTTCGCAAGTAAACTGACCCAGTGAAGAGAATTGGGATGGCAACAAAAAGAGAGAGTAATGAAATTTTCATTTGCAACAAGTTTTACCAAGAAATGTACGATTAAATCTCTAAGATCAAAACAGAAGTCAGAAGCATGAGTCTGGATCTGGGAGAAGGATTATATAGTCTATGAAAAGCAAGCTCCAGCTTCTTTTGGCAGCCTGTATCCTTAATTAATAATATTTTGATATTCTTTTAGAAATTCTTAATGGTGTGGCAAAAGAATCCTACGGTTTGCATTTACATGATTACTAACAAAATAATAATAGTGGAAGAAGAAAAAATAAGAACACTATCTCCATGAAGGACAATGAGAGACTTAAGCCATTACCTTACATGCTCCAAGATTAGCTGCAATTTGGCCAAAAGTCTGAGCATTTTCATCCAAAAGATGTCTTGTTATGCCACCAACTGCAGAGACTAACCAAGAAACGGGTTCATCAATATCAAAAAGAGAAGAAAACTACAAATGGGAATCTAAAACAGAAATTTAAAAAACAAGCATTCTCACCTATCAAATCAAAGGAATAGAAACAGAAAATCAATAATGCAATGAAAAAGTGCAGAGAACAGTGCATATTTATTTAATAACTGACAGATACAATGACACCTGAATGCTTGCAATAACACATTGGAAGTACAAGGAACATTACACATTTTTGTGGTAAAATCTTAAGCTAGAAAAACTATTTTTGGGAATCTCATGCACAATGAAGACTGGAATGCTTAGGGGTGTTCAGATTGGTGAAAGAACCAAAAGTTCAAGCCATTAAAATGACTCCTGATTTTGCAAGGGACATGTACACTGGGCATAAATGTTTAGAAATATGCATTTATTGAACAGTAATGATCTGAAAATTTGCCCATAATTTATCCCAAGCACAGAACATCTACACACGAGAGCACTGTTATATAAATAAGAAATAAATAAAAAAGGATTTATTCCAGAATTATAAGACATGATGGAAGAAAACATGAAAGGAAACATCCAACCAATGAGGACAAGGAGACTACAGACCTCCGTATGAAGAGTGATCATTGTAGTTTGTACGCTGCATCATGAGAGAATACGGCATATTTAGCTGTATAGGTGTTGGTATGTTCATCTTTGGCGATGTATCCATCAGCTTTTCCTGAAGAAGAACTATTTTTAGAATCGTGGTTCTTCAATTAACATTACCTCCTAAAAATGTTGGATGGTTTAACAACTGAAAAAAGAAATTCCAGTTTTAAAGTTATTCACTACTAGTGCAATAGCGGCCACATATTAATTTTAATAATTCCTGTTTAGACAATAGACTTAAGGGTGTGTTTGGATAGCAAGGATGCTTGCACTTTGAGAAATTAAAAATGCTTTTGACAGCAACACAACCAGTGTTTCACAGACTAGTCACTATTTTAGCCACTACCCACAAAAGTAAAAGCAAACTTGTCTAAATGAACTAGAAGCCTACTTGCATCCAAACGGGCCCTCAATTTTAAATCATAGTTTCTACACTGAATGTTGAAGTATTCATCATGTATTCATTACAATTTCCAGTTTAGCAAAACAGGTAGCAGCCAAACTATCCAAAACACTTGGTGAATCACTTGAATAGTGAACCTAACAATCTTCCCTGGAAGACTACCAGCGGCAAGAAAATTGTCCCCAAAAAATGCTGAACAAGCATTAAGCATTACTTGACTGTCTAGCGCCATTTACCTTTCTTGCTGCATATTGTAGTTCATCTTAGAACAGGGTCAAGACCCAATAAATCCAGTACCAAAAGTGTCATCTTTTGAAAAAGAAAGAAAATACAATTACCAAAATCAAGTGCTGACAACGGACTTCAATCAAATCTTTATACCACCAAAAAGCATAAACGTAATAAAGTTCAGTAGATATCATGTGCATGCTTTTGTAGATCATATGCTTTAATCTTGTAAAAACATGTAAATCGTTTTGAGTCACCTTCCCGTCTTTCAGCTTCTTGCCCATTGAATGCTCATCCGGCTTGCGTCGCTTCCCACTGTCCTTCTTCTATAATAAAGACACATATGAAAGACGTAGGTAAAAATAACAACTACAGTCACACTAAACAAAGCAAACAAGCATGCGAACTTCAATTTTGACAAGTTCTATAGTAGAAGAATGAAAGTAGACCCAGAATTGGACCGGAATTCATGGGACGTGCACATAGGGCCTCCACTAGGACTAAAATAGCAGTAGTTGATCAAAGTAACACAAAAAAAACAACAAAAATAATAAAACAACCTCCATGTGCTCAATAACAAGGGGACGATTTCTTTTCTTTGATGCAGAACTAAATCATTTATTTTCTTTTAGTCATTTCCCTTTCCTTTTGTTTCCAGAGTCATACACAGAAAGGATGGTCAACCAAATGAAAAAAAAATTGTAGTGGAGTCATCATATATAGGAACAGTCAGGCCAGCAAAGATACTTAAATCCTCAAAGTGCGCCGACAACAAACAAAATTGCCGCAACTTTGTTATAGATGTTCATGCAAAATCCTGATAAAAGGTGTTCATGAAGAAAGATCAAAGGAAGGGAAAAAGATCCTTTTACAGCCTTATTGAAAATGGATAAAGAATCTCTGCGCTACCTGTTTGCATCTAAATATTCACAAAAAGAACAGCTCCGACCAATATTGCATATGTGGAAAATATGGTCCAGAATCAAACTCATTGGACTTCTTCAAATTGTTCATATAACCTTCTGAAAATTCTAATTCAAAGCCAGTTCAACCACCACCAGCCAATGAAACTATCTTGAAGTATAATTTTGTAAGATGATTTAATAGCTCAGGACAGAGACAAATCTTTGAAACAACATGCTAGCGAGGCATTAGCAAGATCTTTCCTAATACACCAAAAGCTCCTCAAGATACAGAGTAAAACAATAATACCACATTACCACATTCTTTTGCACATGTCTAACACTCTCCCTTGAGTTGGAGCATTTGTCATACCAGCTCAGCATGACAAAAGCCACTAGTTCTATAACATTCACTAATCACAGCCAATTTTCACAGTGACTCGATGCTATGAGCTCTATGGCTGCAAATTGGTTGTTTCCACTTCAACAAGCCTTAAGCTCAATCCTGTCCGGGGCCCCAGGTTGTCTTCTCCAAGGTCATCCTACTCCAGTGTCAAGTAAAAGAAATTTCAAATTGTAAAAGCTCTAGAAATAGTAGCCTGAAAACCGGCAAACCAATTGCTTAAACCATTGGGATCACAATTCTCTAACACTATTTATTGGCCAAATCAATAAGCATTATTTTAGTTTTTTTTTGATGAATCAATGAGCATTATTGGAAGGACCATATAAGATGAAACCCAATATTTTGCACAAGATGGAACTGCGTAGTATATAAATGTGCAAATATACCAAAATTAAGAGAAAAGTCAATGATGTGTTGAGTTAAGGCGCAGAGGATGAAATTCATAGGCCAACTCACAGTCATCCATCGACACCTCAAAGCAACATCTCGAACTGTCTTGTCACGCAACAAAGCAGCAACTTTGATATACCTCATAATACTTGACTCCTCTGCATATCTGATGTTATAGCGTCACATCAGTACAACACAGCAAGACACATAAACCAGAAAGCCCAAACTATGATATTAACAGATGTTAATAACACCCAAGGGGTGTCTGTGCAGAATTGTCATTGAGAAAAATAATGCAAACTGGAGCTATTCTTTTCTAAGGACAGATGCATACAGATCCACACAAGTATTAGAAAAAAAGAAAGGATAAAACACTTCCAGAGGCACAGCCTGCCTACATTAATGCCGTTAAAACTGTTTTCAAACTTTCAAGCTTTTTTTCCTCCTAGAACAAAGGGAACTGTCAATAATATCTGTACACTAGAAGTCCCTATCTCTGAGGTATTTAGATACTTTGATTGTTTCCATTAATAACTACTAACATAAGACATCATTCTGACTGAAAACCTATTAGACAGACCAGAATGATACTAACTAGGGCTGTCAATAGTCAGGTTGTTTGATGCCCGTATTGTGAACTGCTTTGCCTTGTCCTGTGGACAGATGGAACCAGATTAAGATCTACATTTCCACTATTGAAAACCAGACATTGGAAAATCCAAAAGTGGATGACCTTGAAACTTCATAATCATTTTCTAACACGCATTGTTCCTGTTACAAGTGGCCTACAGTGACATTACTTGAAATTTTCGCAGGAATATCTGCTATCTGACATCAGGACAGTGATTAGCAACCTCATCACGAACCTCATCACAATCTAGAATTATGGATACATTAATTTTTTAATAATGATACAATAAAACGAAATATACAGGCAAATATCTTTGACGCATGAAGTGTAATGGTCCAACTGATTAAGTCCATGGCAGCAAAGTGAGAACAAAACAGACCAGCTGTGACTTGCGATTTTCAGTTGGAAATTTTAATTTTATTTTATTATTATTTTTTTTCAAAAAAAAAAAGCGAGTGCAACTGAAGTAGCTTGGACAAAAAATATCCAAGACGGGCGCAGAGTAGGCCATTTCTACCTGAACAATTTTCTTAGAGTGAATTTCCCTATTTTTGATTGGGAACATAAAAACACTCAGCGAGGAGGCAAATCAGGGGGAAAAAAAAAAAAATTCCCTTCTCAGACATAGGATGAGAATTGCCCAAATAGCCTGAAATCAGAACTACTAAGAAAATTGAAATTTTCGCTTTATCTTTTTATAAATCCTGAAAGCGGGACGATAAGCCTCAAAAAGGCTAAATCTTGAAAAACTCCCGTTCAAGTATCAAACTTTCTTTGGAACGTAGCAGCCGCAAAAGAGCAAAATATCCAGGCAAAAGATGAAACGGATGGGAAAAGAGACGGGGACTAAACAAAACACCTACTTTTCGAGGCCTTCCTCCAGGATTGACTGTTCTTCAGCGGACCAATCCAGAGCCAAAGCCGTGTCATTCTTGAGCCCGCCCTCCAGGAGGAATCCACCACTCGGATTGCAGCCTGGGACGATCGACCCAGTGGTATTGCTTGCAACGACGCAATTATCATGCTTGAGCCGGCTCTCCAGGAGAAATCCACCAGTCGAACTGCCGCCTGGGACGATCGACCCAGCCGTCTCGCTTGCAGCGACGCAATTCTCGTTCTTGAGCCCGCTCTCTAGGAGAAATCCACCACTCGAACTGCAACCTGGGACGATCGACCCAGTCGTATTACTTGCATCGACGCAATTCTCGTGCTTGATTCCGCTCTCTAGGTGAAATCCACCACTCGAACTGCCGCCTGGGACGACCGACCCTGCCGTATTGCTTGCAGCGACGCAATTCTCATGCTTCAGTCCTCTCTCCAGGAGAAATCCACCTCTTAAAATGCTGCCTGGGACGACGGACCCAGCCGTACTGTTTGCAGCACCACAATTCCCATCAGGGGCGGTTATTCCAGCCACGTTGCCGAAGCCGCTGTAGCTGCTAACAGGAATCATCCCCATCGAGCTGCTCACTGCCTCAGTTTGGAACGCAAAGGCATGGCGATTAAACGCAGGAGCCGCGATAGCTCTATAGTAATAGTTCATGTTAGAATTGGCTGCCATCTTTGCTTCTGAAACCCTCTACCACACCACAACCCGCTCAAATTCCAGCTTACAACCCCAATCTTTCCTGCTAAAAGAAGCCTCCAAACTCCAAAAATGCACAAATACCCCCTCCCACGATCACGTTGCCAGGATTGAATTGGCTTCTCTGATCTTTCCCACCCGAAGCGATACGAGGCAAAACTGCAACTCGAACAACCAACGCAACCATCCAAACGGCATCAAAGCAACGATTCAGGCGATGCGACGAAGCTGAAGTCCACCGAATTCACGAGGCCGTAAATTCGTTCAGTCGGAGATCCCAAAATCCAACCTTTCAGAGGAATTCGCTTCTCTGGCGCATCAAACGACCGCGTCCAGACGGAAAAATCCGCCAGCTCCAAAACCCCAAATCCACCTTCACGAGTCTAGACATCCGGCAAACTGAAAACGCGCCGAGCAGCGGATCAATGTTGATGTACGAGCGAATAACGAATTGAAAATATGGACGACAGAATAGCACCTTTCTGAGCAACTTTTCGGCAGAAACGAGAGTCTTGATTGGAGCGCCTTGCATTTTCCTTTTTTAAGAAAATTTTTTTCCTTCTTCATTTCTATATCTATCCTCGCTTTTTCATCTGAAAGGTTTTTTTATGTTTTTTTTTCCCGAAATAATATGCAGCTCGGACAGCACATCTTGGAATTCAGCGAGAGTGCGAATCCGAAGACGGATCTGATGCTAGAATTTTTATTTTTCATTTTAGACAGTATTCCCGTATATGTTATCCAGTTATACTTGCCTTTTCTATTTTACACTTTTTATATATTTCAATTTTCATCTTCTTATATAATCAAAAAAAATTTTAAAAAAAGTTGTCTGTCACGTTCCGTCTTGTGAAGTGGAAGAGCGTAGGAACGACAAAGTGGATGAGAGCGGATAGCACGTGTTTGTCAAGCGCTACGGTCGACATGTATGCTCCTGTCCGGCTGCAGGGGTCATATGGTGGAAGGTGACATCACTGTAAGTACGATGACGTCATCGGACGAGTATTCTGAAAATCTTTTTAAAGTGCAAACGATCCACTCGGGGAGTTACGTGAGACCCTTAATTTAAAAAAAAATATATCTGCAATTCCGACTTAAATCTTGCACGTGTGAAGTTTGAAAGGTTATAAATTTTTATTTTTAATTTCTTAAAATAAGTAAACTGATCAAAATTGGTTTTCAAAAATAAAAAAAAAATTCCAAATAAAAAAAACAATTTCAAGGGTATTTTAGTCAATTTCATCCCTTTAAAACTTGGTTTTTAAAAATAAAAAATATTATAAAATAGTAATATTTGATGAGTTATAAAGAAGTGTCTATGAAAAATTAAAAAAATGTATGCGGGTTGCATAAACGGCCCCTAAAATTGCATGATTTGCAAGCAACCATGTAAAAATGTACCCATGTATGCTACCGAAAATTCGCATGTAAGAGTGTAATCGAGTTAGGATTAATTCATAACTCGTTCAATCTAACTTTATTTTTAGGTTGTATTTGGTTGGAGATAAAAAAATTTTGATGAAAAATTTTTAAGGTAAAAGTTGTTAAGTTGATAGAAAATAATGTGATATGATATGAATAATAATGATGTGTAAAGATAATAAAGTTAAAGTAGATAAATTAGTTATATAGGTAACTCTGTGTGGAAATGATTGAGAAATAAAATTATTTATATAAGAAAATGTGAAAAAATAATTAAAAAATATGATAGCTATAAAGAATGAAAAGTTTGAGATTGAGAAGTTTTGGTGACAATTTTAGTGTCCAACCAAATACACCCTTAATAAATAATTTTCAACTTGCCAAGCCATTTACATGACTCTTCCAACCCATTTAATTAAACACATTGGGTATAAGTTTAGCTTATTTATCCAGCAAACCTGATACTTCTGCTCATTTAAATTAGCAACCTCCATAACTTGTTTACAATCCATAAGAATTAATAATTTATACTTCATCTTTAATAATTTTGTAAGTTATATATAGTTATTAACAATAGAATTAACATTTTAATATATGAAAGTCGATATTTTTAAATTTAATTAAAGTATTAGCATTAAAATTGTTGTTGATCATTTAAAATTATATTTTAAATAATTCATCATTTTTTATTATTAAACTTGTTTTACCAACCCGTTAATAACCCGTAGCCAAATTCATTTATTTTTAAATAAATTAGTGTCAAAGTTGAGGTTTTTATAAATTAATTAGAAATAAATTTGAATTAATTTATTTTTTATAAATTAAAGGGCTCCACTTTTATATAGCCATGCTGCATAAAATTGAGTCATGTAACCTCTTAACTTGTTAGGATTTTGATCCTCGACGAAAAATCTAATTAATTCATTATATTTAATATTATTTATTTATTTAGAAAACTAAGTTTCATTTCGATTAAGTATGTTTATGAAACACATTTGTTAAAAAATTCATATTTATGTGTAAATTATGAAAAATACTTAAATCCATTTACACATATATTAGAATATAATGATACTTTATAAAATCATTAATCTATACAGAATGATATTTTAGACAATTTAGACGTTGAAAATATAATTTTAAAATTGATATTTAGCATAAACTCATTTTATTACATTAATTTTCAATAGGCCCATGTATGATAATATCATACAAATAAAATCTTTTTTATATACCGTAAATGATTTTAAACATAATTGATGAAGTAAATTTTCCATCAAACATCAATATCTTAAATATACGGAGGATTACATCAAAAAAAAGTTTTATAGATGCGGAACTTTATAACGTGAAACCGTATTTTAAATAGGCTAGGGCTACGTTAGCCTCCAACCTAAATGATCCGGCCAAGTTATACCCCCCTGTTTTCATGTGAATTCAATTCTAAAGAAAACATTAAAAAAAAATTGGTACTCTTTTTATTTTTCATTTAAATTTTAGTGGAAATAGTCTTCAATACTTAGCAATATTGATAAGAGCTGGATTGGTGGCTAAAAAGATTTTGAAAACTTAATTGCTGATAATTATTGTAATAATTTTACTTTATTCAGTAATTATTTAATTACTAAAAAGCCTAGCTCTTCTCATAATCCAATTCTTTAAATTTCCTAATTCATTTAAAATTAGGAAACCAAAATTTTTCGGAATCAAAGAGATGTGCAGCCCCACCAAAAACTTGTGTAAAATAATTTATTTTATATAGCAATTTAAACTATACGTTAAAAATCTAAACTTTCTAAAGCACCGTTTCTAAGGGGATAAATGACTCTTTAATTATCATTGCATTTTAGTATAAACATTTTCATAATTTACACATAATATTCTTAAGAATGACTTACCTAAAAATTTGATTAAAATAAATTATGTTAACTAAAATAAGTGTGTAAAAAAATTGTTTTGAAATAGGTTAGATAGTCATACGAAAAGATATGTGGACATGGTGGGAAAGTTGGGAACTGATTTCATACACCCGAGTGCACTTCTATCCAGTGCACTCGAGTGTATTTAATCTATTTTTTATATTTATTTTTTAAATTTTTTTTACAAGATTGATAATCTAAATGTATTAAATATATATATAAATTTTTATCAATTTTGAAGATTTTTAGATATTTATTTTTTATTTTTTAAAAGCAGTGTCATTTTAAGTAATTTTAAATTACTAAAATGCTGCTATTTTAAAAAATAAAAAAATATATAAAGATTTACAAAAAGGTAAAAAATTAATATACAGGTTAAATATATTTAGATCAATGATCTTGTAAAAAAATTTCAAAAAAATAGTAAGAAAATGAATATTTGCACCGGGTGCACTCCTAAAGCCGGTGCATGAAATCAGCTTTCGGGAAAAGTAAGGTGGGAAGAAGTATATCTGTTTTTCCATTACCCTACGCGCAAGGAACCAAAAGAAATCCCGTAGAGGAAGGTTAGTGACGTAAATTTACCATAGCTTGGCATCTAAGCACCGTCGCTCTACCTTCGGATTCCTTATCAGCTTTAGGAGGAGGATCGCCACCGATTAAGCATCCGGAATATTGTGCCGACATGGACCCATGAGGATTAATCCAGTCCGTTCCTTATGAATATCCCTTCCCTTGCGCCCTAATCTTGGATAAAGGTAAAGTCCCAGGGTCATCATTTTGGACTCCAGAAAAAAGGGGCCAATAATCCGCAGGCATTTCTATTTGTTAATGAGTCTTTAGGCTCAAATATAGTTTTAAGTTCGAGCGGATTTTAATTTTCTGATGGCAGCCACTAGCCAGACCACCTGTGCTTTTTTTCTTTTTTTTTTTAATGCACAGACCTCCTGTGTTTCGTGCAATTTTTCAGTTGGTACATTTGTCGAATTTGGGCCTTATTTTAGTGATTATGCAAAACACTATCTATTGATAAATTCAATACGATCTACTAAATTAGAATGCAACAAAGCTTTTCAAACAGAATTTTAATAGAGCCACGCCTTTAAAAAATAAAAATATGAATAATTTTGAATTTTACATGTTATCCACTAATATAATATTAGAATGTTGTAATATAGCCATTGTTTTAGGTTTAGTCTAATCTGTGAATTGGTTTTCATCAGCAAACAGTTAAGTTGAGATTCCCTCTCACATGATTTCATTTTTACCAACTCAATCCTTGTCTATAATGAATTTTGGATTCCTAGATACAATGAAACTGATAACTAGGTTGGATTCTCCGTAAAAAAGAACATTGGGTTGTATTTTGTATAATCACTCAAATGGGGGTTTCAAATTCGACAAGTACCGATTTCCTTTGTTGGGCCCCATTCCAAACAATTCTCGTATTGAGTTTCAATGTAAACATTTAGGGTAATTTATAAATATATTTACTTAGTTTAATTAAAATTATAAATATATCTACATAGCTTCAGAAATTGTAAATAATTCCCACACAATTTAACCATAATTGTAAATAATCCAATGTGTTATGACATCATCATGACACGAGTATATTTGCAAATATACCCACTTAGTTTAATCAAAATTGCAAATATGCTTATATAGTTTCAGAAATTACAAATAATCTCACATAGTTTAATCATAATTGCAAATAACCCAGCATTGTTATGAAATTATTACTGTATCATCATGGCATAAGAATTATTTGTAATTATGGTTATATTATGTGAGGATAATTTGCAAAAATAAGTAGAACTCTTAATTTGTGAAATTACAAATACACTCACATGGTCTGCATATTTTTATAAATATACTTACACCATGACGATGTCATAATAGTGTTGGAGTTATTTGCAATTATTGTCAATCTATGTAGAGTTGTTTATAGTTTCTCAAACTATGTGGATATATTTTTAATTTTAATCAAATTAAATTGGTATATTTGCAAACTACCAGTGAAAATATACAAACTATGTTTATGTATTTGCAATTTGAGAAATTAAGTGACATGTTTAATTTTTGTAAATAACTCACACATAATTTAACCATAATTACATATAACCCTCATACCATGATAAAACAATAACGATGTCATAACAATGTGGGGATTATTTACAATTATAATTAAACTATTTAGAGTTTATTTGTAATTTTGATCAAACTAAGTGGGTATATTTACAAATTAACCTAAATGGTTACATGGGTTATTTCTTTTAATTTTTCTAAATTTTTTTGGTCCTTACATATAGGCCCAAGTATATGCATCTTAGATGTAAAATTTTATTACTTTAGGTATTCTTTAATATTTTTTGAATATTAAAAATAAAAAAATTGGGTAATTTGCTAATTACTCACTTAGTTTGATGCAAATTTCTGATATCTAGTATTACATATTATCCCACAAAATTTCACCAAAATTGCTGCATACTCATGTTAAAGGTTGACATATATCAAAAGTACATGAGCTATTAAATAAAAAAGATAATTACAAATATACCAACTTAATTTAACATTAATTGCTAATATACTTACATTATTTTATAAATTGCATAGTACCAAGTTTCACCAAAATTACTTATGTGCTTATGATGTCTCTTTATCATTAGAAATCGTTAGTGCGTACATTAAAATTTTGAATAATGATAAAAATAAAGTTATATTAGAATCTCACGATTTATAAAATACTCAGTCATGTATGTGGAAGAGTTTACCTAAAGTAACGTGTCAGCAGTTAACATAGGTAGTAAGCAATTTTGATAAAACTTGGCAGGGTAATATACAATTTGTAAAATAATGTAGGTATATCAGCGTATTGCACTTTTTTATCTAACAGATGTTAACATGGGTTTGCAAGCAACGTTGGTGAAACTTTTAGGAGTAATATATAATTCATAAAATAATATGGGTATATCAGCAATTAGGGTCAAAATAAATGAGTATATGAGCAAATTACTCTAAAAATTTCGATCTTCAAGTGTGGGAATGCTTGGACAATCATATTTTTTATTTTCAATGTTTAAAATATTTATTAATATTTAAAAGTAATAAATTTTCATATTTAATCTATATATACTTGAGCTCGTGTGTTACCACCAACCAATAAAAAAATGAAAGAAATGATCCATGCAAACATTTGTACATTTGTGTTGAAGCCAAATGTAAATGTTTGTAGTAGATCACTACTGAACTTTATTATATCAAGTGCTTCCCTTACAAAAAACTATTTGCACCTCTAAAAATATCTTTATCTTTACGGTGGGTTGGAAAACCGCATAAAAAGTCAATGACATCAATGTCGTTAAAAACTAATTTCATAAATGAGGGACATTTTTTGGAAATCAGTATTATTTTTTTATTCATTTATATAATCACCAAGTCATCTAATATTACAAATCAATACATGCATAATTCTTGAAACAAGGAAAAAATCCTATAACACCTCCCTCATTAAAGGAAAATTAATAGCCCGACCACGGAGGAGACAATGAGTAAAAACCTCAACCTATGAGCACAACGCCCAAATCAATGTCCAACCACGCTCTAGCGCTTGACTAAAATCAGTAGTATTGGGCAAATATTTCAATGGCTAAAAGATATGCATCAAAAAAATGGAAAAATATGAGGCAAAAATACAAATAACTAATAGCCTATTCCAAAAAAACTATATAAGATTCTTGGGTCGAATGCGCATCTGGAATGAGAATGTAATGGTGCGTATTAATAATGACTAAAGTTATATTGAAAATGAGTAAAGTTGTTTTGAAATTGAGAAAGCTGACTTGAAAATTGAAAAATTATACTGAAAATGGTGACATGGATTCAATTTAAGAATCTTGCATATTTTGAAACAAGCACTAAGCCAACGGATGGCATGGATATGATTGATCCAGAACGCTGGGCCATACACGACTCATTTTCATGTAGTACTAGTAAAATTTGAGGAATAATAACCTTTGGCTATTGTCCATTGTACACGTGACATTTGGTGAAGTCGTTTGGGCTTGGGGCTATTAGTAATGTTGCGGTGTCCATCACTTTAGGCCGTGGATGCGAACATGATATTTTAAAAATTATACTTCTGTTATTTGTGTGAAATGATTTATAATATTTTTAAATATTTACATAAATATTTAGAGTATATTTGCAAAGTTATTAAACTTTTGATAAAAAAAAATTGTGTAAAAATTTTTCAAATACGAAAGAATATTGTGATGTGATATGATATAGATAATAATGATAAGTAAAAAGAACTAAATTAAAATTGATAAGTTAAATATATTAGCAGCTGTATAGAAATGATTAAAAATTATAAAAATTATATAGAAATAAATAAATAAATTATTAAAAAATAAGAATAATTATAAATAGCTAAAAGTTTTATATTAAAAAGCTTTAATTTGAAAAGTTTCTTTACCAATATCCACTAAATAACATGGACAAATTTTGAAAGGAAAAAATTTATTAATATGCGCTTACGGTTGCCAGCGCTGTCAGACATAGCAAGTGCTTCCATCGCTGGTGACCACTCCGGTGGGGCCCACGGGATGTGAATTGCTAGTTTATAATATAATAATCGTGGGACGATTATTGGATGACAAGTGGCAGCTGCTACGTGCAAGTTGGCGATTCTTTCCAAATCCTCCGCACGTGAAGTGCCGGAATTCATCGCTGGTCATCCATTCCTGGTGCAGACTCTCTACGGCCCTTTGATCATCGATCTTTATTTATATCGAGGAATATCGAGGAATGTCCCAGGTATCCATAGTTAAGCAAATGTTATAGCTTAGTTTACATGGAAAAATTTATTTATAATATTTTTTATTTTTTTTCATATACTTGTTTTTTCACGTGTATTTAAAATATAAACTAAGTTTTATTATTTTTGAATATAAGTATATATTTTTAATTTTTTTTAAATATCTGTATATATATATATTTAAAATATTCTTGTCTTTAGTTCTAAAAAAAACTCCTGTCTTTAAAAATCTCAAAAAAATATATATACATATACAAAAATGATAAATTTTGATTTTTGGTTTATATGTTAAACAAATTTAGATAAACAAGCCAATAAAAAAACAAAAAAATGTTGCAAATGAATTTTTTTAAAGTGAAATAAGTGAGACATTTATTTTGACTAGGTTAATAGGATCACTTCTCATTTTGTTTACAACTTATTCAAATATATTTTTTTTTCTTATCCATAGAATTTTTAACTAAATAATAGAATACTTCTTCTAATAGAATATGAAGTTAGTTTACCAACTTAAGACTCCGCTTTCAAAAAATAAAATAAATATCTCATTTTTCATTCGTTTATTATATAGAGAGTTTCTTTACAATATAAATTAATAGAATAATTAAATAAAAGAATATTTGATAAATTTACTTTATTGTTTATATTGAGAAAGATGAATTTAATTTGTCCTCATCCAATACACCTTTTAGTAGTGTACCGGGTGCAAATCCATTTTTAATATTTTTCAAAATTGGTTAACTTAAGTGCATTTAATTTATATAATAAGTTTTATCATTTTGGAAATATATACAGGAATTTTCAATAACTAAACTCTTTCTATTTTTAAAAAATAGAAAATATATACACATCTCAAAAAATGATAAAATTTAATTTTATAAAAATTTCAAACAATTAAAAAATAAATTGTGCACCCAAATGTACTAAAATGTTAATCCACACTCAATTTAATCACCAACAATAACTTAAATTGCATAATATTTCTTAAATATAAAGGATTGGATTGTTTTTATTTTATTTCAGATAAGTGATCATGTTAATCTAAGCTTATATAAAAAAAACTCATTTATAATAATTTTTTAATTTTTCTTCATATACTTATCTATCTAAGTATATTTATTATTTCAGAGAAGTGATCTTGTTAATCTAAGCTTATATAAAAAAAAACTCATTTATAATAATTTTTAAAATTTTCTTCATATACTTTTCAATTTAAGTATATTTAATATGTAGTTAAGTTTATCATTTTTTGGATATGTATATATATATATTTGAGATTTTTAAATATCTCTGTGTCTATATATATATATAAAATATCCATATCTTTAAAAAGGAATGACCTTATTAGTCCAAGCTAAGCAAATGTCTTGTTTAGTCCACCTAAAAAAATTATTTATAACACTTTTTTAATTTTTTCTCCATACACTTGCTTATTTAAGTGTATTTAATATTTAATTCAAGTTTTACCATTTTTGAGAGTTTTAAACATCAATATGTATATATGTATTTAAAATACTTATATCTTTAAAAATCTAAGAAAAAATATACATATTTAAAAATTGTAAAACTTAATTTATATGTTAAATACACTTAGATAAGCAAGCATGTGAAGAAACAAGTAAAAAAAAGTATTGTAAATAAGTTTTTTTAATTGAGACATTTACTTAGCTTATGCAAACAAGATCAATTTTTATCCGTAAAAATCTCAAAAAATATGTACACATATTTGAAAATGATAAAACTTAGTTTATACATTAAATACACCTAGATAAATAAATGTATAAAGACAAAATAAACAAATTATTGTAAATAATTTTTCGAGGCAGATTAAACAAGATATTTTCTAAAAAAAATGTTATAAATAATTTTTTGAGATGGACTGAACAAGATATTTACTTAACACGAGCTAAGTAGAAAGCCTTTGAATATTCAGTAATTAAAAACAGTACAAAGCTATAAAATTTGCCCCTCACTAAAGGTCGTACCTCTGCTACACACATGTTTTCATCATGTCCATCTGTATGTTATACTCCATTCTCCATTGTATATTGCATTTTTAATCTATAAATTTATAAAATTATGATATAGTGCAGCCCATAAAGATATAAACCATTAATAAAATTCATCTATATATTTTTTATGATACCTAGAATTGTATATTTTTAAATTATTTTTATTAGATATTTATTCTTAAATTTTTAATGTTTGTATATTTACTTTCAAAATGTGGTGAATTTTTTAACACTTATAAGTTTTCAGTTAAAGTGACGTGTTGACATCATGAACAAACAATTGTTAATAAATATAACAAATTATTTAGATTTTTTTAAAAATTAAAATTAAAAAAGCAAATGCACTTGTATTGCATTAGATCGGAATCCTAATATATATTGACCAAAATAGTTAATATTGTTGTCTTTTGAAAATTAAAATTAATATGAAATATGTTCTGGAATTTAAACCGTTGATCTGGATCTAAGTGCATAAAATTTTCAGGTATGAGTAGATTAACGTTAATTAAATTTACGTTTTTATTTCACTAAAGAATGCGAAATTGATTAATTCAGTTTTTCTTCATCAACTATGATTTGATCGAAATGGTTGATTTGGACTGGCCAGACTTTTCAGTACAATTGATTTTATCAACTGAAGATAATCAATAAACTTATTATGTTTGGTTCCCATAAAAAAACCTATTATGTTTGATAAACCATAAAACGTTTCCTATAAAATGAACTTATTATATTTGGTAAACCATAAAATTATCTTTTTCAATCAATAAACTTATTATTTTTTGGTAAATCATAAAGTTTTTCAATCTAAAATTTTTAACTCTCCACAACTATCTTTTTTTTAAATTATTTTTTCTCATCTTCTTAAACAACTATCCTAATTCTTCATTATTTCTACCCAACTACTTGTACAACCAACATATATATTTTAATTTTATTATTTTCACTTCTTATCATTATCTCTACCATATCACATCATTTTTTGCCAATTATTTTACATAAAAAAATTTATCACTTTACAAACACAAATTAAAAAATAATTTAGCTGTCTAATGTAAGAAAATTTTGAGTTTTGTTTGGGCTAAGCAGCTCAAATCGTTCAGCCCAGTTCGGATAAATGGCAATCGTGTGGGAGAGACCCGCTAAACCATGTAAAATTGCAATGCGGCGGCAGGCAATGTAATCATGATGTTTATGAACTAATAGACCCTAAGGTCCATCCACCCCTTTGCTTTTTAAATTTTAAAAGGTTTTTAAAGAGCTTTTTCATAAAAAAATCTAAACTAATCCTAAAAATCAAACATAATAAAAACTATTTTATATTATTGTAGCACCCGCCGGGAGCGCTACGATGGGCTCGGAATGGTTTCCCGGGTCTTGGAAATGTGGATCGTGGTAGGTAGCAACTTGGGCTTAGATTTCCTGCATTCACATGGGGTAAAACGTATTAGCATTCACGGTTTTAGATAAATCTAGCGTATGGGCGTTTTCTCGTGATTTCGGCAGCATAACGGCTAAGACGGGACTTTCCGTACACGGGTCAAGTCACAAATCCGGCAGCATAACGGCAGTGTATTATGCTGGAATCCGTGGACCCGCGTG
>JAXCLR010000001.1:59062026-59080617 GCA_035584095.1 Annona squamosa
GCTGCTTTGTGGAGCCCGTTGAGGTAGCCTGTAGGAGCTTCGCTCTTTGTGGGCCGAATCTGGTTGTTGAAAAGCCTGCTTCGAGGCTTGGTGAAGCTTCGCTCCATGGGCTGAGTTTGGAAGGGCCTGCTTAGCTTGCGTGAACCTCATTTTACCTTGGATTTGTTTGGGCTTTGGACTCTTTCCATTTTATCCATTTTTGGGCCCAACGGTGGGGTGTCAATAATTATATAATTTATTTTTTAATTTGAAAGAATCTTCGACGCAACCGATTGTGCGGTACAACCGGTTCAATTTTTTATTTTTCGATTTGTAGTATTTTTTAAATGCAAGTCATCTATCATATTTTACTTCATTAATAAGTGCCTAGCATGAAAAATCAAGTCATCTGCTAGAGCCGCTGCTTCATGGCATATGCATGACGCGGGATTCGAATCCCAGTTGCTTAGCATATAATCCCGCATGCGAAACGCAGGCCTACTGTCGGGTTCACAAAAATCAAGCGGATTAGATTTGCATAAAACGCATCATAAGTGTAAATACATTGGGGAAAATATATATGAAATCCCCATAAATTATAAAAACTCCTGTAACCTGAGAGAACTGTTATAAAAATCACCCCTGTTCAAGGTGAGTACACAGTGATTCGAACCTGCGATCTTTCCATACGATGGCAACTGGGCTTACTCTTACCATTATGATTATATTTTTAAAAAGGATTAATTATAAAATTTTTAATTTATGTGATTTTTTATATATAAGCTAAATAAATAGTTTTAAAAACAGTGGATTGTTTAAATGAGAAAAAATAATATAAATCAAATGGTTGTAAAATATAATTGGCTACATTAAAATATTAATTTCTCTTTTAATTCAATGGTTATAAATTCACTCTCAAAACTGTTAATTTTTATAACTTACAAGTTTTCTGATCAAAGTGACTTTTAACATAGAAGCAGTTTCATATAATCTTTTCCATTTTTAACACATTGATGATTCATGTAATCAATTTATTTATTATATTTAATATTATTTATTTAGTTAAAAAGACTAGATTTTATTCAAATCAAATATGTGCATGAGCCATATTTGGTTAAAATAAATATATTCATGAATAAATTAAGAGAAATACTTGAATTCATTTACATATATATTAAAATATAATAATACTTCATAAAATTATTTATCCACATGTTAATAATATTTTAGATGATTTAAATATCATGTTAATAATATTTAGATAGTTTAAATATTGATATTTAGCAATAAATTATTTTATTACATTAATTTTATTTATTTATATGTAAGGCTCACGCATGTGATGTTAAATAAATAAAAGAATTTTCATGATGATATAAATAATGATAACATAATAGATATAGTAAATTTTACATCAGTTATTAAAATATGATAAATGAAGATGGTTATATAAAGAAAAGATTTCATCCAAACAAAAGACTTATATATTCATTCTAAAAAGCGTCAATTTTTAGCCAGCCAAGTGTAGCTCAAATGGCACTGGGTGTGAGAAGTCTTTCCACTGATTTGGATAAGTTGAAACCTAATCGAAGTTTTGTCTTTTACGTGGGAAAATTAAGTCGATTATAGAAAATTTGTAAAATTTTATATGCTTGATTTGTAATGTGAGATGAAAAATGCAACGTTGTACGTAAGATTCCAAAGAAGTGTAAATTTTTATAACATGTAAGTTTTTTAATCAAAATATTTTTTAAGATCATAAGTAAAAATACATTTAGATTGTAAAAAATTTAAATTAAAAAATACAAAGGTGCATAGACATGTACGTATGTATTTAACAATTTTATATTCACATTGAAATGATGTTAAATGTTTGCAACATTTGATTTGCAAATATTTGTTGGCATCATAAATATATACATATCAATTTGTATTTTGAATAGTTTAAATATAAAAAGTATTCATTTCTACACCTCGTTTTGTGCAAAAGTTTAATTTTAAATCATTCCCCGTATTTATTATATCTCGATGGCTTCCCCTTTTGACGGTTCTAGCCATAAATTAACAAAGGATTTTTTTTAATTTTTTTATATTTAATATTTATCTTATTTTTACACAACATTTAAAAATGTCTTAACTTTAAAATAACGTCATCCATTTCGATAAAAAATAATATTATCTATATAAAAATAACTTTCGAAATGTGCTTTTTCCAACTAGATTTTGATAATTACCCTCTCATTTTATTATTTGTTGAATGTTTCTATCTTGAATTTGGATTACGTAGTATTGACATTGTCCGTACACAACAATATAAACTGCTAATTAATAATACAATATACAATATATAATACTAATTAACAAGCTATATTGATTAATATAATCATTACAATATATCAGAGAGTTTCTTTCGAAAAATGAGAATAGACTCTATCTTTACAATCTCTGAGAATGAAGCAATGCAGAGGGCAGAAGGATGTATACCGTCGACAAAAAATTATCTCTATAGAGTTTTTGTAAAAGAAAGTCTTGAGGGTTTCTTGCCCACACCTAATTGGACAAAATATTACAAGAAGCGAAATCGTCAAGAATATGGGCCATCTGGTTTGCGTGCAAGACATGATGGAAAGACATCTGTGGTTAATGATTTAATTTTGGAGATGACTATACCCATACAAGATAGAATAGGCTTGTCATTAATCAAAAAATCAATAAGGAATAACAAGTTTGATTCCATCTGGACCTATGTGAATTTCCTTATTCCAATAAGTGCCGAGCCACATAGTGGCGACTTTCATAAAATAGTAGATCGATATTGCTACAATAAAGTAGCTTCTAGAATCTTAAATGACAACGACAAAGTTAGAAAGTTAGAGGCAATATTTTTCTCCTTATATATTATGGGCACGCTTTTCATATAATCCCATCCATTTTTAAGATTTTGATGTTTGATAAAAAATCTAATTCATTCATTGTATTTAATATAATTCGTTTAGCCAAAAAATAAAGTTTCATCCAAATCTAATATGTGCATGAGCTATATTTGCTCGAAAATAGGTACATCATGTGTAAATTATGGAAGATGCTAAGATCCTTTCATATATTATTAGAATATAACGATACTTTATAAAATCATTTATCCATATATTTAAGATAGGTTAGATGGTTTAGATGTCGAAAATACTACTTTAAATTAATATTTTAGTGTTAAACTATTTTATTAAGTTAATTTTATATATTTATAGATGAGACCTATGTACAGTAAAATTAAACAAATAAAATAATTTTTATGATAATATAAATGATGCTAAATATAATAGATAAAGTAAATTTTTTATCAACTATCATCATGTTAAAAATGAAATGAGTTGCATAAAGAGGGGTTTCATAAAAGTACTCAAATAAGATTATAATTGGATTGTGAAAAATGGTAAGAAATGAAAAAGAGAATATTTTGATAAATGTGTAATTGATATTAAATGATAAGTGTATAGTGATAATAAATAATTTTATTGAAGGTAATAATAGAGAAAATAATTAGAATGTAGGAATAAAATGGGAAAAATAGTACAATTGATAGAATAATTATTAGCATTGGAAAATGTAATTTCACCGTTGCCCATCCTTTCCCAAGCTTCTCAATTGACAAACAAGACCTTGAATTTTACTTGGGCGGATACAATGTCTTAACCTGCGTCCCTCTACATATTGTTCAACTATAGAACCCAACCAAGGCTTGCCTACGTATCCGCTAATGATTCTTACGATTTTTTATTAATGACGGCGAAAGGTAATACCAAATTTAGAATTTTAAAATAAAATTGTTTGGTTCTCTAATAATAATTAAACTATTTTAGAATGTAAAGAACGATGTGGGCCAAAATGCAAATTTCCTATAATAATTAAAGCACCAGCAATGAATGACACATCCTCCCGAGAAAATGAAAGTGAAGAAGCCGACCGTGTCCTCTTCCTGTGCTTCGATCTCGGCCTCTCTCTTCCTTCTCGTTGTCTTCCTCCCCTCAGAAACCACGTCCGATCCCCAAACCAACCTCCTCACCAAAGACTGCAACCTGCACGACGCGCCCGACAGCCCTTCCATCCGTCTCCTGGCCTCCAACCTCAACACCACCCTCGCCGACCTCCGCTCCCGCCTCAACTCCTCCCATTTCGCCACCGTCAACCGCCCCGGCATCTACGCCCTCTTCTACTGCAGAGACTATCTTTCCCCCACCGACTGCCTGTCATGCTTCTCCTCCGCCGCGTCGGAGATGCAGCGCAATTGCCCTTCCGCCAGCAGCTCTCGAGTCATTTACGATGGCTGCTTCCTCCGCTACGAGGGCGATCCGTTCTTCGGCCAAGGCACGATGAAGGGGAACATGGGGATCTGCGGCAACCGAACGGCAGGGGGCGACGCCGTCGGATTTAATCGAACGGCTGAGACGCTTCTGAGGTATCTGTGCGCGGCGGTGCCGAGGACCGGGGGGCTTTACGTGGCAGCGAAGAGTGATGTGGTGGCGGGCGGTGCGGCGGTGTACGGGGTGGCGCAGTGCGCGCCGACGGTGAGTGAGAGCAGGTGTGGGGAGTGTTTGCAGGTGGCGTATGGAAATATAGAGAGCTGTCCGCCGAATGCGGACGGGAGGGCGGTGGACGCGGGGTGCTTTCTGAGGTATTCCGACGCGGCGTTTCTAGGAGATGACCAGACTAGGGATTTGGAGGCGCTCCTAAAGAGCAGAGGTTTGTGCCTTTCTTTTTTGTTGCTTTATGGACGTGCCAAAATATAAACTTACCTTCTGTATTTGGCTGCCACGGGAGTTTTCAACACAAAATTTTCAATTACAAATTTTCACTCTCCATTACTTATATATATATTTTTTTATTAGTACAATTACATATATCTTAACACATATCATACTTGAAGATCTGAAACATTCTTACAAATATAAGGGATACATCTTTCCCAAAGAAGTCTGGAGACACAGCTCCAACCACCTGGGAGACCACCCGCTCCCACACTACATCCATCCGGAAGACCCACTGCTTCACGCATATATTTATCGAAATCCGCACGCCCGCGGATTCGAACTCTCGACCGACTGCGCGCACGCATTTCTGCGCCGCAGTCGGCCATCATTACTTATATATTTTTAATTACTTATATATTTTATAATTTTCGATTTACACTGTACCATTTTTCAATCGTTTTTTCATAACTACCAATACAATTAATCTGATTATTTTAATTTTAATTTTATTCTTAATCTAATTATTTTAATTTTAAATTTATTCTTAATCTAATTATTTTAATTTTAATTTTATTCTTAATCTGATTATTTTAATTTTAATTTTATTCTTTTTATACCTTGGGGTTATTCTATCCTATCACATTATTTCCTATCAATTTAAAAATTTTATATAAAAAATTTTTCTTTAGAAAGTTTTATTCCAGCCGTGTATCAGCCATGTGCACGGTGCACTAGGTCAACTGTTCGTTGTCTTCAACGAGGATGGGTTGGAAGGCAGACGTCACGTCCCGCTCCAATTTGCAACTTGGTCGGTTGGGTTATATACTAAAAACTAAAAAATAAGATGTATGCCAGTGTGGGCTCCACTCCTCTGTCGTCAGCGACATTTAGCTTTTTGCTCTGGCATATATCTAGCAAAGATTGGCTTGCCTTCATCAATGACATACTGAAAAAGCCAAATTGGTTTTCGATATCGGAAGCCGTGAATGAACCGGTTAATTGGAAAATTCTAATCAAATTTTTTTACTGGTATATATATACAACTCATTTCAAATATTTTCAAATATTACAATTAAATTCAAGAAAGATAACAAGTTTCCATCTATTATACAAAAAGGCAACATAATCCATTAGTCCCAACTCATTTCAAATATTACAATTAAATTCAAGAAAGATAACAAGCTTCCATCTATTATATAAAAAGACAACATACTCCCCCATATTTTACATGAGAGACTAACTTCTTGTAAATGCCCTACCTAAATAATGGAGAGATAAGTGTCACACTTTCACACAATGAGGAGTTGAACATAGACGCAATGTCCGCGGGTGGTGCCCAGTTGGTAATTCTAAGGAATTATGTGGTTTTATGCTTTAATAGTTTAATTTGTAAAATTTAACTTATTAAGTATATTTAAAATCATTTATTTCAAGTTATATAGAAATGGTTTTATATCATCCTCTCAAATTTTAAGATCTTGAAGTTAGATAGAAAATTCAATTCATTCAGTATATTTAATATTATTTGTTTAATTATTAGGTTAAGTTTCATTCAAATATAATATCTGCATAGGCTATATTTATTCAAAAATAGGTACATTTATAAGTGAATTTGGAAAAATATTTAAATTCATTTATATATGTATTGAAATATAGTAATACTTTCTAGAAGCATTTATCCATATTGTAATACTATTTTAAATATTGAAAATACTACTTAAAAATTGATATTTAGCATTAAATTATTTTATTACGTTAATTTTATATGTTTGCAGATGAGGTTCATATATAGTGATATTAAACAAATAAAAGAATTTTCATAATAATATACCCAATATTAAACACAATAAATAGAGTAGATTTTTTCATCAATAACTATGCAGATGCTGAAAATCGAGCCACTAAAAAAGTAGATAGTTAACAAAAGAAAATCACCTAAAAGGAAATATCTTAAAAAGGGAAATTGTTTTTTAGGTAATGTTTTTAATCCACTAAAATTTTTATTCAGCTGTTAATTTCATCTATTGCTAATGAAGATAGGATTTGATAAATAAACCACTTGGGCAACAGAAAATGTCAAGGAATCAATTCCTTGAATCATTGCCGTTTCTATATGCATGCGTCTCATTGGATCTTTGATTCTTTCCTCTCGTATTTTCACGACGGCTAAGGGCTCGAAAATCGTGTTGGGCGCGTTGGGTAGGGAATGAGCTATAGAGTTGAGAGCAATTGCGTCACTGCTAGTTAAAATGCGGCTCTAGGGGAAAGGGTGCATTGATATAACATCAATTAATAACTATATCGCTATAAAAAAAATTTAATAACTGTTTTGCGCCTTACCAACCTCAATCTCAATGCAACCAAGTGCATTTCACTTATTTTTTATTTTTTGAAGCTTTTTTATACAATCATTAATCTACAAATTATGAAAATGCAACTGATTTAAAAAATCAAAAAAAATTTAGAAGTTTCTAAAAATAATAAAAATTAATACGCATGTCAAATACGTATAGATTAATAGTTGTATAAAAAAATTTTCAAAAAAATTTAAAAAATAGGTGAAATGCACCTGGGTGCAACAAAATAAATGCATCCAGTGCACCTTATCATACCTAACTATATATTCTATAGCATTTTTTATTTTTCTAATTTAAGCCCTATCTAAAAATAATTATAATTGTAAGGTAAACCTTATCTTGGACAATAAAATTTAATGCAACCTTATTCTCAATACCATGGTGCATACATGTATGTGCATTGGCAAGATTAAATAGGATTGATATATAGATAACTTATTTCATGTATTTTTTTTTTTTTATGAAAGAAGTCACTCTAGTCCTACTCCCCGTCACTTATTTCATGTATTTACGGCACTATAATTTAGATTATTTTGACTCAAAATTGTCCTACCGGCATTTCAATGTATTAATATTTTATATAATCATTTATCCATGTATAAATTATATTTTAGATAGTTTACATATTAAAAAAAAATTTTAAAATTGTCGTTTATATTAAACTATGTTATTACGTTGATTTTATACTATTTTTCAGATGAAGCCTAAACATATATCTAATTTGAATGAAAATTGGTATGTTAATAAAAGAAACAATTTTAAATACAATAGATGGAGTACATGTATATTTTATATGGTAAAAATAAATTATTTTAATGTGTTATTAGTAGGAGTACAACTTAGGTTAGATAGGTCCAATTCCAAGTGGAATCTATCCTTATCTTATTTTCAAAATTTTCTATGTTATCTTATTTTTGATCGAGTTGGGCTGGTTTGGTTCTAAATAGATTCTTTAAAATGGCCTTTTATATTATATATAAATATTATACTGTTACCATAAATCTTACTTAATACTTATAAACAATATGATAATAATATCATTTTAAAATACATTGATTAAATGCACTATATGATTAATAAATTAAACAAGTTTTTTTGAGTGGAAAATTAAGTAACTTTTTATATGTATAAAAGATATATTTTGTATCTTTAAATATATAATATGTTGTATAAAGGATATATTGGACGTATATTATTAAATTCGGGTTGCTTTTCTGCACTCAGACTTTAGGATCTACTCTACCCTAGGTATTTTTTATTTAGAACCTATCCTAACCTACTGATAGAAAAATAAAAACTTATTTTACCTGTTCTAGAATATCTTACCTAAGTTGCATCCCTTGTACAAAAAACAATTATGTAAAATATTCTGAACGCGTGGATCTGTCTGATGGATTACAGGTGGCTTGCGTAAGAAGATCATCATTCTGGTGGGAGTAGCAGCCTTGCTTTTTGTGGTATCACTTTTGGTTATTCTCCTGCTGCTTCGTTGGAGAATGAGAAGGACCGATCTCACTATGACAGGTTCGACCGAGATCACCTTCCGATCATCCTTCTCATTTCCTTAACACTCCTGCAAATCGTTGTGGGAATTTTTTTTTTATAATTTGCAAATATATTCACATAATTTGACTATAATTATAAATATACCAATATAATTTTGAAAATTACAAATAATCCTCACGTAATTTAACTATAATATACAAATATACCAACACTATCATGACTCCCTTCACTCATTAATTAGAGTGTCAATATATTTGAAAATATAAACAAATTATATGAGTATATTTGTAAATATGGTATCAAAATAATTTACAAATATAATCATATAGTTTACATATAGCTGCAAATATATTCACACCATGACGCTGTGATGGTGTGGATATATTCGCAACTATAATCAAACTATGTAGGAATTATTTGTAATTTTAAAACTATGTGGTATAATTTGCAACTATGTAAGAATTATTTGTAATTTTTAAAACTATTTGGTATAATTTGCAACTATAGTCAAACTATGTGACTATATTTGTAAATTATTTTTTACAAATATAATTTGTAAACCTAAACGTGACTCTTTGCCGGCCACAATCGTCACGTGTAAGCTTGTGGGGAAGGTGTTGTTTTGAGGTAACAGGGCACAACTAGTAAATGGGGCTCAAAAAAAAAATGAAGGGCCCAACAAATCAATGCCCAGATGTGTGTGTATATATTAATGATTATAATGTGTAATAAAAAATTATTATAATATTACCTGTCATTTCCTAACCGGTCAACGCATCCATTTCCTCATTGATGATGAATGTGATGTACAGCGACCAATTAAGAGTTCACGTATTCAAACCATTCTTAAATTGGCTTTCCATGTCATGCACAGTGTAATGTAAGTTAGTTGAAGTGCATTTTTAAAAACGTGGAGCACAGACTAGAGGTGAGCACAACTTGTCCGAGGCGTTAGTGTAATTTGATTTGAATAATTAATATTAATATAATATAATAACTTTATTATTTGCGGTTATCTTATTAAAACTAAATTACCTAGCTAAAGTATACTGTGGTGCACCTACCTAAATTCATAGCTAGGTAATGTAGTGGTGCACCTAACAAGTGCGTAGTAATGCATTTTGTCATCTTGCCTTCATTAGTCATAGCCATGTTAGTGAGGACCATTAGACGGTGCGGTCCACTTATTTTAAACACTGGTCTAACTTTTGCTGAGTAACGTTGTCTTTGTTCATCCACGCAGCTCGAGTAATTTTATTCATCCACTGCAACTAATTGGATTAAAGCAACATTGGGCAACCGTTATTCGTCCACATGCACGGTTGCTATACCTTACTGCTGATTTACTGATGGGTTGCATGTTTATCATCTTTATTTCTTCGTAGCGTCTGTAACCTCTGTTCTTTTGTCCCCTGCAAATATGGAAGTAGCTACTGGACATAAGTTTCTTTTCTCTTAGACTTAAAAAACTTGTCAATATGCTATGTGAGTGACAACGTACATGTTCTAAATGGAAGCAGTCGAATGGAGTCAATCTCATCATCTGCGATTGGAATGTACAGAAAACGTAAAGGAACTAATTAAATCAACAGGCCTCGTAGTTTTATTTGTTTATACCAAAGGAATTATTCTTTCGATTACACTTTGTTTTTATCTTTTTCAGGAGAGATACTGGGAGCAACTGAGCTGCGCAGCACGGTGAATTTCAAGTACCAAGAACTTTTATCAGCAACCAAAAATTTCAGTGAAGAAAATAAAGTCGGCGAAGGAGGGTTTGGAGATGTATACATGGTGCGTAATTAAGGCTATCCTGGCATGTTGCCGCTAACTTGCTTCGCATCAGTGTCGTTTCTCATTCTTTGTTGGATGCTTATGAGAAAACGGTAGAGCTGATCAATGTCCCTTGCATGGATATTAATCCTCAGGGTGTCTTGCGAAATGGGAAAACAGTAGCTGTCAAGAAACTGGCAATTAGGGAGTTGGAAAGAACAACGGCGGATTTTGAAAAAGAAGTGAAGCTGATAAACAACGTTCATCACCGGAATCTTGTCCGTTTGCTTGGATGTTGCCGAAAAGGCTCAGAATATCTGCTTGTCTATGAATACGTGGCCAACAACAGCCTCGACAAGTTCTTGTTTGGTTTGTAGCTCATCTACATATGCCTTTGAATAGTTGTCCACTGGTTTTTAAATTCTCAGGGCTTTCATCGCATCTGTATATATATGAGCAGGCGAGAGGCGCGGAACACTCAACTGGAAACAACGGTTCGACGTGATTCTTGGAACGGCTCGGGGTCTTGCATACCTGCACGAAGAATTCCACGTCTGCATTATTCACAGAGACATCAAATCCAATAACATACTTCTAGACGAAGAATTTCAACCCAAAATTGCAGATTTTGGGCTAGCCAGACTTCTACCTGCAGACTCCAATCAACTTTTCACCAGATTTGCTGGAACACTGTAAGTATCACCGTATTAATTAATTTCTTCATTCAATTTCTTGTGCAAAATTAAAGAAAGTGGGGATTAAATCGTCAGAGGATGTATTCAGCCAGTACATAGTTTTAGCCTTTTGAGATGCTGATTATGTATTTTTTAGACTCGAAGTTAGGACCTCACTCATACACATATATAATCATTAAATTTTGCAACTAGTAATTGTGGTAAACAAAGTGTTTAGTTGCCAAAAAATTATAATTTTTTTCTTAAGTAATTTTTAATAAAATATTTTTCCTTTTAAATAAAAAATTATACTCGCCAAAAAAAAATTCAGGTTGCGAGTCATCCTATCAGAAAAGAACTTGATTTTCCATTAATTCTGAGTAATAATAATGTCATCGTGCAGAGGGTACATGGCACCTGAATATGCAATCCGAGGACAGCTGTCAGAGAAGGTTGATGTGTATAGCTACGGAATGGTTGTTCTGGAAATCATAAGCGGCAGAAAGAGCTGCGACTTGAAGCTGGAGCCAGTCACAGAATACCTCATAGAATGGGTTAATTTTCCAACGCTTTTTACCCTTTAATTTTGCCAGTTGTAGGAATTTATTGCATGGATTCACATGCATGCTTTTTTCTTACCTTATTCTAATAATATTTCCAATGCCACGACAACAGGCATGGAGGCTGTATGAGGAAGACTCATTGATGGAGTTAGTGGATAGCAGCTTAGATACAGAGGAACATGAAAGAGATGAAGTGAAGAAAGTAATAGAGATAGCTCTCATGTGCACTCAGTCTGCGAATTCAAGGCCAGCCATGTCCGTAGTAGTGGTGTTGTTGCTGAACAAAGACGATTTGGGGCTGTCACTGACTCGGCCCAATTTCATTAATGTTGCCGATACATCACAGATGAACAGGCTAGAGCAAAGCGATTCCGCCCCAAGTGATCAGTCAGCATTGTCTAATGCCACCTTGTCCATCACCCAAGTCTCTGGTCGCTGAGATTTGAGAACATGCATATATGTTCCCGCCATCTAATGATCAGGAAGCCGGCCCTGATCATCACCCAAGTCCCCGCCCTGAGCATTTGTAAATCTATGGTGTCTATGATCAGGTGCAATGCAACACACCTGCCTGGTTAGCTAGGTATATGATTGATCCTGGGATGCAAGTGGATTTCTTACCTGCAATACTGTTGCCTTATACATAAATAGGATTTTCTGACGTTCAAAATAATGAATATTAATATTTCGATATGCATACACAATTTATTTGTTTTTCATATTTTTATATAGATGAAAATTGCATTTATTCCATGAATGCGAGCCTAGTACTGATTTAAAAGTGTTATTTTATCAATTTTTCTGCTGAATAAACGGCATTATAATTTATAAATGCAAAAAGCCATAATATTGGTATAATTTTTTTTTATTTTCTAAAATTTTCTTTTTATTTTTAAAATTTTCATGTGCATCATTTCCTACGCATGAGTGCGTGGTGGAAAATTGCGAGAATTTTTTAATCAAAATTCGGTAGTACACTAGTTGTTTCATTGGGTAACAAATTTAGTTGTAACAGTTAAATGCTAAATATTAATTTTAAAATCATATTTTCTACTTCTAGACTATCTAAATACATATACGAGAGCTGATTAGCTGCGGCTGGTTACGGGTGGGCCCCAATTGTATCCAGCCAATTAACTTATTTTTAAATTTTTTTTGTAAACATATTGATTTGGGCGTGTTTAATCTATAATCCACGTTTTATCTTAATCTATAATTCACATTTTATCATTTTTTAATATATTTATATCTATTTGATTTTTAATCGCAGGGGCACTTGGTAATTTTTAAAAGGAAAAATTTAAAAAAAACGGTTAAATGCTTGGAAGCAACTAGAACCCAACTGTAGTCAGTTATAGGCGATCATTGCTCTACATTTATGAGCATTTTTACTAATTTACAAATAAATATATTTTTAAAGTAAATATGATCATCTATATATTTAATTTAGATGAAACTTGTGCGTCGTGGTAACCCACAGTGTCACCATAGCTACAATGTGAGTTCGATATAGAGTGGTGGCCTTGGTCTTTCCATTTTGTGGGAATATTCACCTTATAGAAAAATCAAAATATTGTTAAATATGGGTTAGAATATTGTATGGAGTTTGTAAGAATGTTTCAGAGCTTTATTGTAATATCGATTGAGATAATTGTAATTACTTCTCAAAAAAATTTGGATGAAACTTAAGATCTATTCAGCCCAACTTTTAACTTTACTTTTTAAAAAAGTCTAGTTACAAATGGAAATTTATAAAAAATGGGATAATAAAAAGTTGAGAAGTGTTTGACTTTCTAATTTAAAAATTACTTTTAGTAATATTTTAATGTTTGTCTTAAAAGTGTTTCTAGACAAGTAAAATGACTAAGGCTTCGTTTGACCTTGGGATGAGATTTTTGCGATTGAGAAAAGTAATGAGGGGCTTATGCAATATAAAAAACTAAGAATTTGGTCTTTAGCAGAATTGTAACGAGGGGCTTATGCAATATGAAAAATTAAGAATTTAGGCTTTTATGCAAAAGCGTTAAATTTGTCGTTCACAAATTTTTATTAAAATTTTTGCTAAACATTATTCACAAATTCTATTTTTAAAATATTTTTTTGAAAAATCTTTTTATAAAATTGTTAATCTTGGTATATTTAATTTATAAACATATTTTACATTTTTGGAGCTCTGTATATATTTTTTGGTTTTTTAAAATAGGGTCCTATTTTAAAAAACCAAAAAATATATACAGAGCTCCAAAAATGATAAAACCTAATATATAAGTTAAATGTGCCTAAATTAAAAATATAATTTTGCACCCTGGTGCATATACATTGAAGCATTACTCGCCGCCTACACCATAAACATTTCCAACATGCCCACCTGCACTCTGTCCAAACGCGTGCATCCATCCACTTGTTGGTGTCGGCTCCGATCTACATGGTTGACTATGACGGTGGCAGCGTCTGATTACCAACAGCACTTCGCTGTGGGGCCCGCATATCCACCCAATTGTTTATTGTCCTATTGGAGTGACGGGTGTATATGTGGCCCCACAACAAGACAGTTACAACTCAATTATCATTATCGAGTCAAAACAGTTACAACTCAATTATTATTATCGAGTCAAAACAGTTCAACTCAATTATTATATTATCAAGTTACTTTTCAGCTATTGATTGTTAACAAGCCCGAAACGATATTCTAATTGAAAAAAAAAAATCCGAATAGTTATTGATAAACAAATTGACTAATGTACTCTAATCATTCTATGCATTTTAATTAGAATGTGATCATTGACGAAAATTGTTAAGTTTCATGTGATGATGGTTGTTATTATTATGTATTGGGTCGAGGTTAACTTAATTAATCCTAGCCTCTCACGTGACTGAAGTCTGACTAATTAAAACCAACACGACCTTTACAGAAGTAGTTAGCTTTTGGTTAAAATTATTGAATTGATCAATTACAATCAACATTTCAATCATTTTTAACATGGCGCTAAAAAAGATTTCTATTAAATTCTAGGGCGAGCCGTCCCTGTTTAGAATGTGTATTATTATGAATAAATTATGAAAAATGCATAATTCCATTTATAAATGTAATAAAATAAATAAGCCATGAAATAATTTATGTATCCACAGGAGACAACATTTCTAACAAACTGACATGAGGCGAGGGACATCAAGCAACTGAGCCGTAAATGTACGTATGGGGTAGGGCCTGTAATAAGAAGATGGTGCGTTTATAACTTCTACATGTACATATCGTTCAGATGCGAGCTAATATATATTTAAGTAAACTCCTGCAATTTCAATCATCTCATATTTGTTATTAATTGTATTTTAAAAACATTTTTTCTTTTCTTTTTCTTTTTTTTTTTGCAAAGATACGTATTTTAACGTTATCAACTTCTATTTTTTTGTTACATATTTTTTATGAGTATGTTTGACATTATGGGGTTTGTGTGGCTTTGGAATGGCGCTCATCCAGTAGACATTTATGATTCGGTGCATGATCTTTACATGTGGATTGACCGGTCCAATTGATCTAATCACATAAAAGGCGCTGTCGGCCATCAACAGGAGTCATCCCCTATTGGATTGACATTATATAGTTTTATATCTTTATTATTATGTTACCAAACGCACGTTGAATCTTAAAATATACATTAATTAGTACATGATTCCAGACCTCTTGTCCACCAGTGATAAAATTAGATTATACTAGTAACATACCAAAATGGACAGCCTAATACACTCGGTCAGAATTTTTTTTTTTTAAAAAGAATAATTAAATTATTAAAATGCAACTGATTTTAAAATTATAAAAAAAATTTAAAATTGAATACATATTAAATACACTTAAATTAATATATATTAAAATATTTTCACCTGAATGCACCAAAGCAAAATGAGAAGAGAAATTTGAAGTCAAATTCCATGGATAAAGGTGACGTGACGTTTATATATCCACCCGCATTCCGATTCGTGCAGTGGGATTCCGAAAAAGGCCACAAAGACCGTAGGCTTGCATTGTAATCTGACAACTGGCATCACCGACGTTCCAACTATGTTCGCGCACATTGCTTATTCGTGCGGTGACAGGCAAGCAGCGGCGGCCGGATGAATGATTTGACTAGCTGTTGATCTACAAAGCAACTGTAGGATCTGACTGTCGTTGATGGCCGTTGATTTTGTAACATTCTCGGCACCTTTGCTTCAAGGAAAGCGTTCAGCCGACCGAGTTTGGAAATTTGAATTTTACGGGAATTGTCGGATGAGATTAGAAGTAGGAAATAAAATATTTTAAAAATTATGTGATAAATAAGAATAGGTTGTTGAAGGGTAGTTGGTAAGAGAAATAATTAATATTTATGAATAAACATAGGAAAATATAATTATTAATTAGTTAAATTATTAGCCCACATGGTTTCCTGTCTCACCCCATGGAGCGCAGTTACCAAATGTAAAGAGCTTTGATATGCGAGTCATTGGCCAACCTAACACAATTTAGAACACTGCGTTCGATCTTTTGAGTAGGGACATTGTCCGCATAAAACAAATTCAAACCTCTCCTGTATTATTTTATAAGATGTGTTTCAAAGGTAAAAGATCCTTGAATGAAATGTATATCCCTATTATCGGTAAAACAATTTAATTTTAAAAATATCTTTTCGACTCTTGCTAGATGAATGTGTTATCTTATGACAGAGATAATTATATAATTGTCCTCTCTAAGTGTGGAAATATTTACAAGAGGTCCCTCTTAAGTGATAGTTGTGAATAGGTCTGATTTGTAATATTAGAATATCACAGCATACGTAATGTCAATAAAAAAAACTTAGAAAATTTATTTCATTCGTTTTCTTCTTGATTAATTATTAAATAATATATTTGAAATAATTTTAGTTTATATGAGGCACACATAAAAGAAGAATTTTAATGTGTTTGTATAATTAGCTCTAAAACTATACTTATTTTATACTATACCTATGTGTATTGAACCACTTGAGATGGAGGAATTGACTTCATCTGAACATTTACCATATTATCACGGTTTATCATCCCATCGACAAATTGAAGGAATTGCAACGAAAATATGTGCGGCTCCAAATTGAGAATTTTGCTGCAAAGATTTAACTGCTTGTTGCCGTTATCATATACATTTGCATAAAAAAATCTTTTTTCATTACTAGTTTTGGTTGTGCTATCTTACAGGCCGACAAATACTACTACAACAATGATATTATAAGGTATCTGGTGTTGCTATCTTATTTTGACTAATTTTAATGATTGAATAAAAAAATGATCTCCTTTTTTTTTGTTGAAAACTATTTAGTACTACAATTTATTTGGATCAAAGTTTTGGTTGTGCCATACTATTCTAAAATATTTAGAATTAAATGTAAAACGTGAAAATTATCTGGGTCTACTTGCAAATTTATTGAAATATTATATTTCGTCTAATTATATAGGAAAAATATTTTAGATGGTATAGATGTTGAATATATAACTTTGAAATAGATAAATCAATTAAATAATTTTATTATTATTAATTTGGCACCTTCCTGTTCCTATCAAATAGGGCATACTCAAATGTTTGATTTTGATGAAGCTTGGTTTCATATATAAATTAATGATTTTGATTCTAATAAGTGGATTGAATTTTAATTTAATCATCAAAGTAGGCCAAAAATGAAACAACAGCACCAAAGGCTTAAATAGTATAAGTATCATAAAAGTATTTCCCATTTAAACGAATATAAATATATCTCTTTATTGAATACTCGCATTATTGTTTTTAATCTTGAACATTAGAACCTAAAAAGTGTGTCAAAATTATTGAGTTACTTTTCCCTACACGGCTAGACTGAGCTTATGTATTTTTGTTAATGATAATAACTATTTTGACTAGGCATAAGTTAACCATGCAGTCATAAATTGGAAAAATACTTTAAAATTGATCGCTTGTGTGAAAAATAAATTCAAAATGTTAAATTGCACGAATCGGAAATTCATAATCTGACTCGATTTATTCTAGAAATCCGATGGAGAGCTATTTATGTTTTGTTGCCGTACATAGCATCGTTTTCTGGACACGGTGGGCCACAACGTATCTTCTTTTTTTATTTAATTGTGATCAAGACCCAAATTAACGAATTCATAGCAGTTCCCTGCCATGTCCATGCCAAATGGTTCGTTATCTTGAGACGATCCCTATCAATCCTAAGCATAACGGCAAGAAACAGACAGACTGAAAGTCAGTATATTTACGGAAATGTTTGGTAACCAGTAAAATTATGAGATTATGTAAAATGGTAGGAAATAAATAAAAATATATTTTGATAAATGTGCTATCTGTAGAAAATGATAGCAATATAGTTAGAAAAAATAGACTTATCGTATGTAGTTGGTATAAAAAATAATTAAAATATAAGGATGAAAGTATAAAAAATAGAATAATGAACAGAACAATAATTAAACTTAAGAAAACTAAATCTCATCATTTTCTAAACTCATAGTTTTCTATACTTGCACGTTAACAAACTTGCGCTGTATTTAGGATGCCATTCATTGCATACCCGCAGGGCAACTGTGGACGAAAAGTCAACGGCTGAAAATCCTACGTTCCTACCCACTGGATTAATAGAGAAATCATAAATACCACATCACGTTGTCAGCATGATCAAACATCCTACCGGTAAAAGAAATCTTCACGGCAACTATTGGCAATTACATATGCTGCGGCAGCCAGACAAGAGATCTTGTTTCAAGATTGCCACGCCATTGGATTTCCTTTGGCTGCAAAAACTGCACCAACGACAACCGCATATTTTCGTTACTCAAGATGGCTTTTGACTCGCAAAAGCAGCCTGCCGCCGTGATCTAATAAACGAACAGCTATTCTGATTTTTGACCCGCTTTTTCGCCGGTCGTGTGGTTTGGGACATGGGATCTTATTGGGATCTTATTCTTTATATATATATATATATATATATATGAAAAAGAG
>JAXCLR010000001.1:59090069-59108765 GCA_035584095.1 Annona squamosa
ATGCTCTGGAACAAATTCATATATATATATATATATATATATATATATATATATATATAATAATTTTAGATTTCAAATTGGAATTACCAGCAGAGTTGGAATTTTAGATTTCAAATTGGAATTACCAGCAGAGTTGGACTATATATCAGGATACTGGCCCTGATGGCAAACATCGATCTGTGTCGTATCGTATTATGAGGTTTGCTACTGCATGTTATTTCTTCTCGTTTTATCTTGATTTGCGTTATATCTACAAATTTTTATGAGGTTTGGTACACAAGTGCGAATTATTTCTTCTCACTTTATTTTACCAGGCTTATGTGCTATACATGAATGCTATTGCTGAGAAACCTTCATGATCTCTAATCCCTGGCCGATTGAGTGTCAAGGAGGTGTTTGGATTTCCCAATAAAACTTTTCACTCTCTATAATCATTTAATTTTTAATAATTTATTTACATCTTTTTATATAATTATCTTACTTTTCAATTATTCCTATACGACTATCCATACAACTAGTTTACCGATTTAATTTTATTGGCTTTAGCCTTCACTATTACCCTTATCATATTACATTATTTTTCTCATTTTAAAAATTTCTACATTTACAACTTTCATTCAAAATTTTATTATTTTCTAAACACATCCTAAATTTAAAAATTAAGTAAATTAATTTCAGTCTTCTCCTGAAAAATAGTTATGGACTTTATTGTACTTAAATCCAATCAGGAAAACACTTTCTGAAGAGGGAAACTATGGTTCTATTTTTATCCATGAGTTCAATTGTAAAGTACACGGAGAATCTACATTAAAGCAGCAAACACCAGCATGAAATTTCCTCCATAATATCATTAAAAAGTGGGCTGCTTGTATGCATCTCCTTATCTTTTTTTTTATTTTATAAATGTCAGTCTGTAAACTACATTGATTTTATAAAAATGCCCTTGCCAACAATGCTTACTAGGTTTACTAGCACTACAAGAAAATACAATATATGTGACAAACTTTTTGCCACCAAAATTTTAATTTCGCTACATTTGATCAAATGTTGCCAAAATGTATTTGTTGCCAAATTTTGATATATACTACTTTAAATGTAATTTTTTCATAATTTTTTTGCGAACTTACTTTTTCATACTTCAAATATACTTTTGGTTGCATTTAAAGTAAAAAATTACTGCATTTAACCAAATGCCACTTTAAATGTAATTTTTTCATACTCTTTTTGAGAACTTACTTTTTCACTTACTTTTTCATACTTTAAATATACTTTTTGTTGCATTAAAATTATAAAAAAAAATACTACATTTAACCAAATACCATAATTCAAAAATCAATTATTTGTAGAGAAATAATTAATTATGACCAAAATATATCTCATGCGAGCATATACTATATTTAGCTTAAAAATTAGCTACGGCGAAATTTATTGTAATATAAGGATAGGTGAGGCACTACCTAGAATATTATTACATGACTTCGATTAATGATCATAATCAAAGTTGATAACTGAGGTGATTTTGCAAATAAAATTCTTAAATAAAGACAATCTTGCAAAATCAATAATATAGGGTAAAAATCACAAAATCTTAAAAGATAAGAAGGCCCATAGACATAGCCATCCAAAAGAGCTTCTGGGCTGCAAAAAAATAACATGGTATAATGGCGTTCCACAAACAATTATTTGTATATATGCTAACTCAAAAATAATATATTTACAATATTTTTCTATATCTTTGCCCACAATATTTTTTTATTGATATATTTATATATTTATATATCTAAATATCTATTACATTAAAACTCTAAGATATTCTTACAAATGTTGAGACACAGCCGCACGTAATAAAACTCGGAAAGACAACTCCACCAATAGCTCTCAAATAATAAATAGAGACAAAATGCCCCAACTACTATTGGAACTCATGCCAACCATATGACTGGGCAAATGAGTTACCACCAAGGTAGGGGGCCTGGTGGTCTATGCTCACAACCTTTGGTTGTTAGCGGAATTTGCATTAATACCTAAAATGTTTGCTTGAAATTGTTGGGCTATCACTTCTAGTGAAAACATTTTAAAAATTAACAAATATACGCACGTATATAAATAAATTATGAAATGCGAGGAAAATGCATTTTAATATAAAATATATTTTAAAAATATTTATAACATTAAATAGATCAATTTAATGCAAGGAATATTCCAAATTTTCAAAAATAATTTATATTTCAAAGATATTTTATTGCATTTTATTATTTTATTTGTTTATAGGGATATGTTTTTTATTTTTACAAATTTCCAACGAAAGATAGATACGAAAATTGAGGCAAACTTTATAACTTCGTATGCAAATTTTGCAAAAGTCACGACATGCTCGTAACTTTTACTTAATTATGTAAGGATGTAAAAGCCTCTATCATTATATCGACTCTTTTTGTATTTATACTAATAACTATTAAAACATTTTGCAGTCATGTCAACTTTGTTATCCTCCTGCGATCAAAAAAAAAAAAAAAAAAGTGATAAAAAAAATTTGTTATCCTCCTACTGCAAGAAATATTAAGTTATGTAGCAAGCTATTTCGTTAAAAGATTTTAGTTGATATTCCTAGACAATTTAACCAACTTTGTATCTATGTTTCTAAATTTGTTTAAATTGTAAATATGTTTATAAAATTTTGTATAAAATTGCATGTGTGTTCTTTCCATCATGATGCTGTTATATTTTTGTCCTTACAAAATTTCAAATATATCTTTTAACTTAAAAGAACATTTTTGTTCTTTCCATCATGATGCTATTATAATTTTTGTAAAATAATTAAAATGTCCTTACAAAATTTTAAATATATCTTTTAACTTAAAAGGACATTTTAGTTATTTTATAGTAAATTCTAATAACATCTTAATGGAAAGGGTACTTGTAATTTTATACAAATATTACGTGCATGTTTGTGATTTTTTCAAACTTAAAGATACAAATGAAATATTGGTCAAATCTTGCGGGCTTATTTTTAAATTTTTTTAAAACATACTCATTTGCAGAATTTGGAAGTGAAAAGGAAATAAAAATGTATTAGTAGACTGAAAATATAAATAATAATGAGAAAAGTAAAGTTTTATATGTCAAAAATTAGTAGCTTATAAGGGTAATGGAGAAAATTTAAAAATTCTATGAGTTTAAATTCAAATATTCCACCCTTGCGAATAGGCCCTCAAGTGATTAATTACTCGAGGGCGTCGACTAAGAATTTCTTGATGATGTCTAAACTAAAAGCTGAGTTGCTAAAATATATTTTTTAATAATTAATGTAACGGCCCTGAAGACTATAGAATGTGAAGGGTATAATGTAGAACGGAACTGACATCTACAAAAGAGATTTTAGTACTTTAAAAGTGAGTTTCTAAGTTAAATGGGCCGCTTCTACAAAATATTCTTTTGCGTATTATGCAATCTTTTGTATTTTTAATATTTTGATAGTTCATTAAAAATTCTCTCCATGAATGTATTTAGCATTATTTATATTATTATATAAACTCTCTTATTTATTTAATATCTATAGCCACTATCTATAAATATATAAAATCAACTTAATAAAATATGTGAGCGCTCCTGTGAAACCGGGTAATAAAGAAGTGATTCAGCATAGCCCCCTCTATATCAAAGATTCTAATATTTAATGAAAAATTTAATATATTCATTATATTTAACATTATTTGTGCAATTAGGAGACCAAATTTCATCCAAATTCAATGTGTACTGGCTACATTTGCTTAAAAATATGAACATTCATATATAAATTAAAAAAATAATTGGATTCATTCATGTATGTACTAGAATATAACAATACTTTATAAAATTATTTACCCACATACTTATAATGTTTTAGATGGGCTAGATGTTAAAAAAGCTACTTAAAATTGATATTTAATATATATAATGATTCTCGAGAAATGAAAAAGTTTGTATGGTAATATAAATAATATTAAATACAATGGATTGAGTGAATTTTTTATCAATTATTAAGATTTTAAATATGGAGGGGGTTACATATTGAAGAGGTTTCATAGAAGTGGTCCCCAATAAAATAATTTAAAACTAAAATTAATTTTTAAATAACACTTTCAACATCTAAACTGTATAAAATATCACTATTATTAAAAATAATTCTATAAAATATTATTATATTCTAATATACATGTGAATAAATCTAATCATTTTTCTTAATTTATATATGAACTTATTCTCCTAGATAGTAGATTATGTTAAATATACCGAGTGGATTAAATTTTTCATCAATTAACAACATCTTAAAAATAAAAAAAATTGCACGAAATAGCTTGCCTCAAGTCAAGTATGATATAATGAATTTTAAAACTAAACTACTTTTCTGAGTTTCGCCCACATACAGTAAGACTTATAACAGGATCAATTTTATGAGACCTACAAAATCCAACGGGGGAAAAAAAAAAAAAGGCGACTGCACTGTACCTGGTTTAAAATTGATCTTTCATGCAACTCAGCTTCATCATTGTCCTACGTTCGAATTATTACACTCCAGCTTTCACACCAATAGTTTGAAAAAATCACGGGTTTGGATTTTAAGCAAAAACCAGAAGCATGGATAGAATCCATTTCTGCAAGAACATGCGAGGAAAGAGGGAGCCTTTATCTTCCTCAATTTAGAAAATATGATTATTTCAAGGACTTTTATAGAAATTTCTTAAAAACAGTAACATTTTCCACGTTGCTCGATCAAGGTGTGGTGTTGTTATTACATGGGTTCACCAAACTACAATCATCCGAAGGGCAGCGCCCCTAAAAGAATAAAATTAAAAGCTGGCAAAGATTAGGACCACACACGCCCCCCCTGCTGGTTTGATTGCTATAAGTGGGTCCCAGATTTGCAAATCAGAATCTTCTGGTCCCACCATCAATGTTTTTTATCCCCCCAGCATTTAGATTGTTATAAATGAAATTTGGAAGGTAAGATGGTGGGTATCTCTCAAATAGAGATGGTTGCATCTCTATTTAGACACCGAAATAAATGCCAACCACTATTCAAGGGTCACTGTCCCTTTTAAATAAGCAGATTATGATCATCCACGCGCCAAGATCTCATCAATTCGATCTTGCTGTCTAACAAGTCCCATAAATAATAATACGAAAAAGTAAATTGATTATAATGTAAAAGCTCCTGGTTATCACATCTGTCTTCAGTGTTGTTCACCAGCTTTTTAATAATCATCGAGAATTCCTTTTTTTTTATGGGTATTAATGATCATCTCCACTAGTATTTTACTTAAGCTATGAGACATTTTTTACAAATTCTTTACAATCTTCAATACATCTATTAATATCTCTAATTTATCCATACGGTGGACACTCCTTGAAACTGAGGAGACTTCTGCCACCATGCCTGTTCCAAACCTCCTTGCTTTGCTGTCGTCGTGCTTCGATCCATGGTCGCCCGGCTCTTCGGCCAGACCATGTATAGTATAACTGTGTCGAAGGCGCGAATGACAATCAACGAGAATCTTTAAATCCTCACTTCTGTCGTTTTTAATCTTTAGTTTCTTTTTAGGGAAAATTTCTCTTATTTTTAGAATATTTACTTTTAATTCCTGAAAAATAATCATAACATTTCAAAGCAACTTTAACTATCCTATTGAAAAAACGATTTTATCCTCTCAAATTTTTTCTAATTAAAATAATTTAACCCTAATATAATATTTAAATAACTTGATATCACGAATTAATAATTTACTAACATTACTTGAGTATATTAGAGTTAATCAATTAAGAAATTATAAAGAGACAAAATTATCTTTAATGAGGTTGTTAATGGTTGTTTTAATTGTGCAGGTATAATACAAACTAATGATAAAATGTTACGAGTATAAAAGTATTTTTTGAAATATGGTGAGTATAATAAAAGTTATGGGTAACTGTTGTAAGTATTAAAGGAATTTTTTCTTCTTTTTATGAGGGTAGCGTTTGTTTAAAATAAAAATTTTCAACCTAAAACTTTTTATTCTTCACAATTATTATATTTTTTAATTATTCTTCACATTTTCCTATATAACTACAACACTTTTTTATTATCTCTACACAATTACTCATACAACTAAACTATCTTTTAATTTTATTATCTTTATTCTTTACTGTTACCCCTATCATATTAAATTATTTTCTTTCATTTTGAAAACTTTCACAACAAAAATTTTTCATTTAAAAGTTTTATCACTTCTCAAATATACTATTAATATTTCATAAAAAAAAACACGCCCTGATAAAAAGTAAATATGCTCACATGCAGCATTCAACGTAGAAACTCGTTAATTTCAAGAAATAGAATGAAACCACTTGTTATTGCCCAAACAACGGTGTTGATCGTCAATCACCAAACCTGCCGAGGAAAGGATGGAGCCCTCCGAAGAAACTATTATCCACTCTTCTAATTTCTTAACAGTGCATCATGTCCTCAGGCAAGGAAATGCAGTAGCCCATGCATTAGCTAATTTTGTGTCTATTTCTGGTATGGATCGACAGGTTTGGTGGGATAATCCCCCTCATGTAATACAGAGAAAAATTTATACAAACATTTTTTTGACAATAAATTGCTCGGATCATCTTATCCATTCTCCTTTCCATATTGGAGGGGAGAGCGAATAAAATTTTCCTTTCCATCAAAAAAAAAAATCAACGGTGCTAATCTTTCACACAGCCAATGGTGTTGAAAGAATCCGTAAGAGACAATGGGCATGTTTCAAGTCAAATAAGAGTATTGGATTGAATTTATAATTTTATATCACTATTTTCAAAAATACTTTTTTAATTTTTAATATAACTTTATTCATTCCCATTATAATTTTATAAAAAATTCTTGTATGGTTTGAAATATGTACGGGTATGGTATGCCCCTGCCATAGTAGGTTTGGGCATGGACGGGGTTTAGTATGCGGTGCAGCTAGCATACCACTCACAACTCCCTTTCATGCAATCTACGCTTCCGATTCGAATCTCCCTTGAAAATCTAACCTTAGCCCCAAATCTCTGAAGTCTGAGCTCCTCAGATTCGTTGAAAGCAGCATTGCCAGCCCAGCAGCGCCTTCGACTCTACGGACTTCCGTCCAAAACATTGCGTTTTTCCAACAAACCATTGACTCATCCTCCTCCACTGCTTTCGCGCAGACTTCTATTCTGATAATCGAACCTAGCTGGCTACTTCATTTTAAAATTTTAACTTTTGTTTATTTGGGGGGAGTGCGTGGCCAAAAAAAAGAAAAAAAAAATCAATTAAAATTTTTTAATTTTTTTAATTATTTTTCATCTTTTTATACAATTATTCTTTTTTTTCAATGATAGTCACACAACTATCCATACAACTAATCTGTCTATTTTAATTTTATTTTCTTTACTCTACATCATTATTCATATCTTGTCACAACATTTTCTACTAATTAAAAAACCTTTACATAAAACATTTTATCAAAAGTTTTAACACTTTCTTAACATATTCTAAAATGAGAAAAATCTTTTAAAATGATAATATTGAACAATGATTGTTTTTAAATATTTTTTTATTAGTATTCATATTTTACATCTATCTTAATTTATATTACAAGCATGGCACGAGACATTTGTATAATTTTTGTTAGTCATTTTTTACAATTTTTTTTTATCTGTTTTTATTTTTTGATGATGAATACACCATTAAATGTGCTCTCATTTACCATCCTCCTGGTAGGCAACAAGCTTATCACCACACCTTTGGTGTGGTGGCTTTACGAAATTTGGTTATGGACATATCCCTTCATGTCATTATTTGAACCGTAGAATTGTTGTATTTTGTGAAGTTGTCTTTCAAGACCCGGCCTTTTAAATTTTAGAATGTTGTAAAATAGATCATTTTAGCTATAACGTGGGATTTTAAAAGATTAACTGTTTTTATGCAAAAAAATGAAACTTAAAAGAGGGTTCAATTTGCAAGATGGATCTTCAAAAGTTTCCTTTTCATTGTAAGATAGTCATTACTCTTAAATGAGTCTCCATGGGACGCTTTATGTACACTACACATCAAAATTCAGGCTTGGTTAGATCCCTTGCATAATAAAATCTTTCATTTCTCAAAAAAAAAAAAAATTGTTCCTAAAAGCTAATAACCTATTTTTTAATTTCCAATACATTTTTTTCAAATCTTAATATCACTTTTTCAATCTTAATACATAACAACACTTTTTCTATTCCACATTTTCATCCCATTATCATGTCATTTGAGCTTTTAACAATCCCCGGGGATTGCATCCAAATGCACCAAATGTAAGTGTAGGGAGCTACCCACTCTAGGACAAAAATATAATATGCTTTAATAAAATAAAATAGAAAAATGAGATTAGAATATAATAATGTATACTATGAATGAAAAATTAATATTGAAAATACACAAAAAGTTGTATTCAAAAATAAAATTTATATTAGAAAATTACATGGCATTCACGTACCTCCCAACTTTTTCGAATGCTTTAGAACAGGCACGAACACAACCTGTTTTACAAAAGTGAATCATAAGAAGGGCTAAAAAGAAAAAGGAAACCATTTTGTTGTCTCAGCTATCATCCTATCCAAGCTATGGTGAGTGTGCTTTATCCGCCAAAGGACTTAAAATATGGAGAAAACAAAACCTGAAATTGTCTCCTTGCACCAGATCTGATGTAAAAAGGAAACGACGACGTGTCTTTTTGTGGGCAACTGGGCGAGGTAAGCAGGTTAACATTTTTATATTCGATATAGTTAAGGTATGTTTGAGAATAATAAAATTTTTAAATGAAAAATTTTTTGAAGTAAAATTTTTTAAAATTGAAAAAAATTACATCATACAATAGAAGCAAAAATGATGAATAAAGATAATAAAGTTAAAATAAATAAGTTAACTGTATGAATAGTTATGTGGAAGTGATTTATTATCAGAGTAGTTGTACATGAAAGTATAAAAATAATTAAAAAATAAATTAGCTGTAGATGATAAAAAATTTTGGATTAAAAAGTTGTAGTTTAAAAAATTGAAGAGGGAATCAAACACACCATTAGCAAGTCTGCAGAATGATAATTCAAAATTTGAAAGTTGAACGGCTAATTCGGTTGCAAACAAAGGGCTTGACACATGGGATACAGTTCTACATTCAAGAGAAATTTTTTCTCGTTTTTAATACGTTTTCTTATTTGCCACTACATATTCATCTTATTTTTCGCATTTCCATCCGAGCCTCTTATATGCTGTTCAACATCCTCTTAAACTTGGGGTACTTCTTGCATTTGGCACCCGGGAAAAAAATTTACCTCATTGTACGCCCATTTTGATATAAATATATAATTTGACTTTTTAGTTATTCCATTCTAGAATCATTACCTTTTTGACAATATATTATTTTTTATCTAATTATTACAACGGAGTTCATAAAACCTTACAAATTTCCTTACCATATCAAAAAAGTGACTAGAACTCCTAATAAGGGAGATAACTACTACGGCAGGCTATTCCGTTGTGTTAAGTTTCATGCGGATCCACATCAAGAATCCATTATCTTCTTTGTTAAGATAGTTTTTCATATTTCATCACAAAAAAACAACAATTTTTCATATTTCCAAGCCCCATAAAATTAAATTATTTAAACTACCCACATTTAGGTTTCTCCAATCTAAAACAGAATACCATGCATTGATGATGGCCTCTTTTTTTCAACCATTGTTTTAGCTGATTTTTTCCGTTTATTTATATATATTTTTTTATTACATTTCATTGTACAAGGAGTCTCATTGTTCCTCTTAGGTTCGAATCTAAATATGCTCACAGCTCTCATCCTATGTAATACCAATGAGCTATGCACAGATTTACTCCATTTATTTATATGTAGTATCAAATTTACCATTTTAAAATTACAATATAAAATTTAATTTTAGTAGAATGCTTACAAATAGTTGCAAGTTATATGTAGTAATTTTTCATTTTCAAAATTATGTAGCCGTATTTGCAATTATAATCAAACTATATGAATATGACTATAAATAACTATAGTGAAATGTCTACGAATGTAGGATCAAGGTTTAGATTAGTTTTGAGGCTTAGAGAAATATTAGAGTCAATAAACAAAAAATTTATGTAGACTACATGAAAAAAACCATAGAAAAGAGAGTTTTGTGATCAAAAGCATGATTAAAGTATAAGTTATTAGTGAGTTATTAGCAGAATAGTAACTTAAGCCCTTATAATGAGATGAGAGAAGAAAGAGAAGAAAAATGGTGAACATGGATAAGAAAAGCACTAATAAAGTTCATAGTATCTTTTTTTTTTTTTTAGTTTGTTCAGTGAAAATGTTCCTTCTCTTGCTAACTTAAGAGCAAATTAGTACCTTCTTTTATAAGTACCTAGTCAACTTGGATTCAGAAGGTGGTAATGATGACTATTGATGAAAGTTTAAGAGCATCTTATGATCGTTTATGAACAATCCTATCAAATATGTTGATAACTGAGTGCTTTTCTTTATGAGTAATTATAATTATCTCAACTAGTCTTACAATTAAGGTTTGAGACATCTTATAAATCCCATATACTATTCTAATAAACAGCTAATAATATTACTAAATTTTTCATAGATGAACACTCCCACAATAATAATGGGGAGACAACACCGTCACTTGACAAAGACAATTGTTCCTAACACAAGTATTGACAGCAAGCACCGAATGCTTTCCAAGCATATATGTGGCGCTCTGAACCAGGGTGCCTATAAGCCTTACTCCGAAATTTTTGTTGACTGGTAAACATGACTGAGGATTGTTGCCCTGATCACACGGCAAGAATTTTTTTATATCATCAATACATGGAAAATTTCCCTTGTTCATCCAACATGAAATATATTTCACATATTACAAATATAATCATAACCTGTTCATAAAAATATCATTGAAAAGATTTTTTTTCTATTTCAAAATTATCATCATTGTTATTATGTACAGATTTACATATACAACATTTTTATCAAAAACCGTATATCATTTTGCATGCTGCCTTCATCATTTCCTGTCTGTTATCGAAAAAGCATAAGTGAGTAATAACACTTAGTAAGCAAGTCATACATAATTTTTCAACCATTTTCATGTATTTTATAAAATATAAATGCAAATACAATGCATACATAGCATTCATGGTATTCTTTTAGATGCAACGCTAGCTAGGCGTCTATCCTATATATGCTCCAATCTCAGGGAGGTCGCCGCCGGCCTGGGCCTATGTAAGCTACTTGGCAATAGTGAATGGGACATCTGGTCCGCTTTTTACCTCAACTATGACCTATTCCTCATACACATACTCATTTACATACACATGCCAACAGATATTTGCAAATCATAAATAATTTCATAAAAGCATTTAATAAATAATTTAACAAACGTACTTCAGTTTATGTAAAGCAGTTATAGGTATGGTCAACCTCAAATAAATTTTATAAAGCAATTTACAAACAATTTCAAACATTTTAGAAATAAGTTGCAAAATATATAACTTGCTTACCTTTTCAGAGGGTATCCTTAACCTTTTCTTTTTATTTTCTTATTCAAAGAAAATTGATATTTCATTTCTTCTAGTCAAGTTACTTCTCATACATGTTTTATAACATTTAGACATTATTTTTTTATACGGATATTTTTATCTATAGATTCTTCTAAAATTTCATCCTTATATTTAAATATTAATCTCAAATTTTTTTCAAAATTACGTTGTTTACTGTAGCAAATTACTATAAATTACTGTTCACAGCAAACGTGGGTTACTGTTCATGGGTTCCAAAAATTGACATCTTTTCCAAAAGTAAAAAATACCATGATATAGCTTATGCTTAGTATATCATAAAAAAATTTATACATTTTGAATTTATCATCATTAGCTTGGCTAAATAAATTACTTTTTTCGTATACTAAAAATCAATATCAATTCACTTAAGGATAATTCTTAATTCCAAAAATCATGAAATTAATATATTATCATTCCAACATCATATTTACCATATTCAAACATCTCAAATCGTCATTTATAAATTTTGGAGCATTATTTTCACATATCATATGTTATTTTCCCGAATGCTCCATCTTTGCTCTAAATTTTTTATGTTTTGGTATAACTCCGATTAAGCATTATAACTATACTTATTTTCTCATGCTTAGGCATTATCTAAGCATGACTTTATCCTACTTAACATGCAAAAAAAAAATTTGATGAAAATCACTTACCCGAAGTGGAAATATCTCACTTTTTCTCAAACTTTCTCTATCTAACTTCTTCCTTTTCTTCCTTGGACATGTGGGAGGGCGTGAGAGCTGGGAGAATGATGCCTTGGACATCCACCCCTTGGCCCTATTTATAGGGTTGGATTTTCCAAAAAAATTGGATTTTACCCCCTTGCTTAAGGTATTAAATTATAAATTATATTTTTTTCTAATTTTGAAAAATGCATTGAGCCAAGAGCAGCCCACCCTAGGCCTGCTCCAACCCCCCTATGGAAGTCCTATTTTATTTATTATTTATTATTTTTAAAATTAATTTAATCTAAATAAATCCTATCTATTGGTTTATGATGATGATGATCATGAACTATTGATTTGGTCAAATTCCTCAACCACACCCTGCCACACCCGTGCTACAGCTGCCTTTTCATTTAATTTTTTTATTTTTTTATTATTTATTTTAATAAAAAGTGAAAAGTAATTTAATAAAAAAGAAAAGTTACTTTTTGATCACCATTTGACGTTTAATCTTAACCCTTTTTTTTAAGAAGAATCTTAACCCTTGATTTGTGATTTTCATCACATCTTAACCCATTCATCATGTTCATCATGAATTTTTAACTATCCATAAAAACATCATCGAAATTCGACGCCTCGATTGCAAATTATGAATTTTTCTTTAATTTTTCACTAAAATCTAAAATTGGATTAAAATATTAAAAAGTAATACTATTTTGTCTTGTAGTGATTAAATCCATTTTTGTCTTTTTATAATTAGGTTAATCCAAGTGATTACTCTTAATCACGTGTTTTAATCCCTGGTTACTATTCACGTGCACTATTCATGTGGGTTAAATTATTAATTGTACTATTTTAACCTTCAATACATATATTCATAAATATAATTCATGAATTTTTATTTATTATAAAAATAATTATAAAAGAATCTAAGGTTTACAACTCGAAATGACGCGTATATTGTCTTGGTTTCATAACATATGAGACCAATGCTTGGTTAACTGAGTGCACCTCTAACATAACAATTAGTGAGGTTTATTGGTTAGAGATTACACATAATAAAAGGGACAACATTGTAGCAGTAAAAGGGTGGTCTATTGGTTAGAGATAACACATAATAAAAGAGAAAACTAAAATTCATTATCACTATAGTCAGGTGAGGATGATGATGGTGATGGTGCACTGGAGCTAATTGGCTTTGCATAATTGCATTGTAAGAGATGGAACTCATGATGATGATGACGATGCACAGGTCGGACTTCATGGTAAACTAACCACATCAGTTTTAAATACATGTGATTTTTGGAATTATAAATAAATGCACGGGATAAACAAGATCAATAATTTAGATTTGGAAAATATTTCAAAAAAATAATTTTTTTTTATTGAATTAATATTCCAAAACTAAAATTTTCATTGTAAAAGTCATGCCAAAGGAAAATAGCGAAACATACATAAACTATTTTCACTTTGAAATCTATGGTTTGTTTGGTAATGAATAAAACTTTTGATGAAAAGTTTTCGAGAGTAAAAGTTGTCAAATCTTATGATATGATATAAGTAATGATCAATAGTAAAAAAGATAAAATTAAAATAGACAGATTAGTTATGTTGATAGTTGTGTAGAAATGATTGAAAGTAAAGTAGTTGTGCAGGAAAATGTGAAAAATGATTAAAAATATAATAATTGTAGATAGTGAAAAATTTTAACTTAACATTTTCTATGAATTGACAAACATACCTCTACTTTCACTTTTATGATGCTAGTACACAAAAAGTGAAATGTGAGGTTAGAGCTGGTTGAAGTGGCGTCATCTGCAGCGTTATCCATTCCAACCAGTTGAAGGGGTAACAACGGGGCCTGCGTGAACCGTTTGAAAACGTGGCACAAAAAGGCAGGGGCAATGTGTGGGTATATATATATATATTATAATAATAATAATTGGCTTTAGAATAGAGAACAGGTATTACGAGGAAAAAGCGTTTGTAGAAAAGGCAGGGGTAACAACGTGCATGTTTTGTTCTAGGTGCCGTTCGGGCAAGATTTTGGTATTGTGCGGTAAGTACAGAAGGAAATATTCTAAAATTTATATAAATGATAAAAATAATATGACTAAAGTTAGAATAAATATAGTAGTTGTAATAAAATAATTGAAATATGATGATAAAATTTTAAAAATAAAATTATTAGATAACTAAATTATTTATTAGACAATGCGTAGAAAAGAAAAATTCATGAAAATAGGCAAAATCAATTATCAAACGTGCTCTAAGTTTGTTTGACATTACTATAATATCATTCCTAAAGTTCCTTTCCTATAGCTCGAGCCTGCATGGGATTAAATCTTATTTGTCAAAGTTTGCCTTAATTGAACTTTTTATGTAAATTAATAGCCAAAAATTTACACCACGTGTTAAAAAAGGATTACAATTATAGGCGATTTTTGGTAATCATTGCGAGCAGGAAACCACGATAATTCGTGGGAAGGCGGCGCGACAGCGTATGACTGTTTCCCTCTTACTATTTTATTTTTAAACTTTACTCTTATATAATAATCATTTTTCTTTACAACTATCCTCGTACAATTCTATTTAGTGTAACTTTACTCTTATTATTTTATATTAATCATACACTTATCAAAATATTTTTTTTTCTCATTTCCCACCCTATCGCACAATTCCATAATTTTTTACATTGCCAAACATTTAGATAATTTTATTTTAAATATTCTATAAAATAACCAAATTTATGCTTGACTGTTGATATTTGCACGATGCCAAGTAAACTACTTCTACGATTTATTATTTTTTTCAATACATTAATCTAATTGAGGTGGATGGCAAGTGATATCTGTAGGTAATGATTGCTTAAATAAAGCAAAAAAAATCGAATATTGAAATTTTTAAGTGAAATGATGGTTGCGAATACCACAACTGACAACAAAGAAAAGTTCGATTACCATTTTTGGCTCGGGCCAATTTTTTTTTTAAACATTTTCAATTGTAGATTGAAGTGGACGAACTTTTGATTCTCTTTGAGGAAACCTGCCAAAACTTGCATCCATAAATTGTTGCACGGTTCGAAACAGATCGACCCGAACTCATCATTTGCAGAATGGGTGGCAGGAGGATCTAATATAGTGTCATTGGCAGTGCTACAGATACAGCATCACAGGCAGGCACGCAGGCAGGCGGGCGGGCGGCAGCTACTTGGTTGGAGATTTGGACTTTCGCACCAGGATCAGGGCATCCAAGGCCTAGGGGGGCTCCGTAGACAGCTAGGTTATCATCCAACTAATTTCCTGACTTTCAACTTTATTATGCTCACTTGTAAATTATAATCATTATTTTTATCATATCATATCTTTATAATCTATTTTTCTCCAAATTTCCCCTCTTCCCATGTCACTTTTGTAAATGAGTTTTAATGCAATGGAAAAAGAAATTTTAACTTATTTAATGCATTTAACTAACGAAATATTTTATTTTTTCTATTTTTATCTCTATATTTAAATTATGTTTTCATCCAGGTTATTATATTAATTTTTACTTTATTCTCACTTTATTCATCTCAAGTTATATCATTTCTTTTCTTTTCAAAATATATCCTATTTCATCCCCACCCGTCTCCAAATGTTAAAGGTTTCTCATATATGGATACGTATTTGAAATTTCAATCAAACAATTTATATCTTTTTAACATTATACATATCGGATAACTATATATCTTCATTTTCATTTATTTTATCTTTGTTGATTTTATTTATAATTATTACTTTTCTCACATTAAAAACCATTTTTTTTATTTTTGTCAATTTCATATTTAAAAATCTTTCTTACTTATTTTTCCAATCACTACATGATCCCAAGGCACGAGGGATATATTAAAACTCAATTAAGAAGGGCCACTGACGAGAATATCCTCAATGATTCAAATTAAGCTTAGCTCGACCAATCAAATATTCGTGTCCGTAATTATGTGACACATCTGACTTATTAACCAATGAAAATTTGACCATTTTATGTGATTAATTTGTTGCAAATTGAAGACTTAACAGTTCTCCGTGGATAATTCAGTATGTTTGCTTGGCCATAACAATATAAAGAATACATTAGCAAAAAATATAATTATTTTAGTAAAATTTGTGTAGTTTAGTTACGAATTGTCAAAATTAAAGTTTGAGAAGGCTAATAGAATCCAAAAAACAGATTAGTTGAAAGATTTAGATTTCAATACAATAGGATTTTAAGTGAGTCCCTATGGAATATATGGAGTATATGCAATTAAACCTCCATAATGTTCATAAAAAAATCCACAATTTTTATAAGATTCTTATGACATTTAGATGTTTTATTATTCGATTTTTTGTTGTGGATTATCCTTATGAAGTATTACTGAATTAAGTTATTGTTAAGCATTATTTTTATAAAGCTTTATCAATTTGATTACTGATTTATTGTGAATAAAGCTTCGAGAAGATAAAAGTTTATTAAATCCCGAATTATGCACTGTTTTAGAGTTGCTGCATAAGGATATGGTTTTAAACATGAAGATCCATTCGCATTAGTTTATTTAGATTAAAGGTTTTTTTGGAAAGTGATAAATTTTTGTTGAAAAGTTTTTTATATATTTTCAAAATGAAAGAAAATAATGTGATGTGGTTGGATAATGATGCAGAATAAAAAAAATAAGTTAAAATAAATAGGTTAGTTGTACGAATACTTGTTTAAAAATAATTTTAAAATAGAGTAATTTATATAGAAAAATATTAAAAAATAATTAAAACAAAATAATTATAAAAGGCGAAAAGTTTTAGATGAATTTTAATGTGTTTTGGAAATGATAAAATTTTTGAAAGAAAATTTTTAACATAAAAGCTGTTGACTTTTAAAAAAATGATGTTATGGATACTAGTAATGATGAAGAATAAAAAAAATAAAGTTGAAATAGATAAATTAATTGTGCGGATAATTATGTATAAATGATTTTTAAAAAATAGTTGTATAAGAAAATGTGCAGAAATTATTAAAAAATACAATAATTATAGAAAATGAAAAATTTTAACTTAACATTTTTTTTAGTATTGTCAAACACACCTGAAAAGTTTTATATTTTAACAAACACACTCTAAAATTATAAATGGTTGTTTTAACTTGAATTTTTAAAATTTTTTAGACTACATGAGATTGAGGGTGAAAAAAGCATCCAGGACAGTCCCCAGATGGAGTCAGCGCAAGTAAGAAGAGATGATAAAGAGAATGAAAAATTCAACACAAAATGTCTAATGATAAAATGAAGTCTAGAATGGGCCGATGCTTTTTAAAAATAATAAAAATCACGGGGGAGAAGAGTTGGCTTCCAGAAAAGTAAATACAAGACGCGTTGGCGCTCAAAGGAGGAAATACCAATAGAGAAGAAAGTAAGAGAATTTGGCCTCTTTTCCCAGTGCTAGGGATGCTTGTGTCCCGCCCGGGCGATCAGGCAGGCTACACGCCTTACGTTGTCGAGACTTATGCCTCCGGAAGGGTAGATAGCCCGTATCAACGTGATTTTACGCGGTTAAAAGAAGGGCTTAGGTAAGGGTTGTCATTCTGTATAGCCTCCCCCATTGCACCGAAATTATTATTATTATTTTTAAATCCATGTACCCATGCATGTTTTATTGGCTTTTAAATTTTAAAATAAAATGTTAAATAAAATTTTAAAATACCTAATTTCATAAATAGGAAATTTATACTGGGTCCGCTATTATAAAAAAATTTAAAAATTAAAATAATTTCAGCGTAATAGCCTAGAACTAAATCTCATGTCGAAGAGATAAAAAAGTTCTTGAGAGTTTATAAGTGAATATAAGCGTCAACATTATGTAATATCTTTTAAAACCATGCAACTCAATTTTTATGCCAAAATTGACAATATCTCATTATGTGATTTATAACCATTTTTTTAAACCGATGTGTTTACAAATGATATCATAGCAAACCCTTCTAATAGATGCGGGACAAAGGTACAAAATTAAGATAAGTAGACAATGTCAAGTGTTGAATTAAGTTAGAGTCTGTAACAATTCAAAATTGAATCTATCATTAAAGAGAGGAGAGAGTTCATAGAGGTTTATAAATATATCTAAGTTTGAACATAATAATGACACATTTTCAAATCAAGCGGGTGAGCTATTAGGGCAAATTGACAATATCGTACTGCGGATAATCCATGAGTCATTATGATTTCTATGAGTCCATGAGTTACATTCACCTCACACATTGTACTCCTAATACGAGTGGCCATGTAAATTAACCATTTTTTTTTTGATAAAAGGATACACCCTACCCCTGGCCCCATTCGATATGAAAGGGGTTATGGGTAGAGAGATCCAAGCAATTCATTGCATAAAAATTGTC
>JAXCLR010000001.1:59118838-59132412 GCA_035584095.1 Annona squamosa
GTCGGGTTGAACCCATTTTTTAAAAACCAAATTTCCAAAACCTCAACCCAACCATGGTATAAATCGGTTCGGGTTGAACCCAACCCTATTTACACCCCTAGTTGGAAGAGAGGGTGTTGTGTAAGGGGGAAACGAGAATGAGAAAATTAAGGTCGTCATATGAAATGAGAAAGTGTATGAAAAGTGGGATAAATAATATTAAAAATGAAATCTGATCCCGTTCCATCCAATTGAATGAGCTATGAAAGTGGTTGGGCTGCAAAGCAGAGCCAAGGCCTTTTACGCAGCTGCTGCTGGTGTTGTTGGTACTGTTGGTGTTATTATTACTATTATTATTATTTTTTCTCACGACGTTGCTGTTATTATTATTATTTTTTTGATGAACCCAGCGCAAGCGAAACGGCTGAGGCCCAGCTCATGAGATAGCACGGCCTATCCTCACTCGCTCCTTCCAGCATCGATTGCATACATGACCCAAGTCCCAAGCCCAACCACCCCAACAGCTCTCTTTTTGTGCTTGTACGAACCAAGTCTGGAGCGACGCAGCTCGACTGAAAGAAGACGAACCCATGAAACAGAGCAACTTTGCGCACTGTTTTGTCGAATTCAGAATTCCAAAAATATATTTTTTATAATTCTAAAAATCAACTTTTTTACCTTATTTAACGTTAAGGGTCTGTTTTAAATCATGCAAGATTTTTAGATGGAATATGTACATGAGATAAGATGTAACTGGGATGAGAAAGTAATAATGTTTTGAGAGTGACTAAAGTTGTATTGAAATTTTAAAAAATTGTCTTAAGAATTAGAAAATTATATTGGGAATGGTGATACAGAATTATAGATTCAATTTAACAATCTTTTATGACTTGGAATATGCCCTAAATAGGTGAAAGTTATTAATTTTTAAAATGATAAAAATATATACAATTTTGGAATAACATTTTTTATATGTGACTTAAACACATGTACACCTATAAAAATGAGAAGATATGGAGTTTGCTAATATAGAATTGGTATCATGTATGGCTTATTTGATGAAAAGTTTAATTTATTCATTGTATTTAATATTATTTATCTATTTAGAAAGCTAAGTTTTATCTGAATCGAATATGTGCATGAATCACATTTACTTAAAAATAATTATATTTATGTGTAAATTATAGAAAATATTTAGATCTATCCTCACATGTATCAGAATGTAATTATAGTTTATGGAATCATTTATATATATATGGTAATGATATTTTAGATGGTTAGATGTTAAAAATATTATTTACAAATTGATATTTAGTACCATATATTTTATTATGTCGATTTTATATATTTATAAATAAGGCTCAACATAATAATATTAAGCAAGTGAAAAAGTTTTATAATAATATAAATGATATTAAATATAATAGATGAAAAAAAAATTCATTAATTATTAAAATATTAAAAATAGAAAGTTACATATAAGAAGAAGTTTTATAGAAATATCTATATGTATACATTAAACCATCATCCAATGATAAGTAACGAGCAATTACCATCAAATTTTCTGTCTTTTCTTCCTTACAGCCCAATTGTAATAAGGTGTTTTAACCGGAAAACGGTTATCGACCCGTCATCTCCTACCTTGGGAGTGGGGACATGACAGGTTAAAGGGCCACAAACAACAACAACAAATTAAAAAAAAAATCACGTACCACTTTGATTCAGTCAAAACCGGTTCCTTTCATTGTACTAAGAAGGATTATCATATTTACTAAGGGTAGAATTGCTTCCACGTAATCTTCTTAAATTTCAAGATATTGATATTTAATAAAAAATTTAATTCATTCATTGTATTTATTACTATTTATTTAGCTAAGAGATTAAGTTTAGTCTAAATCAAGTTTGTGCATAAGCTATATTTGCTCAAAAATATATATATATATTTACGTGTAAATTATAAAAAATATTTAAATCTATTCATACATATATTAGAATGTAACAATATTTTATAGAATCATCAATCCACATATCATTAATATTTTAGATTGTTTAGATATTGAAAAAACTACTCTAAAGTTCATATTTTAATATTATTTTATAGGTAAATTTCATATATACCCACATAGTTTTGTTGATATTGCAGATATACCCACATAGTTTCATAAATTGTATATTACCCCCACGTAGTTTCACCAAAATTGTGTATTACCCACATGCCGTTAATCACTGTTAATATTTGCCGTTATATTTTCAAAAATGATGAAAATGCCCTCATCTTCATGGGGTGATATGCAATTTTGTGAAACTATGGATGATAGCATTTTCTTCATTTTTCAAAAATATAACAACGTGGGAATAATACGCAATTTCTGTGAAACTATGTAGGGTAATATGCAATTTTTGAAACTAGGTAGATATATCTGTAATATCGATGAAACTATGCGGATAGATATGAAATTTACCCTTATTTTATTAAGTTAATTTTACACACTTAAATGGGACACTTTGCAGTGAAATTGAAAAGTTATAATAATTTTTAGTATTTTATAAATGATGCTAAACATAACAGACGGAGTCAACTTTAGATTAATAGTAAAGTTTTTTAAAAATTGAGGGGCTTCTTCAGTTCCATTCGGTTAAATATCATGCGGGGCCTACCGCGTTGAATCTTAGTCAGTCGCGACGGAGAAAAATCGAACACGAAGACCGCACCGTACATAATTGGATCTGAAATCCTTCCCTGGTTTCGCTTTTCCTTAGGGCTTCTTACGTCCCCCTCTGCTCCAAATTCCTCCAATGGCTTCCTCTTCCTCCTCCCTCTCTTTCCTTTTCCTCGTCGTTGTGGTTTCCGCCATTGGAGGAGCGAGCGCTAGGCCAGGGCTCCACTTCCACCCCTGCAACACTCTTCTTATCTCCTTCACCACCATCTCTTCCTCCAACGAAGACCCCGACCGCCCTTCCGCCATCTTCGCCGTCTACCGCCAGGAATTCAACCGATTTGACCCCTCTTCCCTCCAACCCTCCGATAATCTCTTTCTCGAATCCCTCCGCCCCCGCCCCCGTCCCGAATTCCCTCGAACCGCCCGCTTTCCATACTTCCTTAATGGTGGCAAGCCTGTGATCCATCCTCATGCTGAAATTCCCCATCCTGTAGCCAGGTTTCCCTCCTTCGGCGCTAGTTCCCTTCGCGATCGCACCAAAGACATCCTCAGCGTCGTGCTTGCTCTTCTCTTCGGCGTCGGCTGTGGGGCGCTGACATCGGCGACTATGTATTTGGTTTGGTCAGTGGTGACTAGCAGGTATGAGAGCCAGGATTCCGATGGGGAGGATGGGGAAGGCAACGTGGGGACGAATGCTATGGGCTATGTCAAGATCCCCGCCGCGCCTGTCAAGGAAGGGTATGAGGGCAAGTAGGGATTCTGTGTAGATACTGCTTTCCGTAGATATACATACGAATTTGAAATTATATGCTGTGTAGTGGATTTATTGTTCGAATTGTTGCTTTATGATGTCGAGATGGCTCTACGTGGTGGAAGATTTATATATGAACCTATAATCTGTGGATTTGAAATTTGTTCTGTTATTGTCTTACTCATGCAGGTTGGCTCTTCGCGTGGATGTTGGTTGCTTTTTTCTGTCTTATTTTTCCCTTTCTTGATGAATTGTGGTGGTAGTTTGTAGATTTTTTTCCCTGCTTTGTTGCCTTTGTGTTATGTTTTGCTACATTTTTTCATACTCGCCTCAGCTTGAGCTTTTTTGGGCGTGTGTTGTTGCGTTGTCACGATAGAAGATTGTGGATGTATATATTTGGTCCACTATAAAGAATGTAGATTGTTTATGAATTTATCTTTTTGACAGCTTGTGGATCTAAATCTTTTGCACATCCTGCGGAAATAGGCACTTGGATAATAATGAATTGATAATTGAATTGTTTTTGTAAGCAAACCCCCTTGAAGTGGAAGATGGTGCTTTAGAACCTAACAGGCCAACCCTGTGATTGGAGCTCCTGCAGATTGCACTATCGTTGCAAATGTGCTTTCAACCTTTAAACTAGTCTGTCAGAAGTAGCGCATTTGGATGCATTAAGGAGGGGTAGGTATCAGACATGTGAGTAAGACTTGGCGAAACCATGTTTGTAATTATAGTTAGGAAAAGCTATAACGGAACTGAGAAAGCCTTGGGTAACATGCATAAACATCAGAAAGGAAGAAAGAGGTGGCTGGCGGTTGCATCCCAATTCCAGTTCAGCTGTTAAAGGGCATCTTCCTGTCTCATATCATGAAAATTCTATGCAAATGATTGCAAAAGGTCTTTTTCCCTCTCCATACCCTGAAGCTAACAAGGATTCTAGTTGATTTCCAATTTAAATAAACAAACTGGGCTGGGAATTGGGTTTTCTTTTTATTACTTTTAAGATAGGCAAGTTTCCATGCTGACCAGATTAATTGGCATTAGGCTTTGATGATTGATGACATTTGGGGATTAGGGGTTGTGGGCCTAGTTACATAAAAGCAGAGCCATGTAACTCCTTTAATTTTTAATATTTTGATCTTTGAAGCAAAATCAACTCAATTATTGTATTTAATATCATTTGTTTATCCAAGAGACCAAGTTTCATTTTGATCAACTATGTTTATAGGCCACATTTGTTGGAAAATAGATATATTTATGTGTAAATTATGAAAAATGCTCAAATCTATTCTCACATATATTATAATGTAATAATACTTTATAGAATCATTGTCTACATAATAGTAATATTTTAGATATGTTTAGATGTTGGAAAAAAACTAGTTTAAAATGGATATTTTAGTGTCAAACTATTTTATTAAGTTGATTTTGCACGTTTATAGATGGGATCGATATGCGGTGAAAATGAACAAACACAAGAGTTTCTAATATGCTATAAATGATGCTAAATACAATAGATGAAGTAGATTTTTCATTAACTATCAAGATTTTAAATATGGAGGGGGTTGCGCATAAAAAAGGTTTCATAAAAGTGGGACCAAGGGCTGTGATATGTGGAGAGGTTAATGGGAATGCTTTTCATATAATTTATGCCCACAACAGAAAGTTAAGATGTTTCTTTTGTGCATGCCAATTATCTTATGCATGAGGCTTTCTTAGACATGACAGAATTTCCTATCTTCCGTGAAGTAAAAATTTGTTAAGACGGAGAAAATCCAGCAAAACATGAAAATGTGTCCTACATTGGATGCAGTATGGACGTATGATAAACTTGATAAACTTATTGTTTATCTTGAACTTTATCTAAAATCTTTTTTGGTAATTGATACAGACTTACGGATGGATGCGGTCATTCCTTAAAAAGTGGGTAGTGAAATCTGAAGTAATGGCATGTGTTGTATCTTCTTTGACAATATCAGCTATGAACTTACTTAAAGGATCCCTGAACCTCAAAAACGAGGTCTTTGAGCAGACCCCATTGTTTGGGTGGAAATATTTCATGATAGGCTCATGGTTCTGTTGGCCAATGTTATTGATGCAATGAGACTGAAGAGAATATCAGCACTTTTAAAAAATGTAATAAGTTTTCAAAGACGATTTGGGATGAGGCTTTTAGAAAAAAGGTGGAGGCAACTTCTGTTGATGTTCTTAAACATGGCGATGCTTACAAAAGCTGTTCTTATATAATTGTTGGACCTTGGACGTCCCCATATAAGTTCAAATCACTGTGAAGTTGCTTGGTAAAAGCATTGTATGTTGTAGGTAACTGGTTGATAGAGGCTCTCTTTTGTCTATCCATCCATCTATTCATATATTTGTCTATTTGAAGTAAGCTGTTGTACTGTACTGGAAAAAATAATTTTCCAAAGAATGCCCTGCTGAAGTCCTATTCAATGTGTGATGCATTTTGATTGATTGGGTCAAAATGAGATGTTTCCAAATTTTTAGTATTATATTTGTAGAAAAGATCAAGAGAATCTAAAACTAGGTATTATCGCTGATTGGATGGATTTTGTTACTTTTTCAATGGTGCATTTTGCATATAAGTCCTTAAAGTTTGTGAGATTTGTACTTTTTACCCTTAACTTTCATATTTGTAGCAATTGACTTCCAAGTTCAAGAAATGTGTAGTTCTGGTCCGTCCAGTTACATGAAACCTAAAATTGTTAACTTTTCTGCATAAAATAATCACAATGCCCTTTTGATAAGTTTATGTGAACTTAAAATAGATCTCACTTTATGGTTGAATTTCTTTGTGGCCAACTTTTTTAAGGAATATTTTGCTAGAAAAATGTTTGAATTTTTACCAAATTATTCAAAAAAAGATATGAAATTATATAAGGGCATTTTGGCCATTTACTATAAAAAGCTAACTATGTTAGGGCTTCACTTGATTAAAGGGACTAAAAGCATACATTTCTAAAACTTAAATACATATACCATAAATAAGAACTTAAAGAATAAAATAGGTGCAAATTTGCAAACTTGAAATGCCCATACGCAAATCCCCTTTTTTAAGGCATATTGATGAGCATGAAAATAGGGGTCCCATTATTTTTATATCAGAGCCCTTAATAAAATCATATATGTCTACTGATTGGAGAAAATTACAAAGAGGTAACTTTGTTACTTCTGCTGGTAAGAACTTTGTATTAATGGACCCGTTTACTTTTCTTTTTCTTTTTTACGATGAAAAATGGGCCCTTTACTTGGTTATGGCTTGATTGCTTTGGTCTGCGTTGTTGAAATGGACTGTTGGTATGGATTTTGCAACCATTTTACAGAACCAAGCGGACAAGGAAATTAAATTCTTTTATTGCTGTGTTTTGAAAGATGTGAAGCCATTTCTGAGACGAGTTAGATATGGATTTCATAGTTCCTAAAGACATCACATTGTTTGATCGTTTACTTTCAATATTTTTTTTTATGAAAAATTACTTGTAGAACATGAAAAGCTATAAAAAAGCTAACTACGTTAGGGCTTCACTTGATTGACTAAAAGCATACATTTCTAAAACTTAAATCCATGTACCATGAATAAGAACTTAAGAATAAATAGGTGCAAATTTGCAAACTTGAAATGCCCATACGCAAATCCCCTTTTTGAAGGCATGTTGATTGCTATGATACGACAAAAGGGCATATTGATGAGCATGAGAATAGGGGTCCCACTGTTTTTATATCTGCCCTCAATAAAATAGTATATGTGTACTGATTGGAGAAAATCACAAAGAGGTAACTTTGTTACTTCTGCTGATTAAGAACTTTGTATTAATGGGCCCCTTTACTTTTTCTTTTTTCTTTTTTTTTTTTTTTTTTTTTTTTTTGCCCCTTTTCTTGGTCATGGCTTGATTGCTTTGGTCTGTCATTGTTGAAAAGGACCCTTGGTATGGATTTTGCAACCATTTTACAGAACCAAGCGGACAAGGAATTTAATTTTTTTTATTGTTGTTTTCTGAAACATGTGAAGCCATTTCTGAGACGAGTTAGATACGAATTTTATAGTTCCTAAAGACATCACATTGTGTGATTGTTTACTTTTCAATATTTTTTATGAAAAATGACTTGTAGAACATGAAAATATTTGTTACTTCCTCTCTCTATTGGATTCTTTGGGGATATTTATTGTTATCTTTCGGATTATCTCTATCTGAATGGGCTGCTAAAATTCTCTCCTAAAGAGGTTGCCTGCCTATCATCTTTGCAACAGGAGAAGTGCAAAAGAATCTGAAGGTCATCATGTTGTGATCTTACTGTTGCGATAATTTGGATAAGCGGCAAAGTAGATTATTATAGGAACCCTTTTGAATTTTGTTTCCAAACGATTTTTACGTTCCCTCGAAACTTTTTTGTCAACTCATCAAATGAGCCCCATTGCATAATGTGATAGGAAAATAGGATGATTGGATACCCTCTCTAGAAGAAATGAATATATGTTGCCGACAAAACATGGTACAAGGCCTTAGGTGCCTGAAAATACAGAATGCACATGAAGATTGTTTTAGATAAAAGCATGGGTGAAAGCACAATTGTTCTTAGAAACTCGGAGGTTTGTTCAGTCTCTCAGATTCAGTACTCAATTACCAACGATTTCTAGACAGTATTTTGGATGTCAATATGTGCGTCAACAATCTAGACGACTTGATAAATAAATCTAAGTTACTCGATAATTTTTAGTCTTGTTGATTTCCGCACTTTTTTTGGCTGAAATTGGGTTTCTTGCATTTTAGTCCCTCTAACTGAGTGTATTTACTTTTTAGCCCATGAGTTTCATGTATTTGCTTTTTAAACCCTATAAGTTTGCTCTATTTGCATTTTAGTCCTTGCCATTAAAACTTTACTGTTAACTGCATACATGAGTAGATTCATGAGCATGGGTTTGACTCTTACTCTCGTGTTCTTAAGTCGATTCATCTACGTAGTTAATGACAATGTTACTCGACTCATTCTCATGAGTTGATTCATCTATGCAATTAATGGCAAGGTTTTTACCAAGAGACTAAAATGCAAATAGGGTGAACTTATATGGTCTAAAAAGTAAATAAGTGAAACTCGTGGTTTAGAAAGCAATTATGCTAAGTTAGAGGGACCAAATTGCAAAAACTTGCTGAAATTTTGATTAATTTGTTTCAGATTTATGCTTTTTGTCAAAGTAGAAATTAGTGAGATGGAAGTTAACTAGGAGTCTGAAATGATGCTCCCAAGAGCATGCAGGGGCATATACACTTATTTTTTTATTTTTTTATTGAAATTTTTTTCGTAAACTTGTTAACCTAAGTGCATTTAACTTATGAATTAATTTTTACCATTTTTGGAGATTTTTAAATATTTTTTTTATTTTTGAAAATCAGTGGTATTTTAGTAATTTAAAATTACTTAAAATGCCATTGATTTTTAAAAATAAAAAATAAATATTTAAAATACTCTAAAAATGATAAAAATTTACACACACATTAAATATACTTGGGCTAACAAGTTTATAAAAAAAATTAAAAAAAAAAAATGGGTGGATGCGCCCGGGAGCAGGCAACACTGCGTGCTCCCCCGAGCATCAAATCATAATCCAGTAAACTAAGGCTTCTTTTGGCAGCACGTTTCCCACCGAACGGATTGATGGGAAAGCTGATTAATTTTGCTTATTATAAACATGAAAATTTTTTCCCTCTAAATATTATTTGTCATGCACATTAAAATAGTTAATTATTAAGCAACTTCACAAAATTCGGGAACGGGCTTTTAATAGTCTGCTTATGAATTTCATCAGGTGTTTGGTGATTTACGACTTTACGATGTATGTTCACCACATCACGGTGTATAGATAATATTTAGGGAGAAATTTTAGGAATTTTGATGCTTACAGTAAGCAAAATTGATTAGTTTCTAGCAAACAGTCAAAAAGGTTTTACTTTCTACTGAAACAGTTAAATTTTGTTTAAAAGAAAATGATCATGGTGTAGAAGTGGATTTGGATTGTTTGATTCTCTAAGTATAATAATAATAACAATAATTGTGCCGCGAAGAATATGGGAATTGCGCGGTGTCCTGTATTTTCTTACCCACTAGAATATGTCTGCTGCGCGGTTTGATTTGGGTGGTTGAAATTTTGTTGTGCCTGTCTTGTCGGATTGTTGAGAATCATTATGCGCGATTGATACTAGGGACGTTTGGGAATGGGAAGTTGGTGGAATTTTAGGGATGAGGTGAGAGTGGATAAAAAATATTTTAGAAATGGTGTGATTGATATGAAATGCTCTGCATAAAGTTAAAATAAATATGATAGTTGAAAAAGGTTAAAATATAAAGATAAAATTGAAAAAATAAGATCATTAGGTTATTAAATTATCTATGAAAAAATGTGTATGCCGTGGTTTACTTCCACATTCCGAATATTAAGAAATCAAACAAAAAATCATTTAAACTAAGGTAAACTAAAGCAAATTTGAGGACTTACCCAAAGTAGATTTCAAATCGATAGAGGGGCAGCAGTTGAGGACCTATTCGAAATAGATTTGAAACTACACCCCTAATTAGAATGATATGGGGTTGTAGACATGTAAGCTTGGGATTTGGGGTTAAATTGGTGGAGAATGTCAAAGGGAGATGACTTGAAGTGGAAAGAAGCATAGGGCGAGAGGGAGAACGAGGCAAACAAAGGTTTGGATCTCCTTGGACTAGGCCGTTCAAGATGCCCATGGCCTTCCTGGAGATGCCAATGTTGGAGTGCTTTTGCTTCAACACCTCCAGGAGAGAGGAATGCTAGAACGGAGAGGTGGTAAGAGAGAGTGGGAACTAGAGATGCGTGTGACAAGCAATGGCTGCCAGTCGTGACGAGGGCAACATGGACGGTCGTTAGGGTTTCTTTCTGCCTTTTGTGCAATCAAGTGTCGTCAACAACGACGAGCAAACGCGGCAACGCTAACTAGCTGGCGGCGTTGAGGACGATGAACAGAAGCGGCGATGACGGGTTGATGGCGTCGAGGACAACAATCAGATGTGGTACTGATTAACGGGTTGGAGGATTGTCGGATGGGAAGATGGCATTGGCGACTTGGAGGAGGGCGATGGCATTGGAGGCTCAAAATCAAATTAAGAAAGGGATTTTAAGTTAGGGTAGCGCCCAGCAGAGGAGCATCCAAACAACCAAACCGAGCCTGTAAGTAATATATATATATATTATATACAATTTGGGCCGATTCCGGGTACCCAGCACTTGGAACCGACCTTACCCAAATTTCCACGAGTATTTTTTTACTAGAATCGAACCAACCCTGCAGGTAACTATGGTGGAACTAAACCGACCCTATTTAGGGTACCCATTGGGTTGACCCATGGGTACCCGACCCAAGTTGCACCCCTAGTCAAATGGCGGTGCAATGGAGGTCTAAATTTTGTCAAGTCTGCAAGGACGACATTGCTAACAATTGGTGTATTTAACTTTACATGTCACGGCGATTAAATGTCAGCACATTATTTACTTTTGGTTGTCATGTATCTTGAAATTTTAAGACGAAGCGATATTCATTCAAGGTAAACTTGGTATCTGTATGGCTAAGGCAAGATTTTGTGGGTATTGTGTTTGGCAGTTTCGTTGTGAGATATTTACTAGGTGAGCTTCTGTAGCTAAAAAATTTGGACACTTGGTCATTTGATCATGCGACTTGCTTAGCAATAGCATGGATTTCATGATGTTGAGAATTATTATTGCTCTCATGTTAGGTGTCACCGTATTACAGCTTTCTATCCATTGTGAGTCTACAACAATCCTTTGGAGACTGTAGCTGGTAATAATTTTATTAATTTTAAAAGCCTCAGTTGCGTATGAAGGGTTCTCGGAGTTCTTTCTCTTTTTTTTTGAAATGCTCGTAGTTCTTTCTGGCAGGCCATATTAGGCAAAAAATATATTAAAAAGATGTTAGTTCTAGATTTGTTTTGGATAGGGATGGGATTGGGATATGTAGATTGCTAAGAACGTGCGGTTTGCTTTGTAATCACTAATCACTTCACAGTTTAGATATAGATAGGACGAAGATGTAGAATAGAAAGAGTGTTGTTACATAATGAGAATGACATGATGTATATTGAAATCGAAAACATTATGGATGCGTTTGGCATTTGCAAAAAGTTGTAAAATCCTGTAAAACTTTTCATCGATTAGGGCTGTATTGGAAAAACCATTCACTACAGGCCCTATTGTCCCTTGCGTAGAATGTCAATCGGAGTTACTCACTTGTACCAGCCATGGCAGGCTCGTCTAGTACAGGTCAAAGACAACAACAGCCAGAAATTGAAGCTAGGGTTTCACTTTCCCCCTTCATGCTCCTTGTTCTCATCTCTATCATCAGCAGCGCCGCAGTCAATTCGTAGCCGGAAACGAAAATAATCTCCCCCAACTGCTAAAAACCAAGCTCGCCGGCGCAAGTTACGATCCTTATCGTCTTTTAAGGGGAGGATTAATTGACTTTCTACTCCCCCGGCACAGATGCAATTGGAGGCATCCATCAGCTACCCCTACAAACTGCCAGGACACCCATCTGTCGATGTCTGAGCATCAGTAACGTCTCCTATCTGAATCACACCCCTATTTTTGTCTTCTGTTGGCGGTGACATTTGGTGAGAGATCCCACGATTGTCATTCCCTGTTCATTGATTCAGAGTCCAAATTGACGGTAGCGAATGATGTGTTTCCTGAAATCTTTTTTTTTTCTCCCAATTCCCTTGCCCGCTTAGCTTTTTATGAATGATATGTGACCTTTCTTCGTAGGGGCTGCCAAATGCTTCTTTTTTTCTATTAATTGATCAACACATGGTGGTTTCCTCTATTTGGTTGGTTAGGCTTATTGTTTATTTGCACAGAACGGAGTGTTTCTTATTCTAACCATGCTTGATATTCTGTAGAGTGCTGGATCTGATTAAGCCTTCCCAGCCGTGGAGCATAGCTTGGTCCCACTTGCTGTCATCCATTAAAATAATCCACGCTCAAGATATGATCCATCTTCGGCTAAAAAAAATTCGACGGTATAGATAATAGATTCCAGAAACATATGACAAACACACAGACAGGAAATCTCAAGTGCACCTACAGACATACAAATTTGCATTTTGCGAGATTCCGATTTTTGATTTCTTGAACAACAAATCCAAATGGTCCACATGATCTAGCGTTCCATATTAAACGGTATAGATCAGCTAGAAGAGCTAATATTGGGATTGCTCGGACAGCTCATTTTCTCATAGACCCACACTTTAGTACAAGCCAATCAAAATCCATGATCGTTTGACCATTTCATTGACCGTCTGCATTAATGACTTCCTAGTATTTACACCGGCGCACAAATCACCATCAACAGTGACGTTTTCTGGTCGTTGAAAGTTGTCAAAAAATTTTTGCGAATGCCAGACACATCTTGTATTTGAAAACAAAAATGAACTTATCACTTTTGAAAATGAAATGCACTATTCCATCGTAGTTTGATTTTCATGAAGTGTCGATGTCGGTCGGTGGTGTGGTTGCGGAACGAAGAATTTGGAAACTGGCTCGTGAGTCGTGAAGTAGGACATTGCTGGCGCAGAAGGATTCTTCAGAGCTGAGTTGTTGAGCTCTTCTATCTGCAAGTCTGGCAGGGCTCGCCAAAATCGATCATACCAACTCCTGCTAGTGCGGATCACAGTCATCAGCTCAATGCTAGCCCATTCCAAACAACAAGCAGAGAAGCCGCACTTACGTTGGAAAATTCCACTCTTTGTTCTCCTCCCCAGTTCCTTTTTTTTTTTTTTTTGTAATAGGGAAAAAGTCCAGAAAAGTCTCACTGCTTATGCACACCTTTTCATATGATTTAATATATTGAAATGATAATATATTTTATAATCCCTAGCACTTGTATGAGTATGAGCATGAGTATTTTAAGAAAATAAACTGATTTTCTTTAGTGATCACCATATTACATTTGAGGGATGAGTGTATATACTATTCATGGTGGGTTGCTGCGGGAACCAATCGTATACACCCGGGTGCATGCAGTCTCAACGCACCCGGGTGTACTACACTCATTTTTTTTATTTTTTTTTTAAATTTTTTCATGAAGCTGTTAATATAGGTTTATTTAACATATGTATCAATTTTTACT
>JAXCLR010000001.1:59156827-59181913 GCA_035584095.1 Annona squamosa
TGTAAGAATGTCTCAGATCTTCAGGTATAATATGTATTGAGATGGATGTAATTAATACCAATCAAAAAAAAAAAAAAGGTGAAGAATTTAAATGAATAAAAATGTTATAAATATTAATTGAACAAAAACAAGTATAATAAAAGTGGCTAGAGTCTAGAAAGGACAGTAGTTGCAAATTGAATAGAAATTTAGGAAAAAAAAAAAAAATCATGAGTTTTGGGATGAGCGCTGCATGTGCAACTTTTTTCTCTTGTTTTGACAATGAAAGCTGAGCGAAGCCTTTTAGATATTGTAGATATTATAATGCCTGAATACAAAATTACAGAATTTATCTGCACAAGTTAACCGTCTCGTGAGTATCTGATGTTAAATGTAGATATTGGCTGAGTATTTAATGGTAAATGTATATATTAGCATCCTACTCTGAGTATTTACATTAAATAACGCATATACTGAGAGCATATTTAATGGTGAAAGTTTAGTCTCCAAATTTCTTCCTCCCCCTGATTTTTTCTTCCCATTGAAAATGCTGGATATGCATGTGGAAGTATTGACTCTTATTCTAACACATCCTTAAACCTTTTCCATGTTCTGTTCGTGTATTTGGTAGTGAATACTAGTGATGCAGGTCTTACGTGAGGTGATTCCATCTCTTACACCCGAAGAGACAAGATGGCTATTTTACGAGCAAAGGAACAATGCATGGCTCTTGCAATAGCTGCTGCGAAGATACGGTGATTTGTTTCCAACTGTTTTAGTCATTGCAATTGATCCATTTGACTCTATGACCACGCTTATTTTTGTAGCCAATCAAAAGTGATGGGCACCAAGCGATCTAGTTTTACGCATAAAAATATTTTTCCATTGAATGGCCTAAATCCCTGTATCTTCTTGAATGTTGCTTTGGGAATTACCTTACTTAATTCGTGAAATTTTGTTTGACTATGATATTGCATCGTTTTGGTTATCAGTTCTCACCCCTCTTTTCCACTCAGAATATGAACTTGTTGTAGTATATGAAGGAGCAGTTTACATGGAAACGAGGGATTCCGTGCTCCACTGGGAGGCGCCTGGTTATAGCTATGTGCACCTAAGTATATTTCACTCATTTTTTAATTTTTTGAAACTTTTTTAATGAAAGAACTATTCAAATTTTAGAAGATTTATTGAGAATTTGTGCTTTGAATTTTCCTTATTCTTGGGATAAGCACTTGGCTTTGGTTGAGTATGCCTATAACAACAACTATCAAGCTAGTATTGATCTGACTCCATTTCAAGCTATATATGAAAAAAGGTGTTGAATGCTTATCTGTTAAGAAGAAATTAATACACAATAACTTTTAGCTCCGGCCCTAGTTCGACAAACTGCTAACGTAGTTCGAGTTATAAGGTGACTATTGGAAGCAATATAAAATCTTCAGAAAAAAATATGTTGATGGCAAATGAAGAGATCTACAGTGTGTTGTTGGCGAGCTGATCTTCTTCAAAGCCTTCCCACCAAAGGCATGACTCTTTTTGGGGTAAAAGGCAAATTATTTTCTCGACATATCAAACCTTTCAAGATATTAGAAACTATTGGCGGTGTTGTCTATCGGCTAATTTTGCCTCCTTCACCAGCAACTGTTCAAAATGTCTTTCATATCTTACAATTGAGGAAGTATGTAGTCGATTTAACTCATATTCTGTTAACTAAACTATATGTAATCGATAAATATTTAACTCATCTGGAACATCGTGTATGAATCTTGGATAGTCGTGAGAAGTAATTCAGCATACTTTAGTGCAATTGAGTAACCATAATGAACGATAAGCTAAGTAGGAGTTAGATGATGATATTCATAGAATCTTTCCTGAATTATTCAATAATCTATCCTAACTATTACAAGTTTCAAAGACGAAACTTTATAAGATAGGAAAATATAAATACCTAAAGATTTTTAGGGTTGACTAGTCGAAGTCCACATAAGATAGCTTATGCAGAAGGATGGACCCTTTGACTAACGGGGTCAAATGGTTAAGAATGGGCTTTGCTCAATTATAATTTGTTTATGTCGTAGGTTATATAGGAAAGGGTAGGAGCTAGAGTTGCAAAAGGAGTGTAGAAAAACTTGAAGTTGCAAGAGGAGAAAATTGTAGGCAAGTAGGATTTTGTTTGGAAGTTGATTTTAGTTCAATAATTATGTATTTTATGTTAAAATTATTTTTATAAAATTAATTAGGTTGTTCTGTATAAAGCATGTATATCATATATTATGATTTTTATGCTATGAATATGTTTGATATAATTAAATTTTAAAATCCTCAATTTTTTTAAGATATAAAACTATGTAGATAAAAATGTCTAAACTTTATGCCTAAAATATATGTATTGAGGTTGTCATATTTGATTATACATTTTATTTTTATAAATACATTGATGTAAATTAATATATAATAAATATATTTAGATATCGAAATTATATATTAATGATGTGAGTTAATTTCAGCATATATAATAATGTCCATGTATAATATACATTATAGAAACAGTTCATAGAGTCATATATATATATATCTGTTCGGCTTCTATATATCTGGATGTACCAATTTACTTCTATACTCTCATCTAGTTTATGTCATATTTTGGTGATTTTGTTAAATTCAATTCATCTATTGTATTTGGCACTATTTATTTTATTTAGATACAAAAAATTATATCAATTGAATATATGTATATGTCACATCTTCTAAAAAATGTATAAAATTATATATAAATTTAGAAAATTACTTAAATCCATAAATCAAAGTTTTAGAATATTATAAAATTTTATAGAGTCATTAATCTAAGTAGGATGAATATTGTAAATGTTTTAGATATTAAATTGAGATCTCATGAGTCCTTATAATAAACAAATCATTTTTAATTGATTTAAAGTCACTCTTAAGTGATTGTTAATTTTGAGAATGATGAAAGTTATGAATTGAGATAATTTTGGTATCTAAATAAAATGAATAGTGTTAAATGCAATGGATTGATCAGATTTAACAAAATTATCAAAATAGGACCTAAATTAGATGGGAATATCAAAGTGAATTAGTATATTCAGGTGTATAGAAGCCGGCCAATTCAAATTCCAAGTTCGTTGAACGATCCAAAGAGAGTTTTTTGTGAAATGCATGTGGATCTTATTATTGCAACCAAATTTTTTTCTTTCCTTTGACACTTTAATACCTTTGATATTTTTAATGCTTCTGATGGTCAGGTGTTTTTGAAAATTGACATATAGCCTATTACAACAATAGTAAAAGAAGTGATTATGTGACTTAATATGGATTATTCATTCCATTTCTCCATAATTTGTCCATTTTAACTCTTATTTGAATAATTAAATTGTCCATTTTTATATTTTTGATGCTTCCAGACTCAATAGAGGAATTTGATTTTGCATTTGAAGTCTGTTTTTAAGATATTAAATTAAATAATTATTTTTATCCTTTAATTAAATTTTAATTTTGGTCATTATCCATTTTCAAATAATTCTCTATTTGTTGGTAATGTTATGACTAAGTCATTATTTTATAGGGGACACTTGGGATGGGAACTTAATTTGAGGGTAAGCCAAGTCCAAATTGTGCATTTAAAGCACCTATGCTATCACAACTATATTTGCTAGAATATTATAGGTCCATTTAGCCTATGCTAATAAACTTATTTTTTTTATAAACTTGTTAATTTAGATATATTTTATGTATAAATCAAGTGTTATTATTTTTGGATGTATATATATTTTTTAGATTCTTTAATGTGAGAGTATTTTAGCAATTTTTAATGGTTGAAAATTATTAAAATAGTCTTATGTTTAAAAATCTAAAAAAATGCATATAAATCTTAAAAATGGAGTTTATATATTAAATATATATAGATTAACAACAAGTTTATGAAAAAAGCAAAAAAAATTAATAATTTTTTTCAGTAAACTAAGTAAGACATTACTCCACATCACATAACTAACAAGATGTTCTAAAGATTTTGAACTCTTAGGTGGAAGCATTTGGCATTCGGTCGAAGAAATACCAAAGTTGGTAATATCAGTCGTACGGGAATAAATACAAAAACACTTTGCGTGTATCGCAATGCAAGCAAATTGCTGCTGCATTTACTCATGCTATTGTAAGAAATTTCCAAACGTGGGTTTTGCTTACACAAATGTCCTCAGGGGAATGGCTAATTGGCTTGGAATGTTTGCCGTTCTCTGGAATGATCGTTAAAATGATGATGGAACCACGGAATTTGTTTACTATCCTCTGATTTGCTGCACAATCGAGTCATCTTTCATTTGCTTAAGCCATTTATAGAGGTACAGTTTGAGATGCTTGAGTCCTATCGTTGTCCTGACCCATCTTTTCAATGTCATTTACAATTGTTTTTTCTTATTAGACTAGCTCCGATCATCGTTATCGTTTTTTATTCACTGGCCTTTTTAAATTATTACTCCACATCACATGGCATTCCGTTTTAAAAATATACTCTTTTTAAATCATCAACCAACGGTCCCCACACCACATCCTTTTTCTCACCGAGACATTTAAAACACGCATGACATGGGTGGTTTAAATGCGTACTCATTTTGAGTGAAGAAAATTGGCCCCAGATACAGATCTGGACCATACAGTAGCAGAACATTGGTCATACAAACACACGACTAGGCAAAGTAAAAAGATCAGGATGCATGCAGCGACTTCTTTTCTTTCATTTCACTACTGATGGAGTTTATGTCACCACAGGTGGGTAAACAACAGACTAGCCTCATGACGATTCAGAGGACCAATCTCTAAAAATTTCAGATCCGGATATTGAAAAGAACCCAAAAAAAATAACCAAAGTTATCAATGATGACCACCTCCGCCTCCGCTACTGCATAGCACATGTGGACCTGTGTAGATTTACAAGATGCGCTACGCACTCCAAAATAATCGGCAGCGGAATCTGACCGCAGCCCGCACAACGGTGCTCACCAACAGCGACCAGAATGCAGTCAAAATATGGGGAAGACCATGCTAAAATAGATTAGAGTTGCCAATCTATTGGTGTTACTCCCATGCCTTCCAAGATTTCGTTTGTCTTTGAAAAATGTCTGTTCCAGCAGCCAAAAAACAAAAAAAAAGGTTATCAATAATGCGACGAAAATTGAGATATCGCATTATTGATGGATCAACACGTTTGCGACAATAAGGAAGAAAATTGTGATTTTAGAGTACTAAAGAGTTGCGTCTGCTTCTCCTTGTCATTTTTAATAAGATTTTTGCAAATATGTCTAGCCAATATCACATCCGTGTCCGTAAGTTTTCAAATATGCCAACGAGGTTTACATAAATTGCAAACATGTTCCTTCTATTATTACATCATTAGAATTTTCTATAAAATGATAATAATGCTCTTTAAGCAAAATAATACACTTACAATTATTATAAGCGTATTTGCAAAAAAAATCTAAAATAATAATATATGTAAAAAATATATATAATAATAAAATAACAAATATGCCTATAATATTTGAAAAATTGCAAATGTATCACTTGACTTAAAGGGCATTATCATCGTTTTATAGCAAATTCTAACAATGTCCTAACAAAAGGTATACGCTTACAACTTCATGCAAACCTTATGAGCATATTTGCAATATTGGAAAAAACTTAATGACACAAATGTAATATCGATCAAACTTTGTAGGCATATTTGTAGAAATTCTTTTTTTTAATGTCATCATGAATTGGTGGGTAATATCACCAGAAACTTCCCTTCAAAAATAAGATGTCATTGATCATATTGACAGGATACCCCATGCACATCCTTGCAAAATCTGTAGTTGGATTGCACAAATGCGGCAAGCCTATGCTAGAACCACATGATATAAAACAGTGGTTTATAAACCTAAGTCATATTGAACATCCACATCCCACTGTCTAATTCGAGTTAAATAAAACAGTCAATGGGTCAAATTCAACTAAACAAGTTCGCATCCATTATATGAAACCCTGCAGTAAAGTAATGATATACATAAGCATGAAGTATGATAGACGACTAGGGAAAAAAAAATAATTACTTGCAGTATGAGAAGATATGCTAAGCAGAGTCTTGGCACAATGATAAAAGTTGTCGCCATGTGACCTAGATGTCATGGGTTAGAGTCGTGGAAACAGCATCTTGTTTTGCAAGGTATAATTGCGTACTATAGACACAAAAAGTGGCCTGATCCTTCCCCAAACCCCATGCGTAGTGAGAGCATAATGCATTGGGCTTTTAATATAAAGGGATATGCTAGCCCACAATAGTGATGATACCAAAATCCAGCCCGTCATTTGGTTTGGCAACATTGGTTCTTCCACAGAACCAAAAATCATTTTGATCTGATTCATGGGTGGGTCAAACCTCCATCAAAACATGTAATCATGTGTAAATTAAGGAAAACAACTAGATCCATTTATAGAAACATAAGAATGTAATGATACTTACAGAACAGTTTATCCAGATAGGAATGATGTTTTAGACAGTTTAGAAGTTGAATATACAACTTTTAAATTGATATATATAAATCAAACAATTTTGTTACTTGGATTTTGCTCGTTTTCAGATGGGGCCCATGCACATCTTTTAGTGGATGAAACTTGGTTCCTAGTTAAATAAATCATGCCAAATACATTGGGTGAGTTGGATTTTGACTCATCACCAAGGTGGGCCAATGTACGGCCAACTGGACCTTAACTGCACCCTAGCACATTCAAGAGTATGACTTGGAGGATCAGTTTGCATATGATGACCCTGGAAAGTCTAGATATGTTACGTATGTAGAGCTAATGGATGAAACTGAACCTGCATCCAAAGAAACCCCTGTTTGCAGATAGACCAGAAGGATGTGCGGCTTTGAGAATGTGGTGCTTTGATGCATTGATTAACCTGCATTATTGTAAAAGTTATTGGCTGTTGAAGTTGCAAATAAGACAAATAAAATAAATTTGCACATAAGGTGCCATTTTATCAAGAAGCCTAATAAACCTAATTTGGGTGATATTGAAACTCCAGGTCGCATAGCAGAGGCATCACAGTGTAGGTAGACATACAGGAACCAGGAAGTCCGAAATGCGTAACTAGTGGAAATATCATCCAATAAGCACATAAACATCTGCAAATGGTGCATAACAACCCTCCAAAAAGAACTGACCCATCTGACCCCTTTATCATGCATATTATCAAAAACAAAAGAATGCCCAAAATCTTGTCCAAGCTACATACTGGAGCTCTGGATGATTAGATCAATAGATTTTAGCACATCCACAATACATCAAAGTATCATCTGAAGCCACCTAATTGCACAGGAAGACATTCAAGAAATAACAAGATAAGTCTCCCCGACCTAGTTTAGTTCCACTAGATTATTTCTATATTTTGCCATGCTGAGTTCTGTTGTTCTTTGAACTTCTAGTTGCAGAAGATACTTTTTAGTATCCCTGTGTTTCAACATTCAACCAAAGTTTCTAACAACAAGAAAATGAAGGTACCAAGCTTATCGGGAGCTTACCTTGACTTCTCCTGAGCAGAATTGCCCCACAGAAGAAAAACAACACCACTTTTCTTCTGTGAAATTGCACCAATCACAGCATCTGTAAATACTTCCCAACCTTTTTTGGCATGGGAATTAGCTTGATGATTTCGCACTGAAGAAATAGTGAGGGTCACCATGATGCTTCGCTTTTGGATTTATTATTTTTTTTATAAAAAAAAAAAAAGGACATACAGCAAGCACAATAATTCCTGAAGATATTTGTATAACCCAGAAAAAAAGGAACAGGAAAAAGGGAATTTCCACACAGAACAACAAAACACACGAGAATGCCTTTGCTGAAAACCCAATTCTCTAATATAGGCATGCTCAGTTTTGTTTTGTTTTTTAAATTACACTGCTACTACAAGGTCATCAGCATCCAAGCCTTTCATCGACTCCTACATGACACATTTGACATCTAGTCCACAGACTGCCAGAAATAGTCCCATATAACCCTCAGCTGACAGCAGCTGCTGCTGTTCATAGTCGTCGTCATCATCATCATCATCATCATAAGTCATTTCCCACCTAGGTGGGGTCGGCTGCATGGATTTTGTTACGCCATTCTTGGGGATTTAAGACTAAATTTTCTGTAATTTGATATATTTTTAAATTTTGTTTAATTCCTTACATCCATTTTTTTTGGATCTTCCTCTTATTTTCCTACTACCTTCTACTTGGATAGACTCTATTTTGCTAACCAGTGCTACTTCAAGCCTCCTTTGAATATGACCAAACCATCTTAATCTATTTTCTCTCATTTTACCACAAATTGGTCTCACTTTTAAATTTTCTCGTATTATTTCGCTCCTAATTTTATCTTTTCTTGTTTTATTGTGGTTCATAGTCATGAGGAACAAAAATAGAGTTGGAACACATGCATGTTGGTTGTTTTATAGTTAAAATTTTGTAACTCGTGGCATCAGTTATTTATTCCATTTATACCTTTTCTATGGCATAACACAAACAATCTCTCAACAGAAATAGGGCAATAAAACATAGAAATGCTGTTTTGTGCATCATGCCATGAACGTGAAGCAACAGCAGAGAATCCCTTCTCATCTATAAGCAATAAGAAGCATGGTGATATAAGAACATCAGTCCCAGGCACCACTGGGGATGGGCTGAATGCCAATGAAAGAGCAAACACACTGGCCATCCAGTTTGAATGCCAGTTTTATGCTTCTGAATGTTGAAAGGCCACTAGTTTGGAAGATCGTGACAGACTCAAACCTTTTTGGTTAAGAGATCATTTATTCAAGTAACAGCCCAATGAATAAAAAACCTGAAGCAAACCATAATTTAGTACTAAAACTACAGATTCTGCATAACAAATCTATTATTCCATCTGCGTACTAGCATTCCCCTAGGAAAACTTGCATTCTAGCTTATCTCGAAAATTGAAGTTCTGGGCTCCAGAGTTAACAATTCAAATAAACAGTAGTTGCTTGCAGAAATTAAGATTCTCATTGATGCTGTGGGAGCAAAAATTGTTGTTTTCATAAACATTGGCTTTAGATCAGTGATATAGAATAACAAAATGCACATAGATTCACAGTGTAGAGCACAAATTCCAAATGGTATAATTATGGAATAAAAGTTACATACCAGTAAGCACAGTATTAAGCAGGAGAACGCCCTGCAATGAGTTGCCCATTCACCAGAAGCATAAAATAAAATTCAGTCCCCCAACAAAGAACAGGAAGAAGAGAATCATTGTTTACTTTTGACATAAAAATTCAAAATCTTCTAAGGAGGTGGTTTGTGGAAAATTGCTGACCACCAAAGAAAACAACCATCCCTTTGTCATTTAATAACAATGCAATTCAATCTAACCAGAACACTTGCATACCACAAATGAATTTAGGTTGCGAAGGATTTTAGTATACTCTCGAATCCTAGTGAAAATGAATTCACAAGCATAGGGTGTTTCATTTTCCTGATAAGGGAAGAAAAAACTTGGAACGTCAACAATCAATTATGGTATGGTTTTGAGCCTTTACACGTATATGTTTTGTCATTATTAGATGATGTTTAAATCAAGTTGTGGCGTGTAGAAAATCTTAAAGCTGTGATGTGGCTTTTTCAAGTATCCACCTGCACGGCCCATCGTTCCAAATTTCCGTGGTTTGGACTAGAACAGCCGACATCCTGCTTAAGCTCCTTGAATATGTTGACTAAACTAGAAGGAATCTTGACTCCAGCTGGAACAGAGAATGCAAGGCCCATCGCCTGGCCTGGTCCATGATAAGGGTCCTGGAGAGAGAGAGAGAGAGAGAGACAGAGATTAGTTATCGAAAACGAAAGGCACAAGAATCACGATTCCTAGAATTTGGCATTTTCAGGTGAAAATACCTGACCAAGAATCACGGCCTTTACTCTGTCGAATGGAGTCGAGTTAAGAGCGTTGAACGTGAGGAACTGCGGCGGATAGATCGGGAGGCTTCCACGAATCTCCTGCCCAACGAACTTGCAGAGATTCTTTGCGTATGGCTTCTGGAGCTCTCCAGGAAGTGCTCCCAACCACGACTCCTCCACCAGCAGCTCTTCCAATCTCGCGTACCCCGTTTCATCAACTGAACAATCGCGTAAAAAAAAAATAAAAAAGCAGAAGAAGGATTAGTTGGCTGCTTCAATATCTAGGGTTAACGAGCCTCCGGAATGAAAACCCGGGAATAACCCACCTTTCGCTTTTTCGACTCGCTCGGTGCAAATCCTAAGATTTCGCTTCGAGATTGCAAGAAATTTGTTGAATTCAGCCCTAGATTTCTGCTCAACAGTTATGATGGCTTCAGCCGTGCTGTCGCCCGAGGAGGAAGATTTGCTGCAAGAAACTATGGTTTTGGAGATTGGGATTTCGGGGTTAGGGAGGGATTTCAAGCGTTTTGCAGCGGGTTGGAATAGATCTAATATCGTTTTTGAGGAAGCCATCCTCTCTTCCTTTTCGTCCCTTTCGTTGTGCTTGCTGCTCGGGAAATGAAGATGGACGAAGATGACTTCGGGGTCGTACGCAATGGAATTGTGGCGGGAAATTTGTGAAAAGCTGCTCCCCTCATTCTCGCCTCGGAATTTCCCGCTCCTTCTGCGGGCGCGACACGTCTTCCACGGTGCAATACGGTCCGGGATCAACCCGGCCGGCCCGCCGAAACCCGATTTCAAGCGGTGAGAAAAACCTGCTAGTGTATTGAGATGAGTTTGTGTTGATGGATTCGGATTTCTATACATCCTCCAATGTCCTCGTCAATATGTAATGTGATATATAAGAAATATATATTGACGTTCTTTTCTTTTTTTTTTATAAAGGAAATCACGCTGGTCCTGTTCCCTGTCAGCGATGATGGGAGTAGAGTAGGAGTGATCTAAACGATTCATTGCCAAAAAATTATCTGTACAAATGTTTCTATAAATAGCAGCGGGCAGATTACCCCACCAGGACTGATAGTCCTCAGAAAAAACCAAAATCAATTCAACTAATGAATGAGCAACTGCATTACCCTACCGAAGAACATGATGAGCTAAAAATGAGGCATTGCTAGTGAAGATTGACCTGATCTCATCAATGATAAAACCTACCTCAGAGGATATGGGTTCCGCATTAGATATGAAATTGTATAAAATGAGGGAATCGGTTTCGAATTGCACTTGTCTAAGATCCTACTGGATTGCCCATCTAATCCCCAAAAGGAAAGTCGTAGCCTCCATGAAAAGTGATTCCCTTACCCCATCTCGTTTCCATCCAGAAGCCGCGACAAAATCACCATATGAATTTCTAATAACAGCTGCACACCCAAACTTATCCATACTCATGTGATAGCGCGCATTCACGTTGATCTTCACAAAAAACGGCAGTGGTTTGGTCCAACGGGGTACCAGATTGCCATCCACAAGCCCTGACATCGATATCTTCCCTGCACTCCTATGTTGGAGAAGGAACTCAGTACACCAATCCAAAATGTCAGCAAAATTTGGTTGGAGGTTCTCTTCCCTAAATTTGTTTTGAAGGTACCATACCCTCCGGCTGCACGAAATGAAGAGGGTTAGATCCTTATAATTGATCCTTCGCACAAGAGATTCCATAATTTCTCTAACCGAAGTTCCATGGGGATTCAGTCTCGCAGCCCTCCAGCAGACCCCCAGGGTCATTACACACTCAAAAAACAGGTGGTTCGCATCTTCAACTCCATTCTTACACAGAAGACAGCAGTTGTCAATCCCAAGGCCCCTATGACAAAGATTCTTGAGAGTAGGGAGGGTATCAATGAGAAGTCGCCATCCAAAAATAATGACCTTGCTCGGGAGCTTTAGTCGCCAAATTGCCTTGTAGCAACCTGAAAGTGCCTAGTTCGCTTCATTTGAACATAAAAGTCTATATGCCGACTTAACAAAAAAGGAGCCGTTTGGTTCATGCATCCAATATATAGAGTCATCCACCCTCCTTTGAGATAGAGTAATCGAATTTACCTGGCACCATATCGCCCCCCCCCCTGCGGCCGCCAGAATCTGCTCTCTCTTCCATGATTTTGTTGCAGCATCAATGAAGTGACTAATTTTAACGTCCTCAGGTATAGAAATTGGGAGAGGTCCCACCTTGTCCACCTTAGAGTTGAGCCAAATATCATTAAAGAAAGACACCCGTCCATCATCACCTATACGCCATTTACATCATTTTTGAATCACATCCCTTGCCATTAGAATGCTTTTCTAAGTGAATGAATCTAATGCCTTCGCCTTACAAGACCAAATATCATAAAACAAGAAGTACTTTGCCTTGAGGACCCTGTAACATAGCGATGAGTTACCCACAACAAGCCTCCATGCTTGCTTAGCAAGAAGGGCATAGTTGAATTTGTGGAATATTGACGTTCTGAACATTCACTCATTAGAAAAATTATTATATATTTATATATTAATAAATAGCCTCTAAATGTTCATACTCATTTATGTAATATTATTTTATATTCATTTTCAATGTTTTTTTCTTTGGTATACCTATCACGTTTGGCTCTATTCCCAAATATATATACTATAATTTTAAATTTTTTGATATACTCGCTATTTTTACAGTAAATTCAAAAAAATTGTTCGTTTCACTAAAAATCTTTAAATAAATTTTTATAAATGTCCAAACTACCTATGTTATAAGCAATAAAAAAATGAAATTCAGACTCTCCAAGTTTGGAGCTCTTGTGCAATTAAAGCATTAGTGAGTTATAATATTCAATTTTTCAATTATATCTAAAATCTAATAGATATATTAGTAATTTCATGCATTAAACAACGATGTCAGCTTATAAATTATGTGTTTTCAAAATTAACTACAAACATAGTTGACATATCTAGAATTTTAGAAACATAGCGGGTGTATTATGAATTTAGGTCAAGCATTGAGTATATTTGGAAAATACGCAATTTTCAATAAAAGCAAATATCTTTAGTTTATTCACATGTCTTAAATCTTCATAAAAATAAATTATTTTATTATTTTATTTGATATGATTAAACTAAAGCTAGTCCAACACATCTCTAGTAGTGAAGGAAAGGGTCCTTCATTGCTCATCTTTTAATAAAAGATCAAAAGATCTTCACTAAAACATTGAGTGACAAGCCCAATGAGGACTGACTTGTTGATAATTGGAATTTGGTAATATATTTTGTGAATATTTTATACCAATTTAGTGGGTAATTAATTAAATTTTGTATGAAATTTGGTTTAAAATGTGATTTTGCAACATTTGGATATTAAATATTAATTTCAAACAAAATTCAACAATTTTTATAATCTTTTGGCTTGAAATTACATTTTATTTGTTGTCATAAAATTAAATGGGTTTGAATTAATTTTTATAAATAAACCACTATTAAATTTTGCGAATTGATGATTTAAATATTTTTATTTAGGGAAAATAAGTTACACCAAGTGGACCCCACTAGAAAATATGAGATCAAGTCATTGTCCACACATCACGTTAATCAAGCAGCCATCACCGTACGGCCACTTTAAATTCAACCATGATCTGGATGTTTAAAAAAAAATCCATTAATCACAAGCCATCACATTTAGCAACCATGGACCTCACATCAACCTGCTGCCAAAAATCCACCGTCCAAATTTCCTTTAAAAAAAAATTTCTAAGCCATGAATTTGTCCAAAAATTTACATGCCATGAATTTGTCCAGAAATTTACGTGGGACCCATGCTGCCAAATTAATTGTAAGCTGCCCATTAAATCCCATCCATAGCAACTTTGTGAATTCCCAGCAGCATTTATGAAAAAAAAAATCAAATATCCATCATCAACAATGGACCCCACCAGCCCATCACGTGAATATAGTTGAATATTTTATTTTTGGATCCTAATGACCGTCCAATGCACCATCATAAAAATCCCCACACATGCTGCCTATTTATTTTAGTCCAGTTCACATTATTTCAATAAATCAGCAGCCATTCACATCACGTGAATTGAATTCCCAGCAACATATGCATTATATTCATGAATAGAGGGGCAATAGCAACAATTTTTATTACGTGTCCATGCAAGTTCATCCATAAATTCAGCAACCAGCATTCATTCAAGTTTTGCTGAAATTAGGCAGTAACAAAACTTCCATCACAAATAACGTGAAAAGCATTGAAGTGATGGGGCCCACATATTCAGCTATAAAAGAGAGGCGGACGAGGCATGGAAGGGACGACATCCGAGAGCAGACAGTGCAATTCTGTGGCAGTAAAAATTATGAGAAGCAACCAACAAGAAAATCCCTGCAAATATACTATTGCAAAATATTTTTAGCAGAGATTTTAGAAGAAGAGTAAAAGCAAGGCAGAAAGCACAAAAAAAAAATTGACGGGCAAGTTGTGTGGAACGGCCGACACACCATCGGGGCTTCAGACCAATAAGCTTTTCTATCTTTTCCTTTTGTAATTTTAATTATCTTGTTTAAGATGGTTTGTAACTTAAATTTTATTTTGAACTTAAATATACTTTGCTAAATCCTAAATATGAGGTTTATGACGTAGCATTCATACAACGCAATGTGGTGTAGATTTTTAATTTATTTATGACGGATATTTTTGTTAATTTAATATCTCGTGATTTTTATGCTTGCTTTGTATACGAGTTCGTACTTTTGTATGATTCCATATATTAGGTGATGAAACTGAAAGGTGGAAGCCTAATATATGATAATCAAGATATTAAACCTGGAAATCTAAGACTATGAGAATAGACATGATAACCTTGAGAAAATTCCATGAACAAACCACAAATCTTAATGGATTCTAATTAACTTAATCCTACGAGAATAGGTGATTAAGAAAATTAGGATACGCCTTGTAGGTTTTGAGAGAATGTGCAAGGATAAATTAAGATTTGTTATCCTTTAACAAATAATATCTAAAGTAAATAATTGTCCACTACCTGTTGCAAAATACTCATATTAAATCCTAGACCTTAGACATTTGCACTTTTGCTTTCTCTCCTTATTTTTAATTTGCGCTTCTTCCCATTTTATTTATTTTATTTCCATTTTATTACCTGCATTTTCTCATCACCTTTCTATTTTATTCACTATACTCTTTCTATATTCAACACGAAAATATTTAAAAGCAAAATATATAGTCCCGAATTCCCTGCTGATCGATAATTTATATATTACAATCTACGACTCGTGCACTTGCGGTGAGATTATGAACAAGTATTTTGGCGCAATTACCGGGGAGTTCGGCGTTCCATTAAATTTTATTTTTAGATACTTTCTTTATTTTTAATTTTTGGCTTTTTTCTCCTTCTCTATTTTTTTCTATTCTTTTTCTATCTTGTCTTTGCCTATTTTTATATATTTTTTAATTATTATTTTTATTTAATTTAATTTAATTTAATTTTTTATTATTTGTTCTTTCTTTCTTTTCCATCTCTAGCTCTTATTTGTTTTTTTTATTGTTCTAAATTAGCTAGTTAATCTTTGTATGCACCCATATACCAGAAACTTTGCAAAACAACTAGCTGAAAAACTCTTTGTTGCTAACCCTGAGATTGAACATTCTTTTAGGAGAAGAATTCGTGACTATAAGTGGCAGCAATTTTCTCAAAACACTATGGCGAAACACAACGATCCAAACCCACCACATCAAGAGCAGGAGGAAGGCCAGGCCGAGAACAACGCTCCTCCAAGAAGGATGACATTTAGCGATTGGAACCGCCCGAAACCTCGTGGATTTCGATCTTGCATAGTTGAACCAGAGATTGATGGAAGAAATTTTGAATTAAATCCTAGTCTCATACGGATGGTTCAACAGGATCAATTTGTAGGACTTCCCTCTGAAAATCCAATTGTACACATCACAAAATTTCTGCAATTATGCAACACAATCAGAGTGCAAACTATTCTACGCGAGGTAATTCGTCTACAATTTTTCCCATTTTCTCTTTGAGACAGGGCAAGCAAATGGTTTTATTTTATGCCGCCCGACACGTTTAACATATGGGATGAGCTTTCTACAGCATTCCTGGAAAAATTCTTTCCACCAAATAAAACTAGGAAAATAAAAAACGAGATTAATCAATTCGTCCAAAAAGATGACAAAACCTTATATGATGCATGGGAGAGAATGAAAGATCTGCAGCGCAAGTGCCCTCATTATGGTATCTCGCAAGGAGATATTATAAAAAACTTTTTCAATGGACTTGATCGACCTAGCTGAAGCACCGTCAACTCAGCCGCTGGTGGCCGATTCATGCGACTCACTGACGAGGAGGCCCTCAAACTCCTCGATGACTTAGCTCTTTATAATTCTTAGTACGGCGATGTCAAAGGGACCTCTCGGCGAGGAAATGTATATGATATTGAATCCATACATGCTATACATGACAAAACTTGATAAATTTTTGCAGCAAAAGAAGCAGGAATCCAAGGATCAGCATGCATCTTCTTCTGGACACATCTCATGTGAAATTTGTAGAGTCTCGCACTACACAACTGAGTGTAGTTTTGCCATTAAAGACACCACGGGCGAGCAAGCTAATTCAATCAACAACCAATATGACACTCGCGCATATGGTAACACCTATTTTAATACTTACAACCCTGGATGGAGGGACCACCCAAATTTTTTTCTTAGGCAAACCAGTCAAGCACCCAAAATTTTGCTCAAAATAATAAGCACCTGGTTTCCTTAGAAACCCACTAAACCCTCCTTCATTTCGGACCCAACAAGCCTTACCTACACCGCCTCAAGTACAACCCACTGAGTCCATGCTCGAAAATATCATCCTAATGCTCAAGAAAAATGATGAAAGAATGGACCAAATACAAACCCATATCAAGTTGCTTCAAAATCAAATTGCTCAAAATGTCATAGCCTTATCCCAAAGAAACCAAGATAAACTTCCTAACCAACTTGAAGTAAATCCTAGGAAGCAGGTGCAGGCGGTTACCTTGCGGAGTGGAAAGTAGCTTGAATCACCTCAAATGGTCTCGGAAAAAGGTGCCAAGCAGAAAAAGAAGCAAGAAGAGGAGTCACAACCAGAACCAGTGATGGAAAAGCCATATGTACCACCACCTCCTTACCAGCCTCCTCTCCCCTTTTCACAAAGGCAAAGACAGGCTAAGCTCCAAAAGCAGTTCAAGAAGTTTGTTTCAACTCTCAAAAACCTATCAATAAATGCGCCCTTCATCGACATGCTTTCCCAAATGCCTGCTTATGCAAAATTTCTTAAGGACAAGCTATCCAACAAAAAAAAACTCGATGAGTACGGAACTATTTCACTCATTAAGGAGTGCAGCACTATTTTGCAGAATAAGTTACCTGAGAAGCTAAAGGACCCTGGAAGCTTCTCCATTCCATGTGCTATTGGGAATATCCAAATTAGCAAAGCACTATGTGATCTCGGAGCAAGTGTAAGTCTAATCCCACTTTCAATATATAAAAAGCTGAACATAGATGATCCAAAACCAACATCTATGTCTCTTAAACTGGCCGACCAATCGATTAAATTTTCAGTTGGCATCCTCAAAGACATACATTTGAAAGTTGGCAAACTATTCATCCCAGTCGAATTTGTGGTCCTCGATATGGAGGAAGATCGTCAAATTTTGATCATTCTTGGGCGACCTTTCTTAGCCACTACTGGAGCAATCATAGACGTCAAGAATGACCGACTCTCATTAACAATTGGAGATGAACAAATCGAATTTAATTTTTCCGAGACAACAAAGCAAATGTCAACCGACAACTCTTGCCTGCGAGTCGACGTCATCCACCTTTTGCCAATCCAAGAAAAGGAAATTTTGATAGAGGTATTTATCGTTCAGGACTATTAAAAATAATAACCCTAAATTGTCTGCTTGTGCAGCTCTCTTGGATGGAGCCCCTTTCATCTCAACAGCTGCCGAATCACCTCATGAAAAGTTGGATGCAGACTTTAATTTTTCTTCATCAACAAAAAAGGAAGAAACACCAAAGGGATAACTTAAACCTCTTTCTAAAAATCTCAGGTATGCATTTCTTGGCCCAAACGATACTTATCCAGTCATAATCAACGCAAATCTTTCCGAATCCCAAGCTGATGAACTGTTAAAGCTGCTAAAAAGACGTAGGAAGGCGATTGGTTACTGCATCAATGATCTACCTGACATTAGTCCTTCTCTATGCATGCACAAAATTTTAATGAAAGAAATTGTAAAACAATCATCGAACATCAGAAGCGTCTGAATCCAAACATGAAAGAAGTGGTGAAAAAGGAAATTTTAAAACTTCTTGACGCCAGAATCGTCTACCATATTTCTAATAGCAGTTGGGTAAGCCCTGTACATGTTGTACCTAAGAAAGGCGGTATGACTGTCATGAAAAATGATAAAAATGAACTTATTCCCACAAGGACAATCACAGGTTGGCGAATGTGCATCGATTATCGCAAATTAAATATTGTCTTCCAAAATGATCATTTTCCTTTGCCTTTCATTGATCACATGCTTGAACGACTTGCCAATCACTCTTACTTTTGCTATCTGGATGGTTACTCTGACTACTTTCAAATTCCAATTCACCCATAGGATTAAGAGAAAACCACTTTCACCCGTCCATACGACACTTCTGCATATAAACGCATGCCTTTTGGTCTTTGTAATGCACCCGCCACTTTTCAACGATGTATGATGGTCATATTTTCTGATTATATTGAACACATAATGGAAGTATTTATAGATAATTTTTCTGTTTATGGCACTACATTTGATTCATGCTTATCTTTTCATGGTACAAGAAGGGATTGTGTTAGGACATTTAGTCTTAAGCAGATGTATTGAGGTTGATCGGGCAAAAGTAGAAGTCATTGAAAAATTATCACCATCCAATTTGGTTAAAGGAATTCGGAGTTTCCTGGGACATGCTGGTTTCTATTGGTATTTCATTAAAAAATTTTCTAAAATTGCTAAACCACTAACTAACCTGTTAAATCAAGATGTAAGATTTAATTTTTTCGATGGTTGTTTAAATTCATTTTGCAGGTTGAAAAAAGCTTTGACCACTGCCCCAATTATACAACCACCTGACTGGAACCTACCATTTGAAATCATGTGCAATGTAAGTGACCATGCAGTTAGGGCTGTTTTGGGTCAACAGAAGGACAACAAGTCAGTAGTGTTTATTATGCAAGCAAAACTCTAGATGATGCTCAAGTCAACTATGCAACAACTGAAAAAGAAGTACTGAATGTTGTTTCTACTATTGATCAATTTCGTTCTTACCTTGTAGGGTCAAAAGTGATTGTTTACTCAAACTATGCAGCCATTCGCTTCTTAATTGCCAAGAAAGATACTAAACCAAGGTTGATTCGCTGGATTTTGCTATTATAAGAATTTGATCTTGAAATTCGAGACCAAAAGGGCACAGAAAATGTGGTCGTTGACCATCTATTGAGACTGCCATCAACTGAGAAAGTTGATCTAAATAAAAATGATCAAATTAACGAGGAATTTCTCGATGAATCCCTTCTTGCACTAAAAGAAACATCAATGTCATGGTGTGCAGGCATTGTTAATTACTTAGTTTGCAAAGAAATTCCATCCAATTTCAGTCATCAACAGAAAAAGCGATTCATGGCAGATGTGAAATACTACATATGGGAGGACTCATACCTTTATAAGAGATGCGGTGACGGTCTGATTCGTCGATACGTACCAAACAAAAAAAATCCAAAGCATTCTTCATCATTGTCATTCTTCACCATATGGTGGACACATGGGTTCCACTAAGACAGCAGTGAAAGTCTTACAATCAGGTTTCTTTTGGCCTATTTTGTTCAGAGATGCTCGATCTTTTACAATAATCTGTGACAGGTGCCAAAGAATAGGAAACATCTCAAAGCGAAAAGAGATGTCACTCACAAGCATTCTCGAGGTCGAATCATTTGATGTCCGGGACCTGGATTTCATGGGACCTTTCCCATCCTCATTCAACAACCAGTACATACTTTTGGCAGTTGATTATGTAACTAGATGGGCGGAGGCAATTGCTTCTCCAACAAATGACTCACGAGTGGTCGCCAAATTCTTAAAACGTAACATTTTTACCAGATTTGGTGTACCACGAGCAATCATAAGTGACGGAGGAAGCCACTTCTGTAACAAGCAAATGGAGCAACTACTTAAGAAATATGGAGTTACACATAAAATCAACTTCCCATACCACTCACAAACAAGTGGTCAGGCTGAAATCTCAAACCGCGAGATTAAACAGACACTTGAGAAAACGGTATCCCAATCACGGCGAGATTGGTCAAGGCAACTCGATGATGCTCTTTGGGCATACTGCACGACATTCAAGACTTCAATTGGGACAACACCTTTCATATAAATCTATGAAAAATCATGCCACTTGCCTGTAGAGCTAGAGCACAAAGCATACTGGCAATCAAATTTTTGAATTTTGATTTGAGATCTGCAGAAGAAAGGCGTCTACTACAACTTGATGAACTCGAGGAGATTCGGCTTGACGCCTATGAAAATTCAAAGATGTACAAGGAAAAGATAAAATTTTGGCATGACAAATGCATTCGACAAAAGATAATCAAAGCTAATGACATGGTGTTGCTTTTTAATTCTCATTTTAAATTGTTTCCAAGAAAATTGAGGTCGAGGTGGTTGGGACCATTCGAAGTATTACAAGTATTTCCTCATGGAGCTGTTGAAATCTGAAGTGATAAGACGGAAGCATTGAAAGTCAATGGGCAGCGCCTCAAACTCTACTTTTCAGGGGATCACATTCCAGTAGGAATCATCCATTCCTTCTACGATACCACGCCACTCAATTGAAGATTTGCAGTCAGGCTGATAACTTTAAACCAAGCGCTGTTCGGGAGGCAACCCAAAATTTTCCTTTTTCTATCGGGGAAGTTTTAGTTTTAATTATTTATTTTAGTTCCTTTTTAGAATTTTGATACGTTTTAATTTTGAGCTTTATTGGTTATTTCCAGAAGCTGCTTGAAAAGAAGCACCATGGAATGCAAATTCGGCTCAACTCGTCAAAACAGGAAAGTTAAAATTTCACAGTTTTTCAATTATTCCCTTTTATTTGGACGACATGATTTACATTGAGGACAATGTCAACTTCAGGTGTGGGTGTGAATGCGTTATACTAATTTTTTATAAATATTTCTTTCACTACCCTGATGTTTATATTGTTGTAAAAAAATCATGCATAAAAGGTAATATTAGATCCCACTTTGAACTTTTTGAATGCCTTGAAAACAAACCACACGTGAAATTTCAACATCTTTGAATAAAGAAAAGTTAAAGCTTAATGAAATGTTAAATTTGTTTGAACATGTATTTGTTGAAAATACTTGAATTTTTTTTATCTCGAATCACTTGATTAAACTGATATCCTAGGAGCCAATCTTGTTTTCTTCAAAAATTAGAGTAATCCTCTCTAATTTATTAAAAGTTTTTCTAATATGCACAATTGTCATTTAAGAAGGTAGTTTTCTTATATACATGAAAAATTTTATACTGGTTGAAGAAATTTCCAAAGCCAAAATTTTATTGAACTAATTTATGGACATGATTAAGGCAATTTTCTTTCATGACAAGCCTATTTGTTAAAATATAATGGTTGTTTACCCCTTTTGAGTCTGAACTTAAATTTTTCCTAAACCACAATTCCCACTTCGCTAAACCAACTTTGGAATTGTATCCTGAGCTAAAAAAAATATATATATTTCCTGACAGTGAAAGTAATGATTTCCAAGATACCCTGAAATATGGTGAGGGAAATTATGCCGGACTTGATTTTTTAAAAAAAAGGAAAAAAAGCTAAACCAAGGATAAGAACAGGTTGAAAAAGAATAAAAACACTAAGTGTGGGGGTAGTATTATTTTATATTATAAAATGAGGCTCAAGAGACGATTCAAATTTGATTTCATCTGCCACACTTGACCATTGACCTACTAAGTCCTTATGATCATATAAATTGATCTATTGAGTAGGCAAAGGAAATTTAAATGCAAAAATTGGATGAGATGTATGTGAGGTAACTTGACTACCATTTGAATTATTAAATGTGTGTATTGAATAACTTAATAAATGGAAAAAAATCTGATAATTAAGAGTTTTTAATTCTTAATGATTGAAAACAAAATTGAGTCACAGGGTGTGCAGTATTAGTCACGTGAGAAGGGATTGTTGACTAAGAATTTTTCAATAAGTATCATGTTTCAAATTCTTTAATACTCTCATTTATTTTGATGATAGACCAAATATGCAATTTTTGCTCAAGATTTTGAAATCTTGCAAATTTGTTCTTGAATTCTTTTATAATTGCTTGAGGGCAAGCAAAAGTTCAAGTGCGGGGGTATTTGATAATTGAAAATTGGTAACATATTTTGTGAACATTTTATACCAATTTAGTGGGTAATTAATTAAAATTTATATGAAATTTGGTTTAAAATATGATTTTGCAACATTTGGGTATTAAATATTAATTTCAAGCAAAATTCAACAATTTTTATAATCTTTTGGCTTGAAATTATATTTTATTTGTTGCCATTAAATTAAATGGGATTGAAGTAATTTTTATAAATAAACCACTACTTGGCGAATTAATGATTTAAATATTTTTATGCAGGGAAAATAAGTTACACTAAGTGGACCCCACCAGAAAATCATGAGATCAAGCCATTGTCCACACATCACGTTAATCAAGTAGCCATCACCGTACAACCACTTTAAATCCAGCCATGATCTGGATGTTTAAAAAAAAAAGCAATCACATGTAGCAACATGGACCTCACAGTAACCTGCTGCCAAAAATCCACCGTCCAAATTTCCTTAAAAAAATTCTAAGTCATGAATTTGTCCAGAAATTTACGTGGGACCCACGCTGCCAAATTAATTATAAGCTACCCATTAAATCCCATCCACGGCAACTTCATGATTTCCCAGCAGCATTTATGAAAAAAAAATTCAGATTCCATCATCAGCAATGGACCCCACCAGCCCATCACCTGAATACAGCTAAATATTTTATTTTTGGATCCTAATGACCGTCCAATGCACCATCATAAAAATCCCCACACATGCTGCCCATTTATTTTAGTCCAGTGCACGTGATTTCAATAAATCAGCAGCCATTCACATCACATGTATTGAATTCCCAACAACATATGCATTATATTCATGAATAGAAGGGCAGTAGCAGCAATTTTTATCACGTGTCCATGCAAGTTCATCCATAAATTTAGCAACCAACATTCATTCAAGTTTTGCTAAAATTGGGCAGTAGCAAAACTCCCATCACAAATAATGTTAAAAGCATTAAAGTGATGGGGCCCACGTATTCAGTTATAAAAGAGAGGCAGACGGGGCATGGAAGGGACGACATCCGAGAGCAAACGGTGCAATTTTGTGGTAGTACAAATTTTGAGAAGGAACTAACAAGAAAATCCCTGCAAAGATACTACTGCAAGATATTTTTAGCAGAGATTTTAGAAGAAGAGTAAAAGCAAGGCGGAAAGCACGAAAAAAAAAGACGGACCGGCAAGTTGTGTGGAGCGGCCGACACACCATTGGGCTTCAGACCAATAAGCTTTTCTATATTTTTCCTTTTTAATTTTAATTTTCTTGTTTAAAATGGGTTGTGACTTAAATTTTATCTTGAACTTAAATATGTTTGGCTAAATCCTAAATCTGGGGTTTAGGACGTAGCATTCGTACAACGCAATGTGGTGTGGATTTTTAATTTATTTATGATGAATATTTTTGTTAATTTAATATCTCGTGATTTTTATGTTTGCTTTGTACACAAGCTAGTGCTTTTACATAATTCCATATATTAGGTGATGGAACCGAGAGGTGGAAGCCTAATATATGATAATGAAGATATTAAACCTGAAAATCTAAGACAATGAGAGTAGACATGATAACTTTGAAAAAATTCCATGAACAAACCACAAATCTCAATGGATTCTAATTAACTTAATCCCATGAGAATAGGTAATTAAGAAAATTAGGATACATCTTGTAGGTTTCGAGAGAAGGTGCAAGGATAAATTAGAATTTATTCTTCTTTAACAAATAATATCCAAAGTAAATAATTGTACCACTATCCGTTGCAAAAAACACATGTTAAATCCTAGACCTTAGACATTTACACTTTTGTTTTCTCTCTTCATTTTTAATTTGCGCTTCTTCCCATTTTATTACCTACATTTTCTCCCAACTTTTTTATTTTATTTGCTATATTTTCTCTATATCCGACACGAAAGCATTTAAAAGTAAAATTTATAGTCCTGAATTCCTTGTGGATCGATAATTTATATACTACAATCTACGACCTGTGCACTTGCGGTGAGATTGCGAACACTTGTCAACCCCTTTGCCTCGACCCTTCGGTAAAATATCCATCGAATATTTATGAAGTCGCATTGTAAAGTAATAATACTAGAATTCCAAGTAAAAGAATAATGTTTCATGTTAACAACGAATCGATGTAGCTTAAACAAACCAACCATGGATGCATGTCCTCAACACAAGGGAGGAATTTTCTCTCCATAAAATCCTACCTCGACGGGGAATACTCATTAACAGTAACTATCACGACTTGAAGTGAATCACAAGAAAGAATGAGAGTGGTTGAAGATGTATTGAATACATACATATACTCTTATCTTATAAAAGTAGAGAGGCCTTTGAATAAAAAGACTTTGAAAGGTCTCCAACCCCTTCATGATGATTTTTAAAACCAACTATATTTTTATGTTAATTTATTTATACGTGAATAAATGTTTTTACAAAGTACTGCTGCATCCTAAGACATATGCAAATGAATGTAAATATTTTTCATAATTTACACGCAAATATATATATATATATATTTTTTTTTTATAAAAAAAAGTGGACTGTATGTAGGGGTGGGAATCGGGGCGGGTCAACCCATGACCCGCCCCGACCCTCTTTTATACAGGGGCGGGTCGGGGGTATGTACCCGGGCGGGCGGGGCGGGCCAAG
>JAXCLR010000001.1:59190822-59204417 GCA_035584095.1 Annona squamosa
GTGAATGCACTTGTGTGGGGTCCATAGCATTATATGAATGCTAGCTTGTGGGGTCCATATAAATGGGCAGCTGGTGGTGGAAAAATGGGCTGCTGAATTTTTGTGCTGATGTGAATGCACTTGTGTGGGGTCCATAGCATTATATGAATGCTAGCTTGTGGGGTCCATATAAATGGGCAGCTGGTGGGCGTAAATGGGGTGGACGGCTGGAATTAGTTGCTGGAGTGGACGACTAGAAAAGTGCATGGGCTGGATGTGAATTTGGCTTGAATTTCTAGCCACTAAAGTGGGTCCCACCAGAAATGTGGACCGCTGGATTGCAAGATTGCATGGACGGTCTTGATCTGCTCGACGTGATATTGTGGGGCCCACTTGGTGTATTGTTTTCCTACATAAAAAATATTTAAATTATTAATTTGCTAAAATCATTATTAGGTTATTATTATAAAAATTATTTCAAGCTCATTTAATTTCATGGCAACAAATAAAATGTAATTTCAAGTCAAAAAATTATAAAAATTGTTTAAATTGCTTAGAATTAATATTTAATGCTCAAAAGTTGAAAAACCACATTTTAAACCAATTTCACATTAAACTTAATTAATTACCCACCAAATTGGTAAAAAATACCCATAAAATATATTATCGATTTCCAATTATCAGGAACAATGCAGGGTTATCCAGTAACAGTGTGCGTATCATTGCAAGTCTATGGCAGCGATAGAAAGCAAGCAGTGCACCACGAGTGACAGCAACAGCATAAGGGTATGCATCTCATTCTTAACCGTAACCGGCTTCAGGAGAGTTGTGCACTAATCGCGTCAATTAGGAAAATTTGGATGGGCAAAATAGTAATTTCATCATGCAAATAACTAAAATTTGGATGGGCAAAATAGTAATTTCATCATGCAAATAACTAACGTGTATGGTTTTGTTTAGGCACGGATACAATAAAAATTTAAGGAGGGATGATCCTATACATCTCGCTACACAGCTTTCTAAAAATATTTTTGTATAAACATGTAGAGTTAAGCATATTTAATCAATAAATTAATTTTTATTAATTTTTATGCTTTTAAATATTTTTTATTTTTAACATAGTAACATTTTCGTGGTTTTCTGACTCAAAAATTACAAAAAATGCAACTATTTTTTAATATTTAAAAGCATTCAAAAATAATAAAATTTAGTTTATAAATTAAATATATTCAGCTCTTCATATTTATAAAAAATTAAAAAACTAAAAAATAAGTCACACGGTCGAACGCAGGGGGTCCCTTGTGGCTGGCCACATGGGATTATTGCTCAAATTTATGATGAAATATTATCATTATAAAAATAATTTATAAAATGTTAGAGCATATAATCAACTTGAGGCAAAAGTTACGTGCACATGAAGAATTTTTTTTTAAAATTATATACGACTTTCTTCACACTAAATAATAAGTTTCCATTATAAAAAAAAAAGAATAAGTTTCCAACTTACTTTATCTCCGTTGGTTTGTTTTGGTAAAATAAAAAAATTTTGTGCACATTTTTATATAATTATTCCTAGTTTATAGTCATATTTTTACTTTTACAATTATTTATCTGTTTTAACTTTATTTACTTTGCTTCTAATCTTTATCTCTGTCATATAATATTATTACCTTGTCTATTTTAAAATTTTTTCTACTTTTTTTCCTCGTTGTTTTCAACTTGCCCAACACAGTCAAGAGGGGGCCGCCCTTTGAAATTTGAATGTTGACTTTGAATTTGAATGTTGAAACTTGAAAGTGAGACCATATATTTTTTTTTATTAAAAAGAGGCGCATTGAATGCAACTATGAAGATTCGTTTAAATCATTTAATTTATATAAAAAAGAGTGCAACATGTTTTACCATAGGCAGGATGCATCATTAATGAAATAGAGTTCACATTCAGGATAAAATTAAAATTTAAATGAAATAAATTAAAATTATGTATTTGACCACGGTACTAAAAATTAGCTCAATCAGACGTATTCGTGCCCTTCTTAACCGATCCTTGTACACTTCAGGATTGCCAGGCCTACCGTACTGACCGATGGCAGAGATGAAAATCTGACCCAATAAAAGTAACATCGAGTCATCGACAGATGCCTTCCACTTCGCCACTTCCATCCAGCTCAACCCTCAAGTGTCGGCCTGCCTCAGTCGGGATTCTCAGATGTCTATAAATTCAGATAGACATGAAGGAAGAACTACGGGAATAAAATCTTCTATGGATTTCTTCATTCAAGCATTCCTTGGGCTCGGCGCTCTTCTCTCTCTCTATATTCTGTGTAATGCGAGGTCAAAGCCTGAGAAGACTACGGCCATGGAGCCACCCCAACCACCCGGATCCTGGCCCCTGCTGGGCCACCTGCCCCTGATTCTCTATTCGTTGAGAAGGCAGCCTTTCTACGAGATAATAGCAGCCATGGCTGATAAGTACGGTCCCATCTTCTTCCTGCAGCTCGGCAAACGCCGAATCCTCGTGGTGGGCAGCTTGGAAGGCTTGAAAGAGTGTTTCACAACCAACGACAGGGCTGTAGCCAATCATCCAAAGTCAGCCGTGAGCAAGTACTTGTGCTACGACCACGCCATGTTGGGCAATGCCCCTTACGGTCCTTATTGGCGCGACTTGCGTAAGCTAACCATGGTTCACCTCCTATCTAATGCTCAGCTGGAAGCACTCAAGCACATACGAGAAGCAGAGATAAATACGCACATGAAAGAGTTGTGCCAAGTGTGGAAGAAAAATGGACAGAGGCATGTGAAGGTGGGGATGAGGAAGTGGTTCAACGACTTGACATTCAGGACGATTAGGAGGATGGTAGCGGGGAAGCGATCTGGGACAAACGGCGATGCCGACGACGAAGAGTTCAAGAATTGTATCGACCGATTCTTTCGTTACTCCGCCTCGCAATTTGTGGCGTCGGACGTGCTTCCCATCCCAGAGTGGATGGATTGGAACGGCCATAAGAAGGGCATGATAAGTCTGTCCAGGGATCTGGACTCCATCATTAAAAAGTATGTGGAGGAGCACCGGGAGCGGAAAAGGTCGGGTGAGGGCAAGGGCGACGAAGATTTCATCGACGTGTTGTTGTCCGTCGTAGATCCTGACAAATTCCCCGATCATGACCCGGACACAGTTATCAAGGCTAATGCGTTAGTATGTACTTGTTTCTATTTGTAAAGTTTAATTTGGTGGTTTTTTTTTTTGTGGCCTCCAAGAAACTTTCGTGATTGGAACGCCTAATCCAATTTCCGTTTCCAGGCACACATTATAGGTGGGAGCGACAGCTTAGCGGTCACCATGTCGATAATCCTCTCCTTCTTACTCAACAATCCACATGTGCTGAAGAGGGCGCAGGAAGAGGTGGACATCCATGTGGGCAAGGACCGAAACGTGGACGAAACGGACGTCAATAGCCTAGTTTACCTCCAAGCCATCGTCAAAGAGTCGATGCGGTTAAGTCCTCTGGCCACGTTCATACCTCTGCGCGAGACCATGGAAGCCTGTAGGATCGGCGGGTTCCACGTCCCGCCCGGCACGTGCGTGCTGCTGGCTTCTGGGAGAGTTCACCGGAATCCACGTCTGTGGTCGGACCCGCTGGTGTTCAAGCCAGAGCGGTTTCTAGAGGAGCGGGTGGGCGTGGATGTTCGGGGCCAGCAATTTGAGCTGGTGCCGTTCGGGGCTGGGAGGCGTTCGTGCCCGGGCATTTCGCTTGCGCTCCAAACCACGCATTTGACTCTTGCACGGCTGCTGCACGGCTTTGAAATGGCTCGCCCATCGAACGCACCAATGGACGTCGAGAGCTTGATGGTCGGCAACCCCAAAGCACCGGCGGTAGACGTGCTACTCTCCCCGCGTCTTCGTAGCCTGCTTTATGAATAAGATGCGTCGATGCGGTGTCCTTGCGTGTGCAAGGTAACAATACAATGAATTCTCATGTCAGCTGGCGTTTCCGCCGATTTCGCGCCGGGCTATGCTGTGTATTTCCCTGATTGCAAATAAATCAAAGCGAATATTGAACGTGAGATACTTCAATACTGGCAAACGTAATAAGAATTAAAAAATTAAACTTTTGAAACTCAAAATTTGACCCTGCACTAGCAAACGTAATAAGAGTCAAAAAAAATTAAACTTTTGAAACTCGAACTTTGACCCTGCACTAGCAAACGTAATAAGAGTCAAAAAATTAAACTTTTGAAACTCGGACTTTGACCCTGTACTAGCAAACGTAAAGTATGTTTGGAAATGGATAAAATTTTTGGTAAAAAATTTTGAAGAATAAAAGTTGTTAAATGATGTGATATGATAGGGGTAATAATGATGAGTAAAAAGGATAAAGTTAAAATAGATAGGTTAGTTGAATAGGTAATTGTGTAGAAATGATTAAAAAGTAGGATGGTTTATATAGAAATATGTAAAAAAATAATTAAAAAATATGAGAGTTGTAGAGAGTGAAAAGTTTTAAGTGAAGAGTTTTCATTGTTGCCAAACACCCCGTAATAAGTTAAAAACTTAGAGTGTGATTGGCAATTTGAAAAAATTGTCAAATTAAAACTTTTCAATCTAAAACTTTTCACTCTCTATAATTACTCTTTTTTTAATTATTTTTTACACATATTTCTATACAACAACCTTACTTTTCAATCATTTCTACACAACTGCCAATACAACTAACCTATTTATTTTAAATTTATTCTCTTTATTCCTCATCATTACCCCTATACTATCACATTATTTTCTACTGATTTGACAACTTTTACATACAAAATTTTTCATCAAAAGTTTTACAGCTTCACGAACACACCCTTAAACTTTTGAAACTTAAACTTTGACCCTGCACTAGCAAAAGTAATAAAAATTAAAAAATTAAACTTTTGAAACTCCAACTTTGACCCTGCACTAGCAAAACTAATAAGAATTAAAAAATTAAACTTTTGAAACTCCAACTTCGACCCTGCACTAGCAAAAGTAATAAGAATTAAAAAATTAAACTTTTGAAGCTCCAACTTTGACCCTACACTGATGTTTGATCAACTATCTGAAAATTAGCAGTCGCTCCAGTTGTTATTCATCGTTGTCGAGGAATAATTAAAGATTAAAGTAAACCATATTATATTAAATCCTAGTACTGTTATTTAAAACTAAAATTCTGTGCTTTGGTTCATGTAATTTTGGAAAGGCGTGTTGATAAATTTTATACTTATTAGGTACCCATGAGATTATGTTTTAGATGGCGTTACAATTAAGATTAGAGTTAAAGCATTATGAATAAAGTTAGGATGGAGATCGAGGAATCATATTTCAATACACTGGGCAGATTGCAATGTCAATGCACATGAGTGCAAAACTTATTATTATTATTATTTGCTTTTGTTATTATAAAATTGTTAATTTATAGACTAACAATTACCTATGGCCAGTTGTAGTTGCACCTCAACTAGGTCCACCATTTAATTTATTTTTTTTATTTTATATTTATTATAAATATATTAATTTATGCATATTTAACTTATAATTAAAATACCATTTTTGATATATTTATATATTTTTTAGTTTTAAAGATAGTAGTGATACCACCAGTGCTAAAGAGTTAGTAGAGTTTTCCAATATTAAATCCAATTTGTCATGGTTTGGGAGTTTTATTTATCCATTAAATTTTGGAAATGTATGGTCTCTCCATTGCTATTTTGGAAACTCGTTGTTTTACTTTGAAAACTCATAAGAACTTCAATGCAATATAGTTTAAAATGTGATGTGAATATACCCCAATTAAAAAACATAATGGTAATATTTCACATGTGAAATTTATCACAATATCCTTGTGTTTAAAAATTAAAAATAAATAAAGATATCAAAAAGGGCAAATTTTGAATTATAAATTAAATACATGCAAATTAGTATGTCTATAAAATCAAAATATAAAAAAAGCTAAATAGTAGGATATAGCTGGAGTCCAATTGCTGCTAATTGCAAATGACCTGGGCTTTTATATGTTAACCAAGCTATACTTTTTTTAAAAATATGTGTATTCATTTTTTTTATGATGGAGGGGTTTTACAAAAATCTCTCTGTTTTTAAATGACTAATTTTTTTTAAATGAAACGTAAGTACATTTCAAAAAATGATGAAACTTACTATGTATACTAAATACATCTAGATTATCAATTTTATTAAAACAAAAGTAAAATAATTTCTTAGATAGATTTTGCATATAGGTTCCTTAAAGTTTTGATGCACCCGTGTGCAATGAAATATAACTTGAGGTTGAGGCGATCAGAATTTTATGAGATAAGTTGAAGTTGATTAAAAGTATTAATAAAAGGGAAAGAAAGAAAATTCATCTGGGTGTACCAGGGGTCCACGACAATAGGTTTGGTTCAAAATGCTTTGAAAATGATACTCTTTTTCCTTTCTTTCAATAATTGTTGTCATGGTATCTAATGTCTACACATATGGAGAATTTGCCTTTTAAATCATCTAATTATGCATATTTATTTTAAAACTATCAAGTTTGGCCATTAGTATTTTAAATCATGTAAAATTTAATTTTTTGCAATGTAAACTCTCGACTTTCATGGTATTAGAAAATACCATTAAGATTTGTAAAATGTTTGAAATGCCATTTACAGTTTAAAATATTTAGCTTCATGTATTTGTATTTTAAACTAAAAAAAGTGCATTGTCTTATGTATACAGTCTAAGCACTGGTTTAAATATTTCATCACTAATAATTTATATATTTTCATATTTACTCGTACAATAATATACACTTAAATGTTCTAACTGATTTTTTTTAAAGATTTATTTTTAAGAAGTACTAAATGAGTATTCAGTCCATCAAAACGTAAGCACAAAAGGCCATTTTGTTATGCACAGACAAATTGGTGGATCAAAACCAAAATAAACGTATTCTAATTTATATCTAGACTCATGTTAGACTATTAGATAGCTTGTGAGTTGATTTCTACTATGTTATGGTGATATTTCTCAAGCATTAATATTTATATTGCGCATGTATATGATTTGAATTTTACTGGTTTTTCTTAGTTTCAAATTTAGCAAAGTATTCAATTCTAATTTCCGATAAGAATATTCATACTCGCTAACGTTTTCGTTGCTTAAAATTTTTAAAAATAATTTCAAATAAAACCATTAGTTAAAATTATTTAAGTGCAATAACATTATATAAGTAGACATATAAATATGCAATTTATTAGTGACAAAATATTTAAACTGGCATTCGAGTGGTGTAATGATATGATGCACAAGAAATAATAATTTTGGGATTTAAATTGCAAATATACGAAGTTAAATGGTTCGAAAAGCAAAAGGGCATTTCAGATATTTTAAATAATTTTAATTTTGTTTTTTAACACTGCAGATGCCGATAGTCTAAATTACAAAAAATAAACTTCACAGTTTAAAATGAAAATTCTAATGGCCAAACTTCACACTTAAAATATAAATGAGCATAATTAAAGAGTTTAAAATGCAAATTGTCGAAGCACATGCGAAACTTTGAAACCAACGAAGCAAAGTAAATACAAAGTTGAAACCAATGGAATATGAAGTCTAAGAGCGAAATGATAATACGCAACTTTCTTTGCATTAAAGAATGTGTTTCCGGGAACGACGGTAGTGCAGTTGTGGTCGAACTAATGGCCACAGTTTTGGTTGGCATAAGTTGGAGACCCAGTGCCTGCACTTTTGTGTCGTTTTAATGGCAATTCTTTTTAAGTTAGTGATGATTTTATGATTTCCCCTCGTGGGAGGGATTTATAGAAAATTTTCTTCTAAATTGTTAGAATTATATATGTACTTTGTGTTGTCACATCAGTTTTGATGTTGTGTACATCCCGAATCGAAAAAAGAATGTGTTTCCAATTTATGCTGTCTACCAATAAATTTTATGCTTGGCATGTTCTTTACAGGACAGTTTTTTTCTTTTTAAAAAAACTCTGAGGCCAATTTGAGAAAAAAATTCCGAAGGATTTTTGTATTGCTACAAGTTTCGAGGTAAGAAACAGCACACTTGGGTCGTTTGGGCACGGTAAGAGTAAAAGAAAATTTCGCTGCTCATTGCACATATTTTGAATATTTGATATTTTAATTATATAATTATCTCATTTTGTTAATATTAATTTTCACATATTAATAAAATTTCCACAACTTTCTATTTTATTTTAATTTTATTCTTTACCCCTCATTATTACCCTTATCATATTATACTCCTCTATTATTTTAAAAAAGTCTATTTTCACTTTTCCCGATTTTACTTTGACATTTTTCAAATCAAATATCATATGTATTATCTGAATATTAAATTTATATGCCTTGAGTAGAAAATAAATAATAAAATTTTCAGAAATAAAAAAATAAATTGTCCTGTGATGTTTCAAAGTTTTTTGGTTTCCACGTTTTTTTTTTTATTTATTACGGCCCACTGAATGCCTAATTTTAACCATCTCTCGTATAAAATTTAATAGGTGGAACGGCTTCTGTAGAGAACTTAAATGGTCTTGAAAAATGTAGCTTTCGCCAGAGACGAAACCTGGGCTGCACTGAGCCGAGATTGCGCCCACCAGGCCCAAGAACAACAGGCTTGATTTACAGATCTTCAAAGTAAAAAAATAATAATAATAAAAAGAAAAAAAAGATTTATAAATAAGATTATAATTCAAGTAAACTCTAATTATAACATAAAAAAATAAACTGAAACTTGAGCAACTGAAACTTATTTTTATTTACATTCAATATAAAATATGTTACATACATAAAGTCTAATTAATATTGATTCATATTTGTATATATTTGCATAGATATTTGTCATGTAGAATTACATTATAAATAATTTGTATTATCTGTATTTGGACCATAATTTCCTAATATGGCATGGCATGTTTGGTAACATGGGATGCTTTTTAAAAATTTTCCATAAATATTTATTTATATGCATTTAACCTATATACCAAGATTTATCAATTTACAATGCTGTGTATAAATAACATCTATTCCAGGGGTATTTAAGTCATTTTCACTCGTTAAAAACTTTACCTTTAGAAATAAAGATAAATATATATAATTTACGTGGGTAAAATACACTTAAGAAAATATATATGAAAAATAAAAAAATATAAAAAAAACAATGCATTGATCACATTAGTTTATATTTAAGGATACATTTGGTAATCAAGAAAAAATAAATTCTTTTCCACATCTTTTTTCATGATTTCCGTATAATATAACGATTTCTTCATATATTTGTATTCAAATATTCTATTCATTTTAGCCCATTAAATCACATTAGAATTTATTTTAATTTTTGTACGTCTTTTTTTCATATTTTCTATAGGTTACAAAACACGTTATATTTATGTTTATATTATTTTTATTTTTCAATTTGTTGGATTTCTTCCTTTATTTTTTGGAAAAAGATAATTTTCGAAAAATATATGATATTGCTATGCTTTTAAAATTTAGTTGGATACAATGCTGCTAAATGGAAATTTATCAAATTGTATCCTAATCAATTCCAACCAAATTTGATGCGCATAAATAAGATTATAATTTACGTTTTATGAATAAAATTAGGATTGCGCTTATTCAGACTCTACAATTTTATTTTATTTTTTTGGACGTTGACAGACTTTACAATATTGATATGGCTAGGGCTACGAATATGCGAGTTTCATCGGGGGGTGCTGCCCGGCTTCAACTGTCATTTCCATTTGCTTCGCCGTCGTGGGCAGATTCGGAATGCTGCGGCACTTATAAATATTCGCTACAAACACAAAAGCGCCTCTTGTTGGGCGGCGTCGAAAACCCTATCACCCATAGCTCTACGAGGAAGAAGAGAAAGGTAGTTTTCCCCATGAAATCTTTGATTCTGTTTTCATTTTACTCCGTTGACTTCTACTAGAGTCGAATCTATTTCAGGTTTTGTTGGTTTTATTTGTGCAAGTTCAGATATTTGGGTCGATTTGTATGAGATTCATCTTTGAGGAATGCGTCCTGCTCATTGTTTTGGATGATTTGGTGTGATTGTTGGCATCGTGAAATTGGGTATTGACATGCTTTCCGAGTGGTCTTCGAAAGAAGTGGTTGCTCAAAAGCACCCAGATAGGCATTCGTAAATCTCTGTCACTTCACTTGATGGGTGAGCTATATGCGGCAGCGAGCCGTCTTAGATATCTGCTCCACCTCAGATAGCCGTTTCGAAACGGGAAAAATGTCATGAACGCGATGTTCTTCAAAGACATGCCGACCTGGACTTGCTTTCGTGACGGATCAGATGCGGACAAAATCAGGCTCGTTTCTCGTTGGTCTTTGCACAAGCCAGCCAATACGTTACCTTGAGGGCTTTCACAGTAATGTGTTTTGATAAAGATCAGCTGGACTAGTTCAGGATTAAACTTGCAAGAAGCTGCAGAGGCAGCGATTTGTTAAAAGAGATACATCATACATGTTTCACTGAAACTGTTAGTCTGAGATTTGTTTCGGCTGACAGTTGAGATCATAGATAAAGAGGTGAAAGAAAACCTTGCTTGCCTGGGTGGCATAATACACCCTTTTAGGAGTGCTTAGGTCATAGTAATATGGTCTGTCAGTACTGTAAGAAATCTCTGGAGAATTTTGTTTTAGCCTGAACAACACTTTCTAGCCAAGGATAAAATGGGTAGGAAGAAACACCTTATTTTGGCACAGCTCTTGGAAGCTGCCCCTTAGTGCCATAAACGCCTATTGAAAGACGTTTTCAGAAACTACTGAACTTCCAGACTACCTGTGACATATATGTGCTACACATGAGGAAATATGTGAAACTTTACTGGTATTGATTAGGCCATGTATTTGTTTAAGATAATTTGCATGCTTTTGCTATTTTGTTCTCTGCTGCTTGCTGATATGTTAGGATGTTATTCCAAAATTTCTGATATTTGTGCTTTGATTGACCATGTTTCTAGGGTGGAATATGGGATGTCTGCTTCTTACCCTGGACTTTTTACTCTTTACATAGAACTGTCAATTATTTTGCTGAATTGTGTTGATTATGAATGTTAAGTTTTGTGCCAGGTAAAGTATGGTGAAGCACAACAATGTTGTGCCTAATGGGCACTTTAAGAAACACTGGCAAAATTATGTCAAGACATGGTTCAACCAACCTGCACGGAAACAAAGGCGCCGCATTGGTACGGAATTAGCTTGTTACGACTCTTCGTTTAGTTTGAATTGCTTCTTCTTTCAAAGTGATATTTATTCATTTTCCAATATCTACAGCTCGCCAGAAGAAAGCGGTGAAGAATTTTCCGAAGCCAACAGAAGGACTTCTTCGTCCTGTAGTGCACTGCCCGACCCTTAAGTACAACATGAAGACTAGAAAAGGCAAAGGGTTCTCTTTGGAGGAGCTGAAGGTCTGAATCAGAATTAACAACTTGTTCTTGCACCACTTAACGGTTTTGTTGAAATACTTTTTCAAAGATGAAATATGAAGAAAAAAGAGTATAAACCGTCTCAAGTTGTGCAGATCACCTGTCAGATGCTGGGTGCTTGCTTGTGGATTCTGGGCTTTGGCCCTGGTGATCCTGTATAAACTATGTCTGGTGCTCAGCTGTTTCATCTGGCCATGGTAAAGGTGGCTGCACCAGTTTTAGTTGATCAGTTGAAGGAGCTTTTTGCCTTTATTCGATGGGTTCCATACTCTTTCTTAGTATGCTCTGACTCTGCTAATGCACACATCCCCTGCCCGCATGTATGGTGGGAGCAGGGTCCGGATAAAAGCATTAAATGTGCATAACCCTTTTGAAGAATAAGGTGGCTTCTTCTCTCAAGCCATTTCCCTTTATTATTCCAACTTCAAGGAATATGTTATGCCATAATCAAATGTATAACATGGAAAAAAACTGGTGAAGTATCTTGTTGATATGTTATGTATCAGCTTATTGCAATGGGGTTTATTGCTGCATGCTTTTGTCTGGTGCTTTATTCTTTTTGGGTAGATAAGATGCGATGATGCTAGTTTACTTCATTGACCATGCACAGGCTGCTGGGATCCCAAAGAAGTTGGCAATGACGATTGGCATTGCTGTGGATCACCGTCGGAAGAACCGTTCCTTGGAGGGGCTTCAAGCCAATGTTCAAAGACTGAAAGAGTACAAGGCGAAGTTGGTTATTTTCCCGAGACGTCCTGGAAAATTTAAGGTCAGTAATGAGCCAATGAAGAATCTTATTGCCATTTCTTTTAAGAAATAAAATTATAAACATTTTATTTTTTTAGTATTTATTGGAAAGTGACAAAAACTGCGTTGTTTGAAGCCCCTATGGAATTGAAAATGATGCTAGCAATATTGATGCCTTGGAGCTATTATCCGTCCAATCTTAGTCTTCCAACCTAGATTAAGTAAACAGATACTGGTATCATTTAGATGTTTCCTGGTGAATTGATAAGATACCTCTTTGTGATCTGAAATGCAGGTTTCGATTAAGAAAAAAGGCTATTTTTCACCATTCAGAGCTACAGTACTTATTCTAACATGTTACTGCTGCTGTAGTAATTATTTTAACATATTATTACTTCAGTAAAAGAATCCAAAAAGAAACAAGAAAAAGAAAAAAAGAATTGTGCAGAAGTTGGCTTGGCAGGATGGACCTTCTGATGAAGTCTGTTCTGGTTGTAATCACGTATAGCATTTGTTAGCTATACCTGAAAATGTATAATGTTTTTCTTGGATTAACTTGCAAGTTTGCAACTGATGCAATCATCATGTTTTCCAAGAATGCTTTAGATTGTAACATTATGTAAGCGGTCTTTTATGTAAATTATTCCCAACTGCTCTCATCGGAAGGAACTTTAAATATCACTGATAATCATTTGGTTCTTATGCAGAACGGAGATTCCAGTGCAGAGGAGCTTGCCTCAGCTACCCAAGTTAAGGGTCCTCTTCTACCAATTGCTCGTGAGCAGCCATCTGTGGAGCTCGTGAAGGTGACTGAAGAGATGAAGTCAGTCAAAGCATACCAGAAGCTTCGTCTGGAACGAATGAACGAGCGTCATTTCGGAGCGAGGTTGAAGAAGGCGGCAGAGGCGGAGAAGGATGAGAAGAAATAGTAGACGGCGAGTTCACTCTTATCAATAGTGATTTTATTTCCTCATCCTTTTTTTCCTTGTAGAAGCTGGCTTTCAGAATTGTGCGTCTTAATTACTTGTCTAGACTCTAGCCATCTTATTTGTCAGGTTTTTGATGGCGAATGTCAAGGTCATGTTTGCTCTTGATACGTCAACTGAGATTTTGCCGTGTCACAGTTTTTTCTGTTTTCTTTGAACCTTGAATTATATTTCTGATGGTTACAAAGATGTTGCCCTCCCCATCTTTTTTTCATTTCTCTAATCCTAGCGATAAATAGATGCATTTCCATTGCCTGTGGATGAATTCTGGAGAGCAAGCCTAGTTTGGTGGAATGGGCTTTAGCTAAAGATGGGTTGCTGAGATGCGTCTTCCTCTTTCAGGGTGTGTTTGGGAATAGATAAAACTTTTGATGAAAAGTTGTAGAGATGAAAAGTTGTCAAATGATGTGATATAAT
>JAXCLR010000001.1:59211345-59224736 GCA_035584095.1 Annona squamosa
CACCCCCCCCCCCCCCCCCCAGCCGTGCACAAATGCCTTGCGTCTGGATCGCCCATCATATTGGCCATCATCAAATCTCAACCGATCAAACCCAGATTCCCAGATCATCATTTTAATTTTCTGTTATTTAATTCCTTTTTCTGAAACGAATACAAATCGCGGGCTTTCTTTCATCTCCCTCGCTCTTGTGCAAAAACCCTTGAATCCACCACCCACTTTCGAGTCTTCTGGCACGCCTTTCAATGTATGCTAGATGGAAATGCAACATATAATAATAGAATATGGGGGTTCAGGGCAGGGACGGTGGGGGAAGCATCTTGTAACAGGCAACCATCGCAGAACAAGATAAAATGCATTTGCTGCACATGAATTCTTTGTACGGGCTGAAAATGGACCGCTCATGTCTATTCCAGCCTCCACGTCGAGAGGAAAATTTTGGAAATCCCCCGTCTCTTGTTCACCACTAACAGTGGAGGATCTAGTGCCGGGCCAATAATCCCAAAGTCACATCAACACACCCAAAAAAATCTGCACAACGAATGTGAATGTCAGACGATAATACGTGCCGGTTTTGTTGGGGAAGAATGAGTCGCAAAAGTAAATGTATAATTATTCTATTTTTTTTCATGTTTTAATCTCTAATTTTAATTATTTTCTCAAATATTTTTTTATTAAAATTTATACAATATGACAATTAATATTATAAAGATTATTTTTATAGACCTCCTGCATGAGGGGGGTATGTAGAAGGGAATTTGTACGAAACTTACAGACATTGGGAATAGTTAAGCCCCCCACCAACTAAAGGGAGAGGGAATGAAAAATTACGAAACCCGTGTGAATTGAACCCATATCATTTGAAAATGCGGTCGCTAGGTCCGTGACAGTAACATTTTCTCATATCTTTCCATATAATTAATGTATTTAATTTTTCTTTATACCACTTTACCTTCCCATAAACATTCCGTTTTCATTCACACTTTCTTCCAAATAAACATACTCCGAGCACCGAAAGGACAATATCCAAATATTCTCGTAGTCTGACACTTGCTTTTTGAACACAAAAAATGACAAGCCATTTTTCTATTTTTGAAATAAAATATAAAAAATTATAAAATTTGGTATGATAACCCATCTAAATGTGACCTACAGATGCAATGGGGAGTAGTAGTGTAGAACGCAGCAACAACAACAGCAGTAGTAATAATAATAATAAAAGAGTAACAAGTAGTGTTAGCGTAGGTATAATAGTCTCCAACTGTTCAATAGCTAGTAGAATTTGTTAATTTTGTGGGAACAGGCACATTTCAACAGACATTCCAATGGTAGATACTCCCTTCTTATATAAACAATTATATCTGCGAAATCAAATGCCCCATGAAACAATATTCCCCGGGTAAAAAACCAGAGTTTTTAATGTATTCCATTTTTAGATCCTCCCTTTCCGTATAATAATGAATTATATCTGCAAAATCTAATGCCACATGACACAATATTCTCCCAGTAATAAAAAAAAAAAAAAAAACAGCGATAATTATCTCAACTCCAACTTAGGGTCGCTTGTCCGGGCCCACTTGTCAAGTTGCTTGAATCAGCCGCTTATCTAGACAACCTGCCCAACCCAACCCATGATTAGCCAGCAAAGAACATAGACGAGGGTGTAACTGGGTCGAGTTACGTGTCTAGAGACCACTCGTGTTGTTAGTATAAATTGTTAATGAGTTAACTAACAAAAAAAAATGGTAAGTTGGGCAGTGATCTCGTTAGCTTAGATTAAGAAAATTACTTTTTAATTTAGGGCAAAATTTTATTTTTAAAATTTTATAAAATTATTAATTTAGATATACAATATACTTAATCTACAAATCAAGTTTTATTATTTTAAAGATGCATATATTTTTTTGAATTTTTCGAACATAAAGTTATTTTAGTTATTTTATGGTAAAAAATGATTTAAATAACTCTATGTTTAAAAAATCCAAAAAATATATATGCATCTTCATAATGATGGTAAACATGACTAAAATACTCTTATATTGAATTTTTTTTTGAAAATATATATATGCATCTTTATTAAAAATATTAAAACTTAATTATAAATTAATTAAATAGATTAATGATTTTATTAAAAAATTTTAAAAATAAATTGATTTGCTGGGGCTAAGAAGTAATTTTCTTAGCCCAAGTTGACGTGATCACTGCTCTTTAAAACACAGTCCTAGTTAATCAACAAAAGTTTCCAATGTTAATAATCTAATTGAATTTAAAATATCACCAATGCCCCATTTTAGTCAAATCAGATTTCGGATATATAACAATAAACGGTATTGAAGTCCGATGAGCTTGCCCAATTTTCATGCGTGTCTCGGTGCATCATCACCGTCAACAGAGTACTCACGCCCTCCCGAATTATTGCGTCCATCACCAATCATCCAAAGTCCACCCAAAAATTTGTAGAAGTCGAAGATGGTATCCTCAGAAAAATCACTGTTTCAAATGATACAGAAGATTCATCCTTCAGGAAAAAAAAAAAAAAAAACGATATAAAAGATTCTCAAATGAAATTTTTATCTAGATAAGAATATAATAATGCATAGTGAGGATGGGAAAAATTGTATCAGAAATAAAAAATATTATATTATAAATTACAAAAAAGAATGTAAAATGCATATTCGATTAAAGGAGCTGAGCAGCTGAGGTATGCTGTGTGGCACGCTAATCATTCCGCCCTCTAGACTCCTACCATCCTTCTTTGGACCTTCGTCCTCGTTGCCTGCTGCTGCCTGCTGCATCCCACCCGCCTTTTCAAACCGCCCTCATTGGCTCCTCTTCCCTCTCGGCTGTCGCAGCTATGAGAAACCCTCCTTCTCCCTCCCCATCCCTCTCCTCCGAATCTCTCGATCTCTAGATTTCTGTTGTCATTTCTTTCTCTTTCTGCTTTTCTGTTAGATTTTCGTACCTTTGCGAGTTTCTCCTTTTTCTTTTCTTTTCTTTTTTTGGCGTGAAGCTCTTGTTCTTCTTAGATTTTCGAGTGGAGGAGGGGAGAAGATTCGTTTCAGGTATGGGAACGAATCTGATCTCGGACGATTACGATTGGATCAACGAAGTCAGCGGTTCTGATGCTGAATTCCGGTGGACTCTGGACGGTTTCAACGACCTCCCCAAAGCCTGGTTCGAGAACATTTCTTCTTTACCTGCGGATTTTAGGCCATTTTTGTCAATGAATGTTGATTTCGCTAGTTTTCTCTTCCGTAGACGAGCTGTACTTGATCTACCAATTTCAGGCAGTCTCGGCATAGGCAAAATGTCAGTGGAGGCATCATCTGGGCCGTTGATCTGGTGGATCTTACCATGGAGATATTGTCTGGGACAATATCCACCTTTGGATGGTTAGATGAGGGGATGTCTTGGTCCTCAGATCCATGGTCTGAATTGCCGACCCTCTCCAAGAAATTGCCAGCGATGCTGCTGCTGCTTTCGTAGTCGGATTAGAACAGGCCGTGAATTGCCCGCAGGGGGCAGTCCAGGGGCAGTTCACACTCATGGGATGACGCGCAGCGGAAGAGCCCTCCCCCGTCCCTTTGAAAATCATGCTCCATTCTACGTCATCATAAGGGGCATGAATTGCTCCCTATCTACTCCATTTCCTTTTCTTACTGTCCATTTTGTGATGGTTTTGTGTAGCAGTGTGGAGATTGATGATGGGTACAAAGATGTCTGTGATATAGAGCCAACCAGCTCTAGGAAAAGGTAAAATTTTTTCTTTCATCTTTTCTTCCCCGGTAATGTTTTTGCTTGTACTAGAACTGACAGGATCAACCGCCTCTCTCTTTTCCCTCCTTCCTTTCATTGTCACGTGCTCTGTTTATCTCCGATCCCGCTTCTGTTTGGGAGATGTTTCATAGAAACTGCATAGCGAACCATTATAACTAATCAAATGCTGCAGTAAAGCGCTTGATATAAATGTTACTGTTTCGGTATTTCTTATTTTATTCCTTGCGTGCACATCATGTGTCTTGTCATTTAATAATTTCAACTCTATGATTGTTGTAAATCGGTTCTTAACATTTAATAATTGTACCCTTATAATGGGGATTGCCTCCATGATTCCAAGTACTTGGTGGAACAACTCTTCCAGTTGGGCTTTTTGTCACTGTACAAGAATAGGTTAAAATCGTTAACTATAGGGTAGAGAATTTGATCTTTCTGTGAATCTCTGGAAGTGTGTTGGCACTAGTTCTTCTTGCCAAGTTCCCGTATGTAGCCCTATTATGGGAACATGGGTGGTTCTTTTCAATTTAGCACTGCATCTGCACACCCAACTGGCAATTGGCATAATTATTACCAGATCTATGAAAAACCAAAGAATAAATAATAGTGATTATTGTTATTGAAATGTTAAAACAGATGGTTGGATAATTTTCATGCGTTTGATTGGTTAAATTTTGAATCATTTGCAAATATTCACTGCTTCTTTCTAGCATTTCTTGTTGCAAATGGGGAAATGTATGAAATAGGAAGCTGTTGTAACTAGGAGCAGATGTCCTGTTCTTCTTTGCTCTTTTGGCATGGCAGTCTATATGGACATTCCTTCCAATGTGATGAGTTAATGTTCAATGACTAGCTGCACTTAAATAAAACAAAAAAAAGAAGTTCAATGACTAGCTGATTATTTAGGTCTGGCTCGTGTTACATGTTGATGAAGCATTCATTCGGTTTAAAGTAACTGCGCATTCAATTTTGAATATGTTTCATGTTTAGCTTTTATTTCCCTGAACTTAACGGATTTGGCAGGGCAAGGGATGACCTACTCGCAGGTCCGAAGTCTAAAGCATCCCGTGAAAAATTACGGAGGGAGAAATTGAATGACAGGCAAGACCAGTTAGCTCAAATCTGTTAATGATACATGCATTATTACCATAAGTTGAATGGATGTGGACTTGATTGTCTAGCATTGTTATCAGGTTCATTGAATTGGGGTCAGTTCTTGATCCCGGGAGACCTATTAAGTCTGATAAAGCACTGATTTTGAGTGATGCTGCTCGGGCACTGGTACAGTTGAGGAATGAAGCACAGCAGCTTAAGGAAGCAAATGGAAAGCTTCAAGAGACAATTAAAGACTTAAAGGTGCAAACTAGTACTTGTGTTACTTCTGCCAATGTGAAAAGTTACCAATGAAGGAATTGGATGCAGGAAAATCAATTAAATCTGCGCTACAAGGGCTTTTCGTTTTGAAGTAATTGAAATGTAAATATTCCGCTTTGAGTTGCAAGGAATGAACCAATGATTGCCTTTGACTTTTGAGGTTCATAGATTATTAGCCATTTGGGTATTAGTAATCCCCTGCAAATATTAATTCAAAGAGTACAATTCTCCACTTCTATCTTGATACTACTACCTGCCGCGCATTGAAAGAAATGCTACTTAGAATTTTTTTAATTGTAGTCATCTTATGGCTAATCTATTTTGCGGTATTAAATTGGAAATGCCATGTCATCCACAGTCTGAGAAGAATGAACTCCGAGATGAGAAGATAAAGCTGAAAGCAGACAAGGAGAGTCTAGAGCGGCAGCTGAAAGCCATGGCCGTGCCACCCCCTCCTCCAGTAGGATACATGCCTCACCTGGCTCCGCTTCATGCCGCTGCGGCAACTGCCTTTGCAGCGCAAGGTCAAGCTGCATCAAACAAGACGACGCCATTCCCTGGCTACCCAGGTATAGCCATGTGGCAATGGATGCCCCCTGCCATGGTCGATACCTCGCAGGATCACAAGTTGCGGCCACCTGTTGCATGAGAGAGAGAGAGAGAATCCCAAGTCAGATGGCCGGAGTCTTTTGAAATCCGGTGATCAACATCTCGTTGCTGACACTGTTTGTTGAAAACAATATTTGACTTTGTTAGTTTGATTATTGTAATCGCTAATGCTATTTGGACCGTAAGACAACTTCCTGTATCACGGCCACTTGTGTTTATGTATTCGCCTTGCCTATTGTTAGGGCATTTTTCTGCTTCCATTAATATTTTTGAAATTCCACACTTTGCTTGGGAAAGTGCCCAGTGTTGTCCATCAGAAAATGAGTTGTTTTCTTGCAATGCGACGGGAGCGAAACCGTTTGTTGCATCAGGGCGCTGGACCACCCACTCAAACACGCGGGATTGATCCCATTCTCCTGTGAAAAAGACTAGCATCAAGGCCGACACCATCTACCCGTAACCAGCCGCGTCTTGCAAAGTAACAAAAGACGATGGCTTCCAAGGTTTAATGAGAATTATTATCGTGAAGACTACTGCACCAATGGTTCAGCTTCTTGAATTATATATTACACCAACACGACCCTCTAGCCGCTATTCATATTTCCTCATCTCTCAGATTTAGTGTGCTTACAAGTGTACGACCTCCCATCCTACAGTTATAATATCGACAATCGCTGGACATGCGCCATGGCTTCTTCGAGACTTTTCATCCAGATCATAGGGTATCCCTGCATTTGTTCGTAACCAGCGTATCCAGTCACTTGTACAAGAAACGATTGTAGACAGAGAGGATAAAAGGACATAATAATAAAACAACAATAATAATTTCATGATACACTTCTACCACTAGCGAGCAGTAGTCATAATTTGCAACACTGAATTGAAAGGAACTCCCACCAATTACATATCGTCTTCCCATAACTTGGCATGTTTCATAGACTTCTTTTCTCGTTTAACTGTGCATTGAATATATAGAAGAATTTTATGACCCAAGATCATGAGAAGAGATCCGAATACTGAAGCGGGCTATCCATCCACAACCAGTACTCGGAGCAACAACAGGACCAACTACAGGAAAGACATTTTACTGTTCCTTTTTCCTACATTACATCTCTCTCTCTCTCTCTCTCTCTCTCTCTCTCTTTACAAAATTCGCAACACATTTGTGCTTTCTACTTGTTTTAAATTTCTAGTTCTACTCAGACTGGATGGCCTTGAATCCGATAAATGTACACTGTTTGAGCCCAATCTGGACTAGAATCACAGAGCCTGTACAGTAGTTCAAGTGGACTCTCCCGTTCCCTGGTGCACTCCTGAGGCTTGTAGTGGATTACAATTTCCGTATGAAAAGCATTCATCCTCTGCTCAGCTGCTGCTCTGAATCATTGGCTGTGACTGAAGCCTTCCATCAGATTGAGAGCTTGAGATTTTCTGTAGAGATCGGTATTGTAAACGGACACTGTCCCCACTGTCAAGTATCTTGAGAAGATACCTACATACATTTTCAGGTAATTAGACCATCTGGAGTGCCAAGCTAAGGTTATTCTGAAAGGTCAAGCAGAATTCAAGGAGTGTATGTGCGAAGAATTTAGAGTCACATCGCTTAGGCCCATTTTTGGTGCAAACCTTTCGATTTAGTTAACCTTTTCATAGGAGCGGATATCCACCATTTGCCAACCCATTGTAATAATCCCATAAATCATGGTCTTTAACGCATGCAGGTAGGTTAAAGAACTGTAGTTGGTGCACCATCAGGTAGAAATAAGTCCTATCTTAGCACACTCCACAGGAAATATACCACATCAATATTTTATAATTGGTATCCCAACTGCAAGCACAAATTTCCTCATCCTACACACCAACTATTGATGCATGCTCACAGAAGGTCCTCATATTGCCTCCACAGATGCCACTGTAACAAAAACAAACACTAGGTAACAACTCTGGACTAACTAAACAGCCAGATGTGGTATTGCAACCCATCTTTAAAGTCCAGGAGTGTTAAAGACTTACGTTTCATGCCCATAATAGAAAATTTTTAAGGAAAAACTAGCCTTATCCAAAGTGAATCGAGTTGGCAAGTCTGAAATAGGCTGCCCAATGATCAACAATGCTTTAGAAGTCTAGGGCTGGAAACATTAAAGAGTGCCAATCACTTAGCCTTGGATGTATAAGTCAGAAGATTAGGATATATTACTACCTGAATAATTTAAAGAAGGGAGATTAAGAAGAGGAATGAAAAGAAAGGTCTGCCAACTTACCAGCCATTGAGGCATTGGGATGTGATGACAGCTTCCCTTCCAACAAACTTATCAGGCGTCCTCCGGTTCCCCTGCAAAACATCCCCTCTTTAGCAATTGTTTTTCTCAACCATGAAGCAATATTATCACAAAGTCTTGCCATCACCTTGATCAAAACTCTCTCACTGACTGCAAATGGATACTGAACACCCTTACTTTGTCTGGGACTTTCACCGTCAGCAGCCACATCCCCATTTTCCTTTAAAGAACACGTAATTTTTCAAAGAAATTCATGGAAGGGAAAATATTCAAAAGTAGAAAACATGGAATTCCAGGACCAGGATGTTCATGAGATTGTTAAAAACATATACACTCCGTACAGGAAAAGTAATAATGAGAGAAAATGATACGGGTGGAGACAGCAGAATGGAGCAAAGTCTCACTGAGAGTATCAGGTTGATATACAGCAACGATACCTTGTTTAGTCTTTTCAATACAACTATATGTTCACCAACTTCTTTCCGGCGCTTCCTGAGAGCTGCATTGTGGAAGAGTCTCCTGTCATCCTCATGTTTCACAGCTGCGGCTGCAGCCCTCAAAGCTGTGAAAGCCTCAGATTCAGCGGGTCATTAAGAAGGTGAAAGACATAAGAAAGTGGAACAAGGAAGAGAACGTAATACAAACCATGATTGGGGATCAAATTTCCACTGTCGATTTCTGAGTTGCATAGGGTACATCTAGCCTGTTTGCAAGAAAAGTTTTGAAGATATCAACTTCGTTAGTTTTGGACAAACAATTTTCACTTTCTAATTTCATTGTCATCAAAATCAATTAAGTGAAAGAACCCCAAAGGATGTCGTAGTTTCCATTTGAAGATGGTGATGCATGACACAAAAGGAAATTCTTTTTAGAAAACTGGGACTCAACCTACTTCTCACTAGTCACTTCTGAACAGACCAAATATTGCATTTGTGAGCAATTTATGTACAAGGTTTGAGGATCAAATGACTTCAAGATAATGAAGTTTACCCAACTAAAAAGGCCAATTGGTCCTGCAATTCAACAAATGATGTCCACATAACATTTCTAGCAGGGCCAATGAGTGTGCAATTAGATCTTTTTGAGTTATTGCAAGATTGGGAAAAAAAAAAAAAACAAAAATTCAGAGTAGGTTTCCTTTTATTCCCAAGAGGAAGGTAGACAAAGAAAGTCTATCTGGAATCCTGATACTGAACAACATTTTAAAGGACACAATCTTGTCAGATTCAAGGGACAACCAACTTTGACATGACAATACTAAAGTATTGATATATACATCTTGCTTTGACTAACGACTCTGAGTGACAATGCAAAAATGTGATACAGAGATTATAGTCCAAATAAAATCAGATGAGAACAATTAGAATGCTCAGAAACAAAAGTGAACAGAGTAGAAAGAAAATTTTAGATTACATAAATATGCCACAGGGAACTATCTTCCACCAGAGTTTAATCACGGTGACCCAATAAAGGGCATGCAACCTAACGACAGGTCTGAATAAAAAATCAAAATATACCATATGAGTCTGTGATTGTCTAAGGACCTATAAACATGTGATGTTATATATTTAAAGAATTCTTTAGAGCGGGTTCAGAAATCACGACATCGAACAGATTTCAGATTACCCAACAACTTCATTTCAGATTACCCAATAACTTCAGCGTGATATACCTGGGAATACAAAAACATATTTTTCTGAAAAAAATTAAAGACAGTTTCATGGACATTCAAATATTACAACGTTTACTTCCCAAGTATAGAAAGGGCAAGATAACTATTTCAGTTGTCATCTATTAGTTCTAAAGCATAATGAGGAAATTGCAGTTACCATTTCAAGAACCTTTCTCAGAGTCAGACCACCAAATGAATGCCCACAAGAAACAACTGTAGCATCTTCAAGGTATGCACCCCTGAAACAGTAACATCGCAGACCTCAATAACCTAATAATTCTAGAATAGGCTTGCTTCATGAGCAATGGACATCCATGTATGAGCAACCAAATGGAAATAATGATAATTGAAACCAACCTATAGGTCAAATATACTCTTTTTTTTTTTTTTTTTGAAGGGAAACTAAATTCATCTGAAACAAAGACGAAATAAAGTCATCAGCCACCTACAGAGAGCACCAAAACAAGAAACCCCAGACAATGATTCCTGTGGAGGAAACCATGGCAGAATGACACCATTCTCCACAATTGCAAGGGAAAAACCAAAACAGGGGCAAGACGAGGGAAAAGATTAATCCTTGATACTCATTAGGACCAAATAGCCATAAACAGTTTGAGTGTCGCTAATTCGTGCATCCATGAGACTCAACCGCATTCTAAAAATATCAGACAAGACTCAAGCATCATCAGTTCTACTGACATATTGTTTCATTTCATAAGATTACAGCTATATTTGACCCATAAACGAAAGATTCCAAACAATTCACTTTCCAGTTATGACTTACTAAAGCGTGAGTCCTAAAAATCCAAGATCCACAGAAGAATCAACAAAAGTAACACAACAAAATGATTCTTGCAAACATAGTAGATGCACTTTTTGGAGGTTCACTTAACATTTATCCTCACATCCCCAACATTTTTCTCTTCAGTTTAATTAGATCTAATAGCAACAGGATCAAAAAGCATCAAAAGGGGGGAAAGGGGAAAAATTCAGGCAAAGTTGACATTGTTCCAGGCATAGTTGTCAAAGGCACATCTGGGCACAAGCCTAGGCGCAAAGCACTCGAGCGCAGGATGTGCACTTGCACATGTAGCAAAGTGCACTGCTTGAAGAAGGTGCCATCAGGCGTGCACCTAGGCGCAAGGCCTAAGTCATGTTCCTAGTTACATTCCAGTTTTTAGAGAGAGAGAGAGAGAGAGAGAGAGAGAGGAAATTTTAAGCTTTTTTTAGGCTCATAGAATAAATTAAATTTTGCCCTATATGAGGATAAACCTGGTGAATACAAGGATAGTTCATCGATAACAACATGAAGAGATGAATCCTGAAAATCCTATGGTTAAACAGTAACAAAACCTCAAGTAAGGCTGCAACCATAGCATGTCTATCCAAGAATTTGATAACATCAAACAAGGGAATGAATATACATTTTTAATATGAGTGCATTGCCTCCCATCCAGACATGAACATGATGAGGAAATCATGCAGGAACTATGCATGCATTCCAATTCCATTCATGAGTGGACTAAATCCCAGTAAATATCCATTTTTACACTTGTTTTCCAACATCTAGTTCAACTTGTAAATAGGCCAGCTGCCCAGTTCCACCATCTGCAGCAGCAGGTGAAAAATGTTTGTATAATAATCAAACAGGAAAATGCATTAGATTTCCCGGGAGAACACCAGCAGTGGGAGCATTCCTATCATCATATAGAAAATTCCATCATCCCAAGAGAAGTCCTTAATTTACTATCCAAAGAAAAGTACCACTATAAAGAAACCTTTCCCCTGCATATAGATTGACAGGATAGACAAGAACATAAGAGTCCTAGCAAGTCAAATCAGAACTTAAATTTTCCAAAAACTGGCAAACAGATTGTATATGTTTGACCTGATGATTTATCAAACACCCTAAGAAAGCAGGTCTTTGCCAGGGTTCAGGCAAAGAATAAGCTTATATAAGGCTTCATGTAATGCACACCATGTTAATCTCTAGCACTTTGAAGTGTTTTAAAAAAGAGAATTTTTTAAAAGCTTTGACTTAGGGCCTTTAAGCTTTTAGGTTGGACAGGTAATTATTTACCCGGACAGTTCAGTAACTACTGATCTTCAGTGCCCATTGCAGTGTAGACATCAAGGCAATCAGAGGATATCAAAACAAAGTGTTTCTGTCACTAGCAAACAACGTTTGGGCCTAATTTTCAAGATGTACTCGCAGGCATACAGTCGCACACCCTTTTCTTGATTTTAGCCATCAGTTTTTCATGGTAGCACTGAAATGATCAGCATGGCCCACATTCGGGGGTTTTGTAATGGAGCTGACTCCATAAGGTATAACATTGGAAATCTTTCGTGTTCTTATTTTTAAATATTAGAGAATGATAACAAAGGGTCCAAAGATTTTAATGGAAAGCTTTACAAAGAACAACGGAGAATAATAACTTGCCATACGAGGTTTGAGAGTCGGAGGAATCAAACAAATTTGGGGGCTCAAATTTTGGAAGAAAATTAAAGTCCTAATCTTTTCCTACAGACCAAAAGCTGCAAATGTAAGCAACTCCATAACTGATGATTGTCCATAACACAAGTAATCTAAAACATTCTAAGACGTGAATGCTTCTTGGAAGGCTAACGATTAGCCGATAAGAACTTCTATCGCAATTAAAACACCATTACCAATGGCCATGAAACTAATGCAAAGGATAAAGAGGAAATTACAACTTACGATAAGGGATCTGAGAGAACACTTCTCAGTGAAGGCTCCCTATTCAAATTATTCTGTGGTTCCTGGTTCCAAGCAAAAATAACACTTGGATAAATTTGCGACTCCAACAAAATCACTATAACAACTAACAGAATGAAAAAAAGTTCCGAGTACCAGATACAGAATGAAAAAAAATTCAAAGTGACAGATGTACAGATGAATCTGTTACTGAAAATCACTGACGATAGGAGAGTAGCTCCCAAAAAAATTCATGGCATATGTGCATGGACACATTACACATGCATTTGCAAGCAGATTTCAGTTTGAGCTACTCTTATGAACGAGACAGATACAAAAGCAGGGAGATCTAGTTGAACAGGAGAAGCATCCAACCCTTCCCTACACATTAACACCCCCAGGCAAGCCTGGATGAATGAAGAGCAGAAACATTATTATTTAATGCCTGGAAACCATATTATTTAACAACTATAAAAGACAGCAGAGGCGCTTCCCCACCCTCAAGAGACGTCCAAACACAAACCAAATCTCTAAAAAACATCAATGTCCATCTTCATCTGTCCAAAAGTTTATTTACAACATTACCAGTTACATATATGGTAAGACTTGACAAGTTGAATAGTTATTTGCATGTGCTCTTCTAATAAATTAGAAACTACGGACTCAAAAGTGAATAGTTAGAACATTTCATACGGAGATCATAAATATCAAGTTCATACCATGTCATAAATGGGCTACACATGTCTATGAACATGCGCTGCATTATTAAAAATAATAATGATAGTAAATCTGCTTCAAAGTTCATACCATGTCATAAATGAACCCCGATTCAGTGCTCCCGGGAGCATGCAGTGCTGCATGCTCTCGGGCACATGCATATATTTTTAAAATTTTTTTTTGAAAATATTTTCATAAACATGTTAGCCCAAGTGTATTTAACATATATATCAATTTTTACCATTTTTGG
>JAXCLR010000001.1:59231253-59244725 GCA_035584095.1 Annona squamosa
GTGAGGAAGCATTTTATTATACTAATAAATGTTTCATTTAACTCATCTTAAAAAATTATTTATTATATTTTTTTATTTTTGTCTTCGTACATTTATTTATCTATGTATATTTAACATAAGGGGGTGATCCTGTTAGCCAAACAAATGTTCCACTTAATGCACTTTAAAAAAATTATTTAAAATAACTTTTGTATATTTTTTTCTTTATACACTTGTTTATCCAAATATATTTAACATATAAAATAAATTTTACCATATTTGGATATGCATATATATTTTTAAAGATAGTGATATTTTAAATATATATATATATACATAGATGTTAAAAAAATTCAAAAAATATATACACATATCCAACAATGATAAAACTTATTTTATGTATTAAATATACTTAAATAAACAAATATATGAAGAAAACAGAAAAAACTTATTTGTCTTTTGAAGTAAGTTAAGCGGAACATCTGTTTAGCCCAAACTACATATATTTTTTTAAAGATTTTTAAACATCTACATGTCTAAAATGATAAAATTTAATTTATATATTAAATATATTTAGATAAATAAGCATATGACAAAATAAAATAATATAATATTATAAATCAATTTTTTTCAAATGAGCTAAGCGAATGCGGCAGCTAACAATATCACTTCTCGTTTTTTACTATTCATATTATTTTTTTTAATTCTCAGTATAGTCACTCATTTCCTAATGCATAATAAGGGTATGTTTGGGAATGATTAAAACTTTTGATAAAAAGTTTTTGAGAGTAAAAGTTGTCAAATGATGTGATATAATAGAAATAATGATGAAAAGTAAAGATGATAAAGTTAAATAGATAAGTTAATTGTATGGGTAGTTATGTAGAAATAATTGAAAAGTATGGTAGTTGTATAGGAAAATGTAAAAAAAATAATTATAAAATATAATAATTATAGAAAGTAAAAAACTTTAATTTAAAAAGTTTTAAATCCACATTTTTTCATCATTTCCGAACACGCCCTAAATATTTTTTTTTATTGCACCCCGTACAATATCTCATGTCTCAATGTTATTTGTCCTTATCAAAATTCGATTTTGTTGAATGCTTCTGAGCCTAGCACTAGGTGAGGTTCTTTCAAGGCAGGTGGCTTTCTTTCCCAATTCAAAAGGCCGGACCCTTACCGGCTCACATTCCCGATGGTGCGGAGGTTAGTTTCTTTCAAAATGAATTGGATGGACAATGGGAGGAAACCCTTATTCTGCAAGCGGTTGGGGAGGCTAGGCATGACACCGTATCTTTAAACCTGCTTCCGAATGTGGAAGAGGAGGATCTATGTTTTTGAGAACCGGAACCGAACGGTCATTTTTCGGTGAAATCTTCATACAGGCTCCCCTCACGGATACCTAAAGGGCCTTTGGTTGATGACGATGCTGGTGATGATTGTAATCGGGAGATATTCAAATTCATATGGAAAGTTAAATTCTCAAGTAAAATTCTTATCTTTTGTTGGCGACTGCTATTGGATGCTCTTCCCACCCTTCTTAATTGACAATGGCGTATCACGTTAGACACCTCATGCTTGTTCTGCAAGGGGGCTTTAGAAGATATATTTCATCTTTTTATCAACTGCAATGCTACCCAGCTGGTCTATCAGAATATTGTGGGTGATCTGTTTCCTTTTGTACTTGGCACTTCCATTCTAGATATTTTTAGGTCTTTCATCACCATAAATTGCATTGATGTTTTTCTCATTTTCCTCCTGTACTGTTGGTGTATCTGGCACTTACGTAACCAACTATGGGTGGATGGCACCCCACCAGTGTTTTCTAATGTTAAGGACTGGTGCATTAACTTCATGCATCGGTACGGGACTATGATGGATTTAAGGGAGTCAACCTTTTTCGACAAACCCCTGGTTGCCAGATAGACTAAGTCTGGGGCAGGTACCTTCAAGGTTAACATTGATGGGCGAAGAAATCTCCACATCAAGTGTACTGGGATGACATCGGTTATTAAAGACTCTTGTGGCTCTTTCATTGCTGCGAAAGGATGGAATCGGCAAGAACTTCTGGACTCGCTGATCATGGAAGCTATTGCTATGCGATTGGGGTTGAAGTGGGCCTTGGATGGCCATTTTGCTAACCTTCAAATAGAATCTGACTCGTTAACTCTTATTGATTTCCTGGTGAGCGATCGCTCCATCAGGGCTCCGGTGGGTGCGATTATTTTCCTTATCTATTAAGTTGCCATTTAGGCCAACTATTTGTCTTTTCACCACGTCTTACGAGCTGGAAATTATGTTACTCACATTTTGGCTGATTTTGTATCATCTTATTTTTTGCTTGAATAAGAACGGTGGGATACCCCATTCTGTAAAGATAATTTTTTGACAATACTATATGAGTAGTCGTTATTACTCACCGAGGTTGGCTGGTTGGCAGTCCTCATCTTTTAATAATAATAATAAATAATAATAATAAAAGCAAGTAGGTTATCCTTGTTTGGTCCCGCGCTATTTAAATACTGAGCAAGCGCTGGATGTGGTGTCCCGACTCAATGCGCCCCTCTGCGATCGCTGTCCACGTGTAAAGCAGCTCCATCTCGCCGTCCATTTAAGCGGGTGACATTTTACCGCAGCCGTCCCTCTGAGCTTTTGCAATTCAACCCTCCCGCGGAAAATGACAAAAAAGCAGCAATAGCTGCTCCGGGAGAGAGAATGAGCAGGCTGAAAATGTGGGGGAGAGAATCTGCGAGGGAGAGCAGAGCAGAGATCTCAACCGGGAGGAGCTTGGGAGAAGAGGACGGCAGCGTGGAACAGAGGAGAAATCCTGCTGGAGATTTTTTTCAGAGAGGTAAGGATTTCAATCCGAGAAATCCTGCTGAAGTTTTTTGTTGTAGATTGGCTATCGATCAATCCGACTATTCAGGATGTGTTGGAGGTGACAAGACCAATTAGAGATGGGATCTTTTGCTTCTGCATTGTCGGTTTTTTTTTTTAAGATTCGAGATGATCAATCACAAGGGGAAAATAGATCGCGCTAGCCTAGATTGGTCTGAAAACAAATCATGCTGGTCTGAAGGATTAGTCGGAAAATAGATTGTGCTGGTCTAAAAATGCCTGGATTTGAACAGATTGTTTTGTTTAGATTTTTCTTCCAGATTTGAACAGATTTCAATAGATATATATATATATATATATATATTTTGCATTTGTTATTTTGCTAGTCTGTAAATGCCCGGATTTGAACAAATTTTTTCCCAAATTCGTTATGTTGAGATTTTTTTTTTCCCAGATTTCAACAAATTTGAATAGATTTTTTTGCATTTATTATTTTGCTAGTCTGTAAATGTGATTTCCAAATTCGGTTTTAAGTAGGAGATAGGTGAGTAGTCATGTTCAAATCCGCTTAGATTTGAATGCTATCTGAAAAATCTCAGATTTGATTTTTTTTAAACTTTATTTTTTTATTTATCCTAAATAATATAGCCGTCACCCAGTTCATGTAAATTCGTTGAAGAACATTTTCAGAAGCTCTTCTTCACTATAAATTATACTTTCACTTCCATCATTTACTTGATTCAATCTCCTATAAGACAGAGAAAGAAAAAAAGGAAAAAAGTATTAGATTGATAGACTAATTTGCAAAAACTAAAAATACAATCATCACAGTTACAGTTATGAAAAATTCTCATATAATCAAGTGTTGTTATGCATGTTGGGTATTTCAAACACATAAATTTTTTGTTTTGTTTTTTTATATTTTTTCTAATTCTTACTTTGTTTACATTTAAATGTAATTATCAGTCTCCGGTGTACTTGTTTAATTGTATAATATGGATGCGCATGTGGTTGAGGTTCTAATGGATCTATGCATGAGTGGGGATCCAGTGGATCCACCTATTGGTAGAGTTCAAGTAAATTAATCTCTGGGGATAGATCCATCTGATGCAGGTGTTATCAATACATGTAATGTGGAGGCAAGTAGCGGTAGAGGATTGAACTCAATTCATTTGGACTCAATAAAGCTGCAAAATATAAGTAAGAGTTTTATTCCTGTTCGTCTACCTAAAATGAGGCCAACAACTGGAATGGAATTTGCTTCATTAGATGATGCATTCAAGCTTTATCATGAGTATACATGGTTTAATGGTTTTAGTATTAGAAAGGATCAAACGTGGACAACGAAGTCTAGAATTGTTGTTAAGAAGACAATGAAATGCTCCAAGACTAGAAATAAGATCCGAAATGGTATGAACTCCCTAATAGGAAATTGAAGGCACATGCTCTTTCACATTTTGATTGCCTAGCCAAATTTGCTGTGCATTTTAAACTTGAAAATTCCACATATGAGGTCACTCAATTTGTTGAGCCACACAATCACATTCTTTGTACTCCTTGGAAGAGACATTGTTTGCGTCCGCATAAGAATGCCACCGAGGAACATTTAAGCATGATTTCAAGCATGAAATCATCTGGTAATGGGGTAGCAAAGTCCATTGATTTTAGGTCATCTTGAGCTAGGATTTGCAGAAAGGGCGTCAGAGATGCTTTGAGGCAAAAACGCTAGGCATTGTACGGGTCTAATGCAAATGCATTACTTAGCCATTTCCAAATTGAGAGTAGGGATGATCTCGAATTCACATATGAGATACAAGTTGATGAGGAGATGAAGCTTACCTCATGTTTCTGGGTGGATGGGCAATTGAAGGTGGATTATATTTCTTTTAATGATGTAATATTTTTTGATATAATATATAAAATGAATGAGTACGACATGCCATTAGGGCCTTTTGGGGGTGTCAGTCATCACAAACATACAGTGTTATTTGGTGCAAGATTGCTTTTTCGAAACTGTGGAGGACTTCAAGTGATTATTTCAGACATGGCTGAGTGCAATGGGCGGTATTCATCCAAAGGCAATAATCACCGATCAAGAAGTAGCCATTGGACAAGCACAAGTTTTTCCAGGCGATCACCATATTTTATACTTGTGGCATATTACCAAGAAGTTTTCAGAGAAGCTATTTCATGTGTGCTAGAAGCACCCGTCATTTAAATCTGCTTGGGATTATTGTTCATATGGAGTACAGACAATTGAAGAATTTGAACATTCTTGGACAAGTATGGTTGACAAGTTTGAATTACATGACCACCCTCGGATTAAAAGCCTATATGAGATTTGATATAAGTGGATTATTGTCTTCGCGTCACATATATTTACAGCTGGCATGTGCAGTACAGGAAGAAGTGAAAGTATGAATGCATTCTTTGATGGGTTCGTCAGTTATGAATGTAATTTAGTTGGTTTTGCAAATGTTCATGAGAAGTCTATTCAACGGAAACGACAGTCCGAATGCACAACAGAATTTGAATGTGTAAATGGGTACCCTGTTTTGAAAACAAAGTATGATCTCGAGGCTAAGATGGTGAGAGTGTATACATTGAAAGCATTTCAAACTTTTCAGGAGGGAGTTGAGGAAAGCATCTACCTTATTGCTCAGAAGATCATGGATGAGGGTAGGTCAGAAACTAGGCAAATTTGTAAACCAAATGCAACAGATCTATTGAAGCGCAAGACCGTTGTTTGGAATGTAGATGAGGAGAAAACTTCATGTACATGTATGAAATTTAAACTTGTTAGCATTTTTTGTAAGCATATATTTACCTTATTTCATTTCAAGAGTATACACTCTATGCCTACAACACATGTACTGAAACATTGAACGCGAAATACTAACACTCAAATTAATCAAGTTAGTAGCCTCGGATCAAGTAATAAAGGGCAATCACTTGTTCTACATAATCATCTTATGTCGCGTACAATGTGCCGTTTTCTTCATGAGGCTTTAAAAAATGAACATGTTTATGAGGTTGTAAAAGAGAATTTGCACGATTTGAGAAAGTTGCTTCATGAGATGGTGGATAATGAGGTTGCCGAGGTGGCTAAGTGTAGGGAAGATGGGGTTGAACCTGAGCATGATAATGACGCAGGCGACAACTTTCAATGTATTGATCATACACAAGAGGTTCTACTCCCTGCTGCACATGGATTATCAAGTGCAACTCTAGCCACTGAAACCTCCCAAGCACCGAGTATGACTGACCCACATATTCATCTCCGGAAAAGGAGAACAGCTAAACAGATTAAAAGTGCTATCGAAATGCTACGTCTTAGCAAATTATGTCTTGGATGTGATAAGAAGGTGGTAGGGCACGACAAAAGGACTTGCCCTATATTCAGAGAAATTGTTTCAAACACTTCTACCAAAGATACAAGTGATGTAGTTACTAGTAGAGGGAGGGGTCATGGTCATTGAGGTGCTTTACAATCTCAATATACATTCCTAAATTACATAATACTGTTACATGGCTATTTCATTACATATGTCACGCCGCTTGCTTACTAATACTAATGTTGACCCTAATTATGCTTGTTTAGGTGCATCCTCTCCAAAGAAGTAAAATGGCATCATGCAATGTTGAATCAAGCAGCCGAAGTGACAAACTTGTATGCTTTTGCATGCAACCAGTTGTTCTACTGACTTCTAGAACTCAGCTGAATCCCGGAAGGTGTTTTCTTCGGTGTCCATTTTACAACGTAATTTAGTTCTAATTATTACTACTCAGTTATAACCAATTTCCTTGTATTAAAGATTTCTTTCCTTTTTTATGTTGCTCCTAATGTGGATTTGTCTCGTCTGTACTCTTTGTAGGATACCTCCAAAGATTGTAAGTTCTTTAGACAGTTAGATCAAAGGTTTGTGCCAAATGCCTTTAATGAAGTGAATATGGCAAGTGCTGCTGTTCAACATGGTGATTGTCCTGTCCTGACTTAAAGACTCACTTTGAGGAGCTTCTCTTGTCTACCCAATTTAAAGAAATTCAAATTCGTGAAGCAAGGAGATGGAAACATGCTGATCAGAAATAGGACATGAGGATTAGTGCATTAGAACAGAAGCATCGTGTTCTGGAAGGAAAGTACAACATGCTCATCATCATGATGGTTGTGTTATTTGCCATGTTTAGTACAAAGGCACTTTGGTACTAGATTTGTGTGTAAGGGACAAGCGAATGTTCGTGAAAGCCATTTTTGTATGTAGAAGACATTTACCTACTCCACTAGGTGTCGGTTTTATGTTAGAGACATGGAATCCATTTATTAAACTTGAATTTAGTGGTTTTTACCATCGTATTTCTATTTGAATTATGTTGCAATTCTGTTTTGGTTTCATCCAATGTCTTCATTAAATGAAATCTGCAGGATGAGCATACTTTAGCTGATGTCAGGTGTGAATCATTTGAGGATGGTTATATCTTTGATCATTTGGGGTCCTACGAGTACAGAAGCAACAGTTGAAGTATTAACCTATATAGAATTATTACTTCTCATAGCACAATTCTGTTTTTGGGGACGCGAGACTAGTGCAATCAACCTGCATATAATTCCAACAAAGTTATGTATGCCGTCGGAAGTCCATAATCAACAGAATTCAGCATTTTATTTGAGTTTTTTCTGTTGAATACTATGTGTTAAAGTTTTTCAATATAAAACTTTTCACTCTCCACGACTATCATATTTTTAATTGTTTTTTCACATTTTTTTATACAATTATCTTACTTTTCAATCATTTTTACACAACTATCCACACAACTAACCTCTCTATTTTAACTTTATCATATTTATTACTCATCATTATTCATATCATATCATATCATTTGATAACTTCTACTCTTCAAAATTTTTCATCAAAAGTTTTATTTATTCTCAAACATGAAACTTTTGATTCTCAAACATATCATATCTGCATGAAATGAGTAAATGGAAAAGAGTTAAAGAGGTCTGTGTTTGGGATTGAATCAATGATACTTTAAGGAATTATTATTTGCAATGGCATATTGTGATTAATCATATAAAATTTTACAAAATTTGACAAGAAGAAGAAGAGTTGGCAATCTGCATAATGAATTACTGGCTAGCTTGTTTGCTTTCCTTTCATCACAAATCTGTTATACTGGTTTCATCACAATACTTCCATTACAAATGTGTAAAAATGCTTTCATCACAAATCTATTTCAATGCTCTCATCACAAATATGTTAAAACTTGGCACAGCAACATGTATGCCTACAATAGTATTAAAAAAAAAAAAAAAAAACTAAGGGTGTGTTTGGGAATGAATAAAACTTTTAATGAAAAGTTGTAAAGATAAAAAATTGTCAAATGATGTGATATGATAGGGGTTATGATGAGAAATAAATAGGATAAAGTTGAAATAGATAGATTAGTTGTGTTGGTAGTTGTGTAGAAATGATTAAAAAGTAGGGTAGTTGTATAGAAAAATGTGAAGAAATGATTAAAAAATAGGGTAGTCGTGGAGAGTGAAAAGTTTTAGATTGAAAAGTTTTAACTTAATAATTTTTTGTTGTTACCAAATACACCCTAAGAATCAAACGTGTACAATAAATATAGAATGCCTCCAACATAATTTTATAAATAAATTTTTACAACTTCTTAATACAACGAAGTATAAACAAAAATGTGTTGCACATCAATTTCTGCATAACTTGCAATGCTAGTTTCATCCACTTCAAACTCCCGAATGTGCTTGATACAGAACCCTATTTCAGGTATTTGAATATGCGTAAGTCATATTTCTGAAGCTTATCGCCATCCTTGAGTTTGAGAGGAAGAAGAAAGCTCGGTGTAATCATCGGCTATTAGGAACTTGAGAAAACGTGGTTATATTCACCCATATGCAACCTCTCGGTCATCCGATGCAAAAGTCTTCCCTTGCACTGCTGAATCCTTGCTGCTTGTCCTAAAAATAGCAATGATGAAACAAATGTTACTTATTCAAAATTTTTAAGTCCATTTACTAAGGTAACAAAAAAGAATGCAAGTTCAATATTGCTATCTAATTCACCTTAGTCATAAAGAGAAAATGCAAAATGTCACTTATTCAAAATTTGAAGTGGTCATTCACCAAGATAATAGAAAAGAAAGCGAGTCTTGCTTGTTCATAAGCATGAGAATCACAATCCACAAATTTCACAACAAAATCCAACAAATCACCATCCACAGAATTACCATAAACTTCATCAACTTGTGATGTTACTGTGCAGTTTTCTCTCCAAATTCCACACGTCATTTCCAATCTTAAGCTCCACAAATCTTTATTTTCTTTATTTTTTGTTCAAAATTTCAAGCTAAGTACTTTTATAGAAGAAAGGATTTAAGCAAAATGGTGACAATCCACCTGCACGCACCCACATCCATGTTTCTAAGCCGGATCAACTAAAATTTGACGGCATCCTGGACTATATTCCCACTGCTTAAATCAAGGGGAAAAAAATGCAATCATTTGACAATTCAAGAATTGCAGTGACAAACGGATGAATGACAATCATGTTGGTAAAAGGAATTCAAGAGAGAGAGAATTCAATCAGAGAGAGAGAGAGAGAGAGCGCCAGCTTAGGAAACTGAATTGAAGCAACCTAATCCATTTTTCAACTCCTACCCACCTTCAATCACTGGGCCAAAAATTCCAGCACCACCAGCAAAATCACCAGCACTATTTCTAGCCTAAATCAATTTCAACCCATCACCAATCGACGGCATAAAATCCAGTTGCTAAAAAAAAAAAACACTGACGCCTCTAAAACTAGAAATTTTAGCCACTATTTATATTCCTCTAGCCACCAGCGACTTTGCTCCATCCATGGAAATCCGGCACAGATCGTCTTTCTGGTCCGCAATAATTCTGCTTCGGTCTCCATTGAATGAATGCCGCCACTAGCTGAGAAATTTGAGTTACAAAACCCAGAAACAAAAAATTCCATCTCTAATTGGTCTAGTTACCTCCAAAAGATCCCTAATAGTAGGATTGATCAATAGCCAATCTACAACAAAAATCTTCAGCAGGATTTCTCGGGTTGAAATCCTCAACTCTCTGAAAAATCTCCAGCAGGATTTATCTTCTGCTCCACGCTGCCGTCCTCGTCTCCTAAGCTCCTCTCGGTTGAGATCTCTGCTTTTCTCTCCCTCGCAGATTTTCTCTCCCCCAGATTTTCAGCCCTCGCAGATTTTTCTCTCCCACATTTTCAGCCGGGGCATTCTCTCTCCCGGAGGAGCTATTGCTGCTTTTTGTTGTTTTTCTGTGGGAGGGGTGAAATTGCAAAAGCTGCGAGGGACGGGTGTTGTAAAATGTCACCCATTTGAATGGACGGCGAGATGGAGCTGCTTTACATGTGGACGGCGATCGTAGAGGGGTGCATTGATTCGGGACACCTAGATATGGACGTGAAATATCATTTTTCACTGCTGCTCGGATGCAACCGACCCTAATTCATGGTCCTCCGGAAGAAGTCCAGCTTTGGGCACTTGCATTGCGAAACGAACGACGGGGCTGGCTTCTTTGTATTGGTGATACTCATCTCGTTTCGAAACTCGAACTACTACCGTGAGGCCTGGCCGAGCTTGATACCCAAACCCACAAGGCGTTCTTCTGTGCCACGAATCTAGCAAGAACGTGAGTGAGTCGTCTTTGCTAGGCTAGCTCACCCCCAGATTGCTGGACCAACTTCTTAGACCTAAAAATCCAGGCCAACTGGTTCCAAGCAACTATCCTGGCGACCGAGCGTGGACTTAATTTTAGTTCGGTAGTCGTGAATTAAACCTCGTCAGAATTTTGACCATCTTAGTAGTGGTAAATCTTACTAATTAATATAATTTTTAAGCATCCCCTGGTCTTTTTTTTGATGGAATTTTTTTTTAAAAAATTTTTTAGCATCCCCTGGTCTTGGTAAGTCCAGAATATTGAAACAATGCGCATAAAGCTCAGTTAAGGGGAAGATTGAAGATTGCAATGCACATAAAAAGTCACGCGTCTACGTGTCCACGTTACCCGGAAACGGTTCCATTCATTTTTTCTAACCTGGTGATGGATGGAAAATTTAATTTAACTATTGTATCTAATATTATTTATTTAACTACGAGACAGTTTTATTAGATAAAAAATATGCATGACTTACATTTGCTTAAATTTATATATTATATAATCTGTGAAAAGGGTTAGATTTATTCACATATACATTAAAATTGTTAGAATACTTTATAAAATTATTTATCCACGTAGTAATAATATATTTAACTGTTTAAATATTAAAAATACAACTTTAAAATTGACATTTAATTTTAATTTACTTTATTACACTAATTTTACAACCTTGTGGATGAGAGTTATGCATAAAAATATTAACAAATGAAGAAATTTTTATTACAAAATAAATTATATTAAGGTGGTTTTTTTTTAAAAAAAAATTTTAACGTTGAAATTTTCAATCTAAAACATTTCCCTCTCTACAACTATTCTATTTATTAATTATTTCTTCATATATTCTTATATAACTACTATATTTTTTAATTATTTTTACATAATTACTCATACAAATAATTTATTTATTTTAACTTTATTTTTTTTACTCCTTATTATTACTTATATTAATCGCAACATTTTCTTCTATCTGAAAAATTTTTGCAGTAAAATTTTTCATCAAATATTATCACTTCCTAAGCACACTTTAAATATAATAGATAAAATTTCACATTAATCATAAAGGTGAGAGAAGCATGAATAGGGTTAAAAAGGTAGAGTTTCGTAAAAACAAAACTCTAAAGTATATGCCAGCGAATTGAGACATGAGCTTCGTTTGGCTAAGTGATTTGCACACCTCCCAGTCATTATTGCAACACTAGCAAAATAGCAAAAAGTTTCGTGAAACGTCCACACAAAACGGATACAACCCACCACGTGTTCTATTTCGAAAAATTTTGTTCATGGCTTGGATTACTTAAAGCCACCCGATCATTTGTGATCGAGGTAAAAAATTTTTACACAACAGCTAGGTGTATTTAATCTAGAGATTAAATACATATTAACCTATTGTAAAAAATTTTATTTATTATTTTTTTACTTCTTATTTTATAAATTTGTTAATATAAATGTATTTAATATATAAATCAGGTATTACCATTTTTAAAATATGTATATACATTTTAGATTTTTAAACATAGGGTATTTTAGCCATTTTTAGTGGTTAAAAATGATTAAAATAACCTTATGTTTAAAATTTTTAAAAATATATACATGTATCCAAAAAGTGATAAAACTTAATTTATATACTAAATGCACCTAGATTAACAAGTTTATAGAAAAAGAAAAAATTTTAAATAAATTTTTTGGAGTTAGCCAAGTGAATGTGCGTATTTAATTTATGAAGTGTTATCTTTTTTGAATATATATATATATTTACACATGAATATTCTGCTCATTTTGTATAAATATAAGATGGGGATGTGGGATAGAATTATGTGTGGAAATTGGGGCAAGTTGGTTCATAACTCGCCAGTCCCAACCCATTTTGTATTGAGTAAAATTAATCTTTTTTAAAACTTGATATAGGGATGAGTTGCAAATTATAATTCGAATTCAAAAATAGGATGGAAATGGGTTAACTATGTCCTGACCCACTCTGCATATATTTATTTGTAAAATATTATTCTCATTTTCTTTGAAAATCCTTACATTATTTATGATTAACTATATTAATAATATATGAATTAGTAATAGATTTTTGCACATATATATAACTCTTATGTTTAATCAAAATTTTTTAAATATTCAGAAAATACTTGTAGAAAATAATATTACTTTTAGAAAAATATTTTTTAAAATGCCAAACTCCATTCTCGATGGGTTAAACCTATGCTAATAAAGTTACAATATATTTACTCATGTTTTGTTTTAATAATGATATTTGTTTACATTAATTAGTAAAATATTAAAGTATATAATATTTAAAATTATCATAACTGTGTATTTATATTTGGTGTGTATATAAATTCTTAAAATTAATTTACTTGATCTGTATCTTTTATTAGATTCATTGACCTAAAATTTTCCCCGGTCGAAAAAAGGTAAAGTTCAAAATTGATCTTGTACTTACTCAAAATATAAGTTCAACTCAAAATATAAGTTCAAAATTAGGCAAATCTTAACTTAGTATGACTTGCCTTGATTATCATCTTTAAATAGAAGTATATTGATAATAAAAAATTATATTGAAAATGATAAAAATTGATACACATATTAAATACATTTAAATTAACAGTTGTGTAAAAAAATTTAAAAAAATTTTAAAAATAAATTAAATGCACTAAAATGCACCGAACTTAAGTGTACCGATTGCATTACTCATAACACCAGACCGGTCAACATGCAAACCCGAGGATTTCAGATTGGGATTCGCCATACTAGATATATGCAACTAACAGCCATCCGTGGAGGAGTCGACTTTCCAGCTCCTCTGTGGGCGCTCCATTTCATGGACCATGTTGAAGTTGGGTTATTTAAATTAGGGGTGGGAATCGGGGCGGGTCGGGGCGGGTCAGGGTGTGCCCAACCCTGACCCTCCTTTTCAAAAATCTTGTTT
>JAXCLR010000001.1:59250459-59271174 GCA_035584095.1 Annona squamosa
AAAATGTGAAAAAATAATTAAAAAATAGAATAATTATGGAGAGTGAAAAATTTTAGATTGAAAAGTTTTAGTTGACACTTTTTTACCTTAAACAAACACACCCTAAGAGAAATTATGATATAGGAGGAGCAGCGAAAATAAAAATATTTTAAAATTTATATAATTAATATTAACTAATAGGAGTAGAGTTATAATAAATAAAATTATTCAAGGATAATTGTAAGCAAAAATGACTGAAATGTAAAAGTAAAATTAGAAAAATAGAGTTATTAAATAAATAAATAATTGGCAGAAAAATAGGAAAGATAGGACATTTTCCACCCCATCCACTTTTATTAAATACCAAATGTCCCACAAGACTCGAAAATAAATTTCAAAATGACTCAATTGAATAATTATTCAAAATAATGGATAAACAAGGGCTTTTTTGGAAGTATAATATAAGGGATGAAATGAAATGTGGATAGAATAAGATTTTCCGTTTTCAAAAAAAATTCTTTCTCATTTTGAATATAACTTTTTCTTTTTAATATACTTTTTATTTTTAATGTATAATTTTTTCATTTTAATACCATCGCTATCATTCTCAATATAATTTTTGACTTTTTGATACACAGCAACTCTTCCTTACTTAACTAATAAACTCATCCCATTTTTATGAGCGTACTCACGAATGCGCCATTAAATGTAAGCTAATAATATCATTATTATAAATAAAAACAACAATAAAGAAAAAATATAAAATATAATATGGAATGTAGTCGATAAAATATACTTTTCTGATGGAAACTTAGAGGAAATAGTTGAAGTATCAACAATAATCAGAAAAAAAAAATTGTAACTGAAATGTCAAGACCAAATTCCTTCCTCAGACATATAAATAAACGCGCATCTGTTTGCTATCACGGGCCTGGCAATCAGATGGTGAGTAGTGAGAACACGTGAGTTTCAATACCTGTTTGATTCTCGGAGGCAGGCATATCCTTATCCTTACGTGGCGTAGATTCTCTCGTCCTGTCGTCGTTACTCCAGTGAGTGCGATGGCTGCAGGCTTGCATGCAGCCGAGATCTGTCTTGTTAATTGTATTCCAGCAACCTTGCTTTTGTTTCTTCCATGGAAATTATTTTTATTCTTTATAATTGAAAAAACGAAAGAAAAAGTTAAGAACGGCAGCAAGCTTTGAAAGACTTGCCTCAAACCAATGTCACCGTCATCCACTTGTACGGCTGCTTACGTTGCGTACCATATATATTCATATCAGTGCATGGAACGAACGTGGCTCGGTCGGCGAAAAATATTGATGAAGAATTCCGCATTGAAGCAGCATAAAAGCTTTTTCTTTTTCCCTTTTTACTTTATTTTTGTTGTTGTACCAGGAGATACTTTTTAATCGAAGGTGGGCCTACTGAAAGATGAATTGCTTGTGAATAAAGGAAGGCCCTGACCATAAATGGCAGAAATCTTAATCGTCGCATGTGGAAATGCAAAACTTTCTCATTACATGTAAATTTCAAGTAACATCATGTTACATGCAACAAAAAAAAAAATGTTTAAGAACCTTTCCGAGGGTTAATGGTGATTCGAATGCTGATGGCGTTTTTTTGTGAAATAAAATATATAACTTAGTAGGATTACATGATAAAGAGTTCCACTTTACTTCTATGAAACTTTACTCCTATTTAACCCTATTCATTTTTTACATTTTGATGGTCAAGTGAAATTCATTCCATCTACCACTTTTAGCATCATTTATTGTCATAAAAACTCACATTGGCCTAGCATTACTATACAAAAGCTCTATTTAAAAATATATAAAGTCAATATAATAAAATTATTTAATATTAATTAATAATTTAAAGTTGTATTTCAACATTTAAATCATTTAAAATATTATTATTATATGGATAAATGGATAAATGATTTAATAATGTTATTATATTCTAATACATATGCGAACACATTTAAGACTTTTTCATAATCTATATACAAATATATACTTTTAAACAAATGTTGCCCATGTATATTGTTGAGTTAGATGAGTCATGGTTTCAAAGTTAAACAAATAATATTAAATATAATGAACAGAATAAATTTTACATAAATTAACGAGAAAAAATTGATAAGGTTAAATAAGGCCACTTATATTCTAATCACCTAAATGTGAGACTCTACAACAAAATAAATTTAAATTATCAAATTAAATTTGCATGTAACTTAAATCGACTTGATATTTTTATCAATAGCTTTGTTCATAAAAATATAACTTATATCATCGCAAATAACTTTAACCATCACACGTAGGTTAAAGATAACTTACATAATATAACTTTCTGAAGGAGAATGATTTTAAGCTAAGGGGAAAATTTTTCTAAGGGGAAAATTTTTCCATTTAAGGAGATCAATGTAATTGTTTGTTATGAATTTGAAAAAATTTCTCTTACATTCACAATATTTGACAATATTTTCTCCTATACTTACAACTTTTCAATAATTTTCCTTACACATACAATATTTTATTCATAATTCTTGACCTATCTATAATGTTATAGACATTATAAGGTGCATTGGAAATGGCAATTTTTCCTTATTTAAATGACAACTCCACCGCCACCAAACTGCAAGCTCCCCATTGATTTCCATAACTGCCTTTCATAAAAAAAAGGAAATATTTTCATAACTGTCATGCTTGTCTCCTTTCTCTCCATTTAGGCAAGACAAATAGTAGGTTCATCCCAAAGAATTTGGTTTTGACCACCATTATCTACATCTTCCTAATTGCAGATGATTATAATCATCCACCACACCACAATTTAGATCATGGATTACTCATCATGCATTCAAAAATTCATCACTCCCATTAGAGCCAACATCTCCATTAATGGAGTAAAAATTGTGAATGACAATTATTACTAATTGCACAAAGAGAATGGGTTGGTTGGCAGATAGTTGCCATTTGGGATGTCAATTTTTAAGACGTCGTACCGATTCCAATGCTCTATCATCTCTAAATTCTACCATAGTTGGGGCGCTAATAGCTACTGCCATGAATGATGGATGCATTCTCAAACTTATAATAATTTTAGTGTTGGTGGCAACTCTTCTTCATCGTATTTGATAACTTCACCATCATCATTGGTAGAAAAAAAAGCATCAAAAAACCCATAAAATGCAACCGGAATCTCACTCCAAACTCATTGATTAAGCTCAAACTCCTTGCAAAATTCAAAAACAACTCTAAAGCTCTTTAGTCATGATAGTGATTCCACTTGTGTTTTCTTATTCTTCAACAAATCCATACCTATTGGTTGGTGGATTGTGGCTGGATCGCATTAGCAAAGATACATTCTTGGGAAGATGTAGGAAACAATGATTTAAGAGGTGAACAAGGTTGAAAAGAGAGAAAACAAAAGCTACCCAACAAATGCGATAGGAATGATGTGCATTTGTTGAGCAAGAAATTCACCAAGGGAAGAGGCTGACATCAAATCCAGACAACTGGAAACATAAAAGTTGAAATTGGAACAAGCATGGAGGAGAAGGAGAAAAGATACAAATTGGGGTTTAGGGCTGAACATGTCTATTCAACCTGTATGGGCAACCTGGACATTAAGAAATTAACATTATCATCCTTCCAATCTGTTAAATATAACTAACAAAACATGACGGTATAAGAATGTAAGAAATTAGAAATGAAATGTTATGAGTACCAAGAAAATTATTAAAATGCTATGAATATAAAATGAATTATGGTCACATGTTGTGGATATATGAAGAATTTTTTAATGAATTTTAATAATCAATGACAATTTACACATTTTTAAAATTTTAAAAGGCTTAAAGTTGTTTAGCTTGAAAAGTTAAAAATGACTAAAATACTCTAAATGTTTAAAATTCAATAATATATACACATCTCTAAAGGTTGTAAAACTTAGTACGCCGATTAAAGACATTACAATGACACTTTTATGAAAAATTAAAAAATGTGTAAATGGGTAAGTCGCACTAGAGCATGACCCATTCCTAATAAACATAATAATCTTACCTCTCCCATTTTAGTACCATCCATTTCCCAACATATAATAATCCCTACTTATCGAAAGCTCATTTTATTGAATATTTCTAAATAGGTAAAAAATATTCATTAAAAGAATGATATTTTAATTGGTTTATCCCTACTTATCCAAATGTCATTATACTGAATGCTTCTAAATAGATAGAAGTTCATTCGTTAATAAAAGTGATATTTTAAATGATTTAATTTTACACATTTAATGGATCGGGGTCATAGCATATTTAAAAGATAGGAGTCCCTGGCATTTTGGATTTGGATGAAACTTTAATTTTTTATGTCAAAAAAAAAAAAAAAAAACTCGTGAACCAAAACAATTTCATGAGAACATCATTTAAAGAAGTGTAACTTCAAGCGCATTCTTTTAAAAATATTAAAAGTAATTTCATGCAGTATATTTTGTAAAAATCTAAATGATAACGGTAAGCTTTAATTACTTTGTTTTTTTTTGACATTATGTATAATTCTTGGCAAAATTTATCTTCATTTGGTTCCATGCCAGCAATTACTGTTGGCACAGGTGAAAACTACGTAAGATACAATATAAAATAAGGAAAATATATTTACGGAGCGTGAATTGGTCCAGTATCGATTTACAATAAGGGTTGTATGGTATAAAGTATAAGATACACTAGATTAAGTCTAAAGCTTGTATGACAAATCCTGAGAGAAAGGATTTCGATTATGCTGATATTAAAGAGTACAGGTATTCCTATTTGAGACTTAGAAGAGGAATAATGGTGGTCGTATGGACTGAAGAAAGAGAGTTTGCCAACTGAGAATGAATTCAATCTCGAGTTTGATGACGCTCGAAAGTGAAATTCCTTTTTACCTTCAAGCGCTCTTTATAGACTTCATCCACATTATTTTGAGAGAATTTTTGGCATTCGAAAGAAAAACTCATCACAATACCGAGTAAAGTAGCTAAGACGGATAATTTTATTGAGAATTCAAAAATTCACCAACAAGGGTGCGTTTATTTAGGATAAAAAATTGTCAATTAAAACTTTTCAATCTAAAACTTTTCACTCTCCATAATTATTTTATTTTTTAATTATTTTTTACATTTTTCTACATAAACTACCATACTTTTCAATCAATTTTACACAGCTACCCATACAACTAACCTATCTATTTTAACTTTATTCTCTTTACTCCTCGTCATTACTCCTATTATATTACATCATTTTCTATTGATTTGACAACTTCTACTCCAAAAAATTTTCATCAAAAGTTTTACCTCAAACCAAACACACCCAAGATTTTACAGGCACATGCGACTTCTTAGCGCTGACGGCAATAATGGAACCACATGATGCTTAGAGGGAAATTCAGAACCCCTTTAAAATTTTAAAAAGTTTTTAATAATATAATTCATTTTTATATGGTTAGTCTCTGTCAAATAATATTTTGTCCTTTTCATATGAATTTGCCTCATTCAAATAATATTTTTTTATTGGGTACATATATTACAACTTATTTTAAATATTACAATCAAGCTTAAGGAAAACAATAAGCTCCCATCTAACCTGTAAAAAGACAACAAGCTTCACCTAAATTGTAATGAGCAATCTCAATCTCACCATATAGCCCAAAGGGAACACAACCTCTCATGCCCCAAGTACAGTAGCTTGGAGAGGACATGTGCATGGGGCCAAACAATGTGACCTTATGTGTGAGTTAAGTATTGATTTAAGCAGTTTCTTTTATGAGCCATGTACAAGGTGGTGGTTTAAACAGACACACTGCATGAATCTTTTCAATCCGGTGGTAATTTTAACCACCGAGGCCTCGTTTATACACCCAGGCAAACGTTCACAGAGGTCTCAAACTAAGTTGATAGCACAAGGTGAAAGCCTAAGTTTGGGCAAAGGTCATTGTACCACATTAATTATAAATAAATATAATAAAATATAATCAGAAATACAATTCGTGAGGCATGATGACCTCGACCAAGGCCTAAACATCTGCCTGGAGCCTCTACTGACCATCATCTCCATGTATATAACTACATATGAGGCCTTGGTGCTTGGGATTTCCAACACACTAGTGAGGTTTACGTGTGACATGTACTTGATACACTATTTTGCATATAAAAATGGTGTAAATTAACACTTACGAAAATTTACACTTACCGCACAAAAGGCCACGTAAGTGGTTGAACCCTATGTACACGTGCTGTTCGACCTGCCAATTGAACGGAAGTGATTTATGCCTGTAAAACAACTCCAAACGAGCTATATATCCAAAAACAAAAAACTGTAAATGAGTCTTTGATTTCATTCAGAACTACTTTTCTTGTTATTTCACTCGATCCCATGAGGAGATCTTACTCACGACTACATTGAGATCTTGCTCAATGGTGCAGTCAGAGCTTATATAAAAGAAACGCTCAAGTTCTAAAAAAAATAATAAAAAAAATGAAACACTTGGAGACAAAGTGAAGTTCTATTTCAAGTGTCTTCTAGTCTTTTATTGTATCCATTCAGCGGACTCTCTTTTTCCCTCTCTAAAGTTAATGCCATTACCCTCTCGAACCCCACAGGAAAACCTTTTCTCTCTGGTTTTTCAATTTGGCCAATTGAGGACACTTCAATTTTCAACACGGTGAAAACCTTTTCTCTTTGGTGAAATTTTTTTTTATGGAATTTCTCTTTGGTTAATTGGTTTTTCAAAAATGTCATGAATCTACATGGAGACTTCCTCTATACGTTAAAAAAAAAAAAGAAAGAAAAAGAAAAAAGAAAATCTTGTCCTTTGTACGTTCTTGTAGTACACCCAAGCCTAACCAACTCGTGTTTTATCAATAATACAAACATAAAAAAGATAAAAATCAGTTGTACTGACAATGCAAAAATAAAATTAACAGATGAACTAAGACGATGAATAATTTTTTTGACGAAAGACGATGAATAATTAATATCTGTAGAATCACGTGTTTGTATGTCTGAAAGGGAGATGATCTAATTAAGGTGTCCCATGCATCGACCATATATGTACTTGAAATCTGTGTGCAGTTGTTGATTGCAGTGTCATGTTTGCCTGCCAATCAAAATGATTAAATGACGGCAGAACGCGTCTATTGCTGTATGCAGGTTTCGTGAGTTGTGTTGGAAATGATGGTGCATGGTCGGGGGTGGCGAAGGATGATCATGTGGTCTATCATTGTGAAATCTGGAGTTAAACCGGATCATGCAATGCACTGCTCTTAGCATTCATATATCCTTTTCTGCGGTGATGAAGGCTATGCCGCGGTGACAAGAAAAAATATTCATTGGCGACGGCTGAAAGTTAAAATTTAACTGGACCCGCCGTCGACTGTCGAGACATGGGAGGGAAATTATTTGACGCTTATCATTAGCTTGTGTGGACGCTACTCATAAGCGGAGCCACAGCCACACGTATCGGCGCGTGTTTGTTATCTTAGATAAAACGTTTAAATGAAAATTTTAAGATGAAAATTTTACGATAATAATACGGAGTAAAATAAAAAAAATTAAAATAATTGGAGATTTGTATAAGTATTTGTGAAAAACTGATTGAAAAGTAAAATAATTATAAAAAAATCTGTAAAAATTATTGAAAAATAAAGAAGTTATGGAGGGAGAAGAGTTTTAACCATTACAAAATACATCTTTAGAATTTTAAAACATAAGTAATTTACTTTTGTATTGTTGCACTGAATCGAAATATATTTTTTATAAGTGTATATTTTACATTACATCTTGACTTGCGTTATAATCGAGCTCTATACCCGGATATCAAATTAGTACTTCATATAAAATAGATGATAAAACACCCTTACTTAGCTTTGAACCTAGGACTTGCTAAGGATGAGACACCATCCATATTAACATGGTAAGATGTTGAACTCAATAATTGGAATATTTAAATATCATAATTAAAAAATGACATTAAAAATAATAAATCATTAAAAAATTAGAAATAATAAATTGTCATATTTTAATTCATCATCAAAGTATGCATAGATTGAGAGTTTCTGAAAATTTAATTGAGTAAAACTAGTTCCGAGTATTTTTTTTGACAAGGATGGAAAAAAAGCTTTAAAACGATAAGCCTTGATTATATATTGCTAGCGGCTCAGGATAAGTCATGCATCCAGCCTAACAACATGTATTTTTATTTTTTAGTTTTCATAAATATGTAAAGTTATGTGTATCTAATATACATAAATAAAGTTTTATCATTTTCTGATGTTTTAAAGCATTTTTATTTTCAAATGTACAAGTATTTATTTAAATTTATGAAACATAATTTAACGAAAATGTCACTGTGTTTAAAAAGAAAAATATTTAAAAATATTCAAAAATGTTAAAACTTGTTTTATAAACTAAGTACACACACCTTTACTTATTTATGAAAAATAATAAAATAATAAAATGATATATTTTTTCGGCCGGCCGAATAGAATCACACTTCTTAAAAGATTGTATTCATAAATGCCTTTAATTTATTGCAGTTTACAAAAAAAATCCATTTCGTTAGAAACATATTACGAACATTACATTGAAACATTTACGCTCTTTTTGTTTACTTGTCGGGATGGTCCGAATATTTCAATTAAATCGCTGTGAGTATCACTTTAGGGCGTGTTTGGAATTATCCAGTGCTATTAAATTATTAGACGACGAAAAGGTTAATGTGCATTCAGAATAAGAAAATATAAAATAGCATTGAAAATCAGAAAATTAAGTCAACAGTTTAGTGGTCAAGTGATTAATGCGTGATTGTGTGCGTGTTTGGGGCTAGTTTCAGATTTGAAAAAACAAGCAAAATAAGTTTGATGTTTATTAAAAAAAATGGAAATTTTCATCCGATTCCATGGAATGAGTTGATTTGAGTATGATATTAAATAAAAAAAGGTTTTTATCGTAAATAAATAAAACTAGATATAATAGATTAAGTGAATTTTAATCAAATATCAAAATATTAAAAATAAAAGAAGTTACGTAAAAAAGTATTTTCATAAAAATAAAAACCTAATACGAATATATTATATAAAAATCTACAATGTATATAATTTTTCAGATTCTAAATAAACATATTAACACAGCAATGGGTTGGATTTTTAAAAAATCTAAATTAGAAAAACTAAGGGTGAACATGGAAATAATATGCTCACCTCATCGCCCTTGAAGAAAATAATTTTGACTATAATTAGTGGAGTGAATTTCGCATCGTTTTAAATGGACTTGCCAAGTCATTGTGTAGTATACCTTTTCCATTATTATTTGCGTTTCATTCGATTATTTTTTAATGCTTAGCGGTTTTCTACCGTCCCCTGTAAATCGGGCTTTATGTGCCACCGTGACAAAATTTTTAAAATTTTTTGTATACATACAAGTGCCTCACATAAATCTTCCACAATATGAAATCTAAACATTTTATTAATTTATTTGTTATTTTATTTTGAAAATCAAATTCAAGGGTGCATGAACCCGTGTCCTAAAATTGACTTTTCGAAAATAAAATATGAAAAATTAAAAATTATATAAACACTAGAAAAATAAGAATTGTTTTTTTTTAATCGCTGTGTAAATACTTGTTCCCTAAGGGATGTTTGATTATCTATTTACATGGGAACTATAGTTTCTCCTCTCTCCTCTATAGATTGTACAACAAATAATTTTATACTTAACTACAATATTTTCTCATGTTTATTTGTATATTTCATTTATTTTTATATAATTATGTTATTTATTTTTACTTTAACATTGTCTTATTATGTCACTTTTACGCTTTTTAATATATATATATATATATATATATATCATTTTCTATCTATTTTCATGTTAACAACCTCGATAGAAATAAGGTTAATTTGTTAGTATGCTCACTTATTTTAACATTAGCAACTGATATACTAATATTGTTTTACGAGTTGTATATTATTTTCACAAAGTTTTACCAAAATTGCTTGTGTGCTAATGCTAACATTTGATGTTTAACAGAAATATATGAGCTATTAAATAAAAAAGATAATTTAGAAACATCTCGCTTAGTCTGACATTAATTACTAATATATTAATATTATTTCACAAATTATATATTATCTTTGTAATGTTTCATCAAAATTGCTTGCATACCAATAACACTTACTTGTCGTTAGAAATTATTAATTGCATGTATTAAGTTTTAAAATGATGACAAAAAAGATCATATTTAAAGTTATATTTGAATTCAATAGTTTATAAAGTATTCAATTATGTAGGTAGAAAAGGATTACTTGGGGATAACATGTGGACAGTTAATACAGGCACATAACAAATTTTGATAAAACATTACGGGGTAATATATAAATTGAGAAACAATGTAAGTATAGTAGTAATTAAGGTCAAACTAAGTGTTATATCAACAAATTACACTCAATGACTACTAAAAGTTAGTCGATGATATGCGTACGTGAGTAATTTTGTGAAATTTTACAAAGAAAATACACAATTCATAAAACAACATGTGTATCTACGCAATTAGCGTTAAATTAAATATATATTACCAAATTACCCTAAAAAAGTGAAAATAGGCACCATGACGTATATGATTTCATTAAAAAAGTGAAACATAGGCACCATGACGTATATGATTTCATTGACAATTTTGTATATTGACAACTTGATTGGATTAGATTACCCCGAAAAACATGATTGTGTACGGAATTAAAAAAGTTACATGGTAATTGCTGAAAAATGCATGGCATGGAAAAGAAGAAAAATAAATTATTGTATTTGTTGGAAACTATAAATGATCACGTTTTAACTAAGAAAAGTGCGTGCGTAAAATTCCATCCGTATGATTCTTTCCGCTTGCCTATTAACGGCTTAGATATTAATAATGTGGGACCCTGCAATCGTGCTGCCCTTTCTTTCATCGCACCCAAAGAACCGACGATACAATTCAAATAATCTGCGACACGCGTCGCAGATTTTCGTGTCGCAGATTTTTACGCAGTTGTCAATCCCCTTCTTATAAACCGTCTCGCTTTTCTCAAAAATCATGCTTCCTGTCTTTCATTCCCGTCTCCTGCGCCTGACTACCCGCCACCTGCTCTAGTCGCCGGCAAAACTCACCCCGACCACTCGTCAGAGATCTTCTACTGGCCGGACCACCGCATTATTCCACCAGAGGTAAGCTCTCGAGAAACCATCGCGGATTTTTTGGGCATTTTCCCTCTCAAAAATCGCAGCTATCGCCTTCCCTCTGCATTTCAACTTCTCTTGCTACCGGATTTTTGTTTTTCTTTAAAAGCTTCGGCAAGAGAAGCGACATTTTTATTCCTACCTCTTTCCTACATACGCTCTTTGGTCTCTCTGAAGTACTCCGCCGGACCGAAGAAGACGCAGAATAAAAAAATAAAAAGTAAAAAAAGCGTGGGGATGGGAGTCGATTTACACAGTGACCGAGCGAACCGACGATCCCATTCCATATTCAGAATTTCCTGCTTCACCAATCACGATTGAAAATGGAATTCCTTGAGCATTTCATGGATTTCTGTTGCTGCTACATTCAGCTGGCTGCAAATGTAGCCGTCCTGGCTGCCACCGTCCATCCGAGTAATCAGTCACGCTCTATTTTGTATTTATTTTTATTATTATTCGACGGACGGATGGATAATCAAAAAAATATAATTTTTTTTGTTTTTTTTTGTCCATTTGGTTCGCCGTGACCAACAGTAGTACATTTTCGACATTGATCGGGCTTTTAATTTGTTTTTGTTTTTTTCGCCGGGTATTTGTCACTTTGACTCGTTTTCCGAGCTCCATCCCTCGAGACTGCGGCCACCGTCGCGTCAACTTCATATCCGTCATTTCGATTTCACACGCAGCAGGATTTCGCACGTGGGCGAGATCCGAGGCATCGACATGCTGCCTGGCCAGTCGCGAGGCATGGAAAATCAAGCCCGTGACACATCCATCCATATACCTAATGAATGGCCAAGATCTCACACACGTACATACGTACGCGCTGCAGCAGTAGGCTCATAAAGCTACGAAGGAATGATAAGACTTTTCAATGCCGTCTGACAGTTTCGGCCGTTTTAATTTCTGACGATACGGTCTGAATGCTTTAACCTTGCAGCACGTTATTTCTTATTTGTGGGACTCGTAGCAGAGGTAAGGTAGTTCGAGTGGAGACCGGTGGGCGCAGCGGGAGAATGACTGGCGGCGATTGTTTTCAATCGTGTCGGAGCTCCGGCAGGCCGTCCTGGCTACAGTCAGCTATTACAGGTGATTTTTTCTCATTACATCGATCTTGAGCGTCAGGGTGAAAATTTAAAGTTATTACCTTGAATTCAGGCCATTTTGGGCAATGATTAAGGGCGCACTAAGCACGATCTATGCTTTGGAAACATGATTGTCTTCGTCTGGGCTATCATTAGATTCTGCATGGTATAGTGGACCAGGGCCATCTTATCTTTACCGGATGCTTTCTGATGAGCGGTCGAGATGCGTGTCGTGCGTGCATTGGGCTGTGTACTGTGCGTGTCGCTATCTAAAGCTGGAATCCAGGAAAAGTTGGGATATACATGTCAGTGTTAGGGCGTATTTAAAATTTGAAATTCGAATGCATGGGAGTTGTGCTGGGTGGGGAGCAGAATATGGTCGATTTTAGCGAGGAAAATGGTGAATGATGGGGGTTGGAAATTGATTGGGAGTCACTTTCTAATTTACCGCAGGGGAAAAAGGGTACATGCTTTAAAAAGAATTCCATGAGTTATTTGCATCCAACTTTTCGCTCGCTAAAGGACACGGTTTGCGTGGGACACCCGCCAGTCATTTACAGGTCCGGTTAGTACCTCGTAGAAGTTAAAAAAGGAAAAGATGGCAATTATCCCATTTTAATTAGTTAATTATTTTATTTTTGTTATTATCTTTGTATTTTGATTTTTTTTTTCAGATTCATTCATCATTATACCTAATATACCGTATCCTTATCTCATTTTTCGTTGTTTTTCATTTTCACATCCTCCATTTTTGGATTTTCCCAAATCATCGAACCCCACCTTTCCCTCCATGTTAAAAAAAAAAAAAAGAAGTTTTTTTAACTAGTCTTTCTTAAAAGAACACATTCTAAAAAAAATTCATTATCGCCTGGGTCGTGTATTTTCAGAATATTTTCACATCGATGTTAGACTTGGTAATGCAAAAAACTACGACCTTCGCTGATGTATCCATTAATCGATCTAACATTTAGTGAAACCGTTTTTGTGCTGCTGACTCTGGAATTTGAATTTAGATAATAGATCAAGTGCATGTTAGCACGTCACATCTTCTCAAATTTCATTCTGCCAAGACTTCGAGTTCTAAAAAATGGGAACTTTTTCATTTCTGGAATTCTATTTTATTTGTTGGTTGTTTGGCTTGCTACTTATTTGCTATTTCTGTTTTTCGGTACTGATTGAATTTTTTGCTTCCATCCAATTATGGCCACTGATGCCATTAGATGGTTTTTGTATTTAGTTTTAACAGCTTCTGTAAAAGAGTTTTGTGTAACTGCCTGTTCTGGTTGGGTGGTACTTTCTGGTTTGGGTGCCATGAGGTATCTATGTTGAAAGAATGATTTACAGTTAGAATGTTTTTTCCAATTGTCTATTTTTATTGTATAATTTTGAACGTGATCTGTTAGTTCAATCATCAACCAATTCCAACACGAATTCTATTTATAGAGTTCTGTTCGAGTGACTAAGTTAGGTTGGATTGAAATTTCCGAGTAATTTCTCTTCTCAAGAAAATATACAGGTAAACTTTAATGCATGGCCTCGTTATAAGAGTACTACTCATCAGACCAGAGGAAATTGAAACTTTAATCTCGCTGACTTACATTGACCGCCCTGGGTATTACCATCTCAAAAGGTGCGTTTTTCAACCTACCCTATATAGAATCAATGGTGGCATCGTTTCCAGAGGATTTTATAATTTGTGCACGTCTATTTCACCTCTAGGAGTTTTCTGAGCAGATGGTTTACTTCAGCTAAATATCTGCTCTTATGGTTCAATTTTTTTTAATTATAAAAACACTATCATAGCTATGTTCTGGGGGAGTTTTATGGAGCATAATTCCATTTTATTGCAAGCAGTATGATCAAGGAGTCCCAGAGTAAGCTTTACATATGCAATTAAAAGATTGTATTGATCTAAGAAATGTTTACTTAATAAAATTTTCTGCTTCCTTTTTTTTTTTTGCATCCAAACACGCCTAATTGGTTTGGGTTACGTCTTTTTTCATGTATTTATAAAAAAGGCATTCGTTTCAATGAAAGATGATTAATAGTCAGAACTGTTTAGCAAAGATGCATTAGTAGAGGCAATGTACCAAACACAACATAAGCAGAAAATTCAAGTTGTATCTCATCAATCCTGAGGCTCAAATGGTTAATTTCAACAACACGAGGTTGTGTTGGAAAGAAATGAGAAGAAACAAATTTCCATCATAGAATTTGAAGGATTCTCTCTCTCTCTCTCTCAAGTGCCGACCATCTCATCTCACAGCTGTTTACTTCACTCTAAATCAATGAAATTCTCATTCAGAAGTTCTACTCAATTCAAGTTCGGCTTGAAATCTAACTTCAAAATTTATCTGGCTTTTACCTTGATTTTGCGATGATAATTTCTACAATTACCATTCTCTGTCTCTCTTTATTACATGGTATTTTCTAAAGCTGCATTTTGGGCTGAAAATAGAAGCCAATGAACCAATCAATACTGTTTCTTAGCCTGGAAGAGGTTTTTAATCTGGGATAAATCCTTATCTCCTGCAGTACTGTGCCTTCTATTCAAATTCCTTCTTGTCATTGCTAGATATGCAACATTTCATTGTTTCCTGCAACAGATCTCGATCGGCAGGTGCAGGTGCTTGCTCTAAACTTTCCAGAAGAAGCGGATGGTGCTGACTCCTTTGCAGAACGTGCTGAGAACTACTACCACAAGCGCCCTCTGCTCTTCGGCCTTCTCCAAGATCTCTACAACCGCTACCTCACATTAGCAGATCGTTATTGCCAAGCTCTCAAGCACCAATCGCAGTTCATACATTCTGACACTGATGAGGAACTCGCGTGTGTTGAGCCTGCTGTTAGCATCACAACCAGCAACCACTATCCTGACTCTGATGCAGAGAGCTCCCTCTCCTACCAACCCGCACTTCAAATTCCCACCAAAATCCCACAAACACTGGATGGCCTAATTGCTGATTTGGTGACCAAGTCTGTGGAAGCCGAGATCCTTACCCATGAGCTCGAGATTCTTGAACAGCAGCGGTTGGAGTCTTCTCGAAAGATTGAGCTGCAGAAGAGCCTGCTGGAGGTGCTGGAGTCAGAACGAATGGTACTGCTGAGCGAGAATGCCCGCCTGGGGTACCAAGCCACCATGGTAGCTGAAGAGAACAAGGGCTTGGCATCTGAAGCAATGTTCATGAGGAGGAAGGCAACTGAGCTGGCCCGGTGTGTGCTGAAGATAAGAGATGATCACAGGGTGTGCATGCTAAGCAGGAAGATCGAGGATCTGCAAGGGCAGATATATGGGTTGGAGAAGAGGAACCAGGAGTACTATGATCAGCTAGTGAGGAGGGAAGAGGAGAAGAGAGAGGTAGTGAAAGGTGTTTGGGTAGAAGTGGAGAAGCTGAAGTTGGAGAATGCGAGGCTGAAGGAGGAGGCAATTAGAAACAAGGACAGGTGGGCCAGAGTGGGGAGGTGGTGGGAGAGAGTGAGGAAGGTGGAGTTTGGCATCATACCTGTATGTGGTTCCCAGCAGGGGAGGTGCTGCTGAATTGAAGGGAATGCAATTCAACTCAATACGAGTTTGCTTGGTTGGAATATGTGTAGCTGTTCTGTCCTTGACGTAATGTGATCCTTTTTTGTGCGCTTCCAGTGTTTAAGCCGACTTCTTTTTCGATGAGGTGGTGGTGGTGGATCTTTCATGGCTTCCATGTTCATAGTGTATAATTTTTTTAATCTTGGATTGTTCATTGGGTATTTGTCATTTTAAGGTTATGATCGATTTCGGGAGTGATACAGCCCTATTGCCCATCATTTCTGATTCTTTCCCCTGCCCCGCCTTTCCGCCAATGAATGTTCGTCGTTGGAGGTAGAATTGGATGTGTAATTAGTTGTTTTGGATTTCTTTTTTACTCACATGAAGAAACTACTAAATTTTACCAAGAGAGCTGACATTTTAGGGTGTGTTTGGTTGTGTTTGGTTGGATATAAAAATTTTGATGAAAAGTTCTTGAAGTAGAAATTTTTAAATCAAAAGAAAGTGATGTGATATAATATGAGTAATGATGAAGAGTAAAAATAATAAAGTTAAAATAAATAGGTTAATTGTATGGGTAGTTGTGTAGAAATGATTGAAAAGTAGGGTAGTTTGTATAGAAAAATGTGAAAAAATAATTAAAAAATAGAATAATTATGGAGACGGAAAAGTTTTAGATTGAAAAGCTTTAGTTGACTTTTTTTTTTCTTAAACAAACACACCCTGCAGCTGGTGTTATAAAAGCTGCTGCCCTATTTCTCACTGTTGGTGATGCAACGTAAATTCTCAGTTATAGACAACAAATTTACGTGATTTTTCATTTTAAAGCTAAATTGTTTAATTCATAGTCATCATTGAGCATCGGATGAAATTAAGTAATACAGAAAATAAAATTGTATTCAAAATTTATTATCTAGATTCTTCGCTTATTAAATAGAAATAACGTATCATGGACGATGATTGAATATAACCAGGAGCCCTTGCATTTTTCTTTTTTCTTTTTCAAAAAAAAATTTAAAATATTTTTTCTAAATCCAAATCATTTATTTTTGACACAATTTGTTTTATCGTGCTACCGACAGTGACATTTATATTTTTCAAAAAATTCGCATATCTTGAAATAAGCATATAGCTACTATTTTTTTTTAAAATTCATCCTATGTACATGGTATATAAATTTTTTTAATAATGTCAATTTTGGAATCATAAATAAATGTGTATTAATAAACATTATAAATAGTTTACATTAGAAAAAAAAATGAAATAAAAAACGATGATTGCATGGAGCGTATGAAGCATTGCTTAAGAATAATTCGGATAATATCATAGTGGTATGATAAAATTTTTAGGATGTATACATATTACTCTTTAAGCAAAAATATATCTATACCTTATAAGTACTCTGAGCAAATTGGCGGTGGTTCTGTGGAGGAGAGTGTCACACATTTTGGGCCCATCGATCCGCACCTTGTATCCCTTTGAATAGCTTAATGTCATTGTTATTAATAGCGTATCGGTAGACTTTCTAAAAGAAAATTTACAATTATGAATTTTATGAGGGGCTTGGATCTTAAAAAAAAGGAGAAAAACCCAAGGAGGTACGTCGTGCACCCGGTTTGGCAAAAGAAAAATCAAATTGAAATGCTTGTTTGCAAGCAGCCAAGAAGCATGAGAAGAAGCATCCTGAAGCGACAGCCATTATTGAAATTGGTGTGCACATTACAAATGATATGCTTCTTATGAAGTTCCTCGCCTAAAATATAACCTGCTATATTAACATATATATATATACACACACATACGCACAAAGAAATGATCTTGTTAGTTCAGGTTAGGCAAATAAATCACTTGGCACACTTCAAAAAATCTATTTAAAATACTTATTTTTTGTTGTTTTTTTCTTTGTACACTTGTTTATCTAAGTGTATTTAATGATAAAACTTCGTTTATATATTAAAACACTTAGCTAAATAAGTGTATCAAGAAAAAAATAAGAATTTTAAATGAATTTTTTAGATAGGTTAAGTGAGCTATTTACTTAGCCTGAGCTAATTGTATCATTCCTTTATACATATATGTATGTTAATATAGCACATTACATTTTATGCACTTGTTAGCCCATAGCAGCGCTATATTTTAAAGGAAAGACTTATATGAGTAAAAAAAAAAAAAAAAGTCTATGACCAACTATTAATCAAAGGTGCAGTTAGAAAGGGCGATTTAGTATCTTGAGATGCATATAAGTGTGTTTGGACAAGTGCAAAACTTTTCAAATAAAAAATTTCACACTCCGTAATTGCTATATTTTTAAATTATTTTTCATATTTTTTTATAACTACTTTACTTTTTAATCGTTTCTATATAGCTACATATACAATAATGTATTTATTTTAAATTTATTTTCTTTATTTTTTATTATTACTCCTATTATATCACAGAATTTTATTTTAATTTAAAAATTTTTAAACCAAAATTCTCATCTAAAGAGTGTTTGTTAATACTAAAACTTTTCAATATAAAACATTTTGCTTTTCACAACTATCTTATATTTTAATTAATTAATTATTTCTTCTTATATAATTACTTTACTTTTTAATTTTCTATACAACTAACAATATATCTAAGGGTTATTATTAAATGCACTCGGTGTATTTAACCCATTTTTCAAATTTTCATAAAATTGTTAATTTAAATGTATTTAACATTTGTATTAATTTTTATTTTTTTTGACATTTAGATATTTTGAATTTTTAAAAACCAATGAATTTTTTAGTAATTTAAATTACTAAAATGACACTAATTTTCAAAATTTTAAAAAATTTCTAAAAATCTTTAAAAATGATAAAAATTGAGGTACATGTAAATACGTTTAGATAAACAATTATATAAAAAAAATTTCAAAAAAACAATATAAGAAAGTATTTACACTCCGGTATACTAAAGCTAAGTGCACTCAGGTTCACCTGATCGTCTATATTTAACCTATCTATTTTTAATTTAATTTAATTTTACTTATTATCATTACGCTTATCATATTACACTACTTTTTTGATTTCATAAATATTTACAGCAACAAGTTTTCATCAAAAATTTTATTATTTCATAGACGCACGTTACTTCCCCAGCACATTGATAATTTTTTTCTATTTTCAATCCATATCCTCACCTTCTTATCCCGTTTGAACCAGTGTTGTACGCTGGACCGGTCCGGCAGCGTATCCGGTTCAATGTATTAAACCGTTTGAACGTCCGAACCGGAGTACAACCGGCAGCATCGGTTGAACCGTCTTCGTCTCGGTTTGCCCCTTTTCCATTCCCCCCAAAATCGATCTGCTCTTCGCATCTCCCGCCCAGTCGCCCACCTGCCGAACCCTAGCATTAGCAGCAGTCTCGTCGCTCGAGCTGCCAACCCCTGCCGGCGACGACGTCTATTTCTTCCCTATTTCTGATTGTCGGCGACGGACAGCCTCCTCGTGGCGGCAACAGTAGCGGCCCACAACAGCACAGCATCTCGCTACCTCTAGCTCTCTCGGCGAGCAGCTTCGTTCTTCACCGCCCTGGATAGTTGGCGAGTCATCCCGGCGATGACAGCAGCAACAGTCCAGCCGATTGCCCAACAACAGCACAGCATCTCGCTGCCTATCCTGTTCCGTTCGGTGCTTCCATTTCCTGCTTTTCTCTGATGCTATTCTTCTTTTTTTTTTACTCAAATTATGTCCTTTTCAATCTTGTAGATAAACGGTTTCCGCTCTTATTCATTGATTTCGTTATATTATATTCGTATTTTCTTTGTTTGGAAATGATATTTGAGTAGAGCAAATGAGAGAGGTAACAGGCGTGCCAAAAAAAACAAAAAAAAAAAAACGGCAGCTGTAAATTTTTAAGGCATCTGTAAATTGGGTGTTTCGCGGGTGTTTTAAAAAGATTATTTGATTTTTTAATTATTTGTTGAGACTTTTGATACGAGTGGCTAATAATTGATTTATAGCCAGGTTGAATAGCTGTTTTACAATGTTTGATCATTCATATAAGCTTTTTATAAACTTTCTATGAACTTGCTGTTAATTGTTTGGTTGTACAGGTTGATTATTTGCTCAATAGATTGTTCGTATGTTGATTTAGTTTAATTAGTTCAAAAGGTTGTTTGCATATTAACTTTTTTTAATTATCCAATGTTTACAATAAAACAGATAATGCACGTCTTTGGATTTTGAGGTATTCATTAGTCTTATTTTTATGATGTTATGTAAAATTCATCTATTGCAATTTGCATGTACTTTTTATTATACGATTATAGTAGATCGATAGTTATTGCAATGTCTATTGTATTTGAGAAACTGATGAGAACTATGTGTTTGTAGACTTTTAAATTTTTATTTGTGATGAAACTGATGTGATTTAAGCTTTAAAAAAATATATTTGATTAGAATAATGTGCTGGTAGACTTTTAAATTTTCATTTTGGTTGAACGTATGAGTTGTTTTTAATTCTTATATTATTATAAATTATTTAATTGTTTAAACCCTCAACAATTATTGATTCATTTTATTTTTTATTGTGCTAGATATGTTTGCAGAAGTGCAGTTCGTTAAGTCACTGCGATAAATAGAAAGAATTTAGGAGTCAAGTGTCAACATCCAAGGTTTGTTACATATTTTAGGTCATTAATAGAGTTAATTTTTTTAAATATTCATACTTAAAATTTTTTAAAAGTTTTTTATTAATGTTTTCTTACATTTTTTGTTGTAATATAGAGTTATTTTTTCTTACAGTTTTCTATTAATGTTTTCTTACATTTTTTGTTGTAATATAGAGTTAATTTTTTCTTACAGTTTTCTATTAATGTTTTCTTACATCAACTCTATTCTTACATAGAGTTA
>JAXCLR010000001.1:59271274-59301844 GCA_035584095.1 Annona squamosa
ATGTTTTCTTACATCAACTCTATTCTTACATAGAGTTAATTTTTTGCTTAAAATTTAATATATAGATTTAGGATTTATAAATATATAATTTTAGTATTTTATCAATATATAATTAATTAAAAATTATTAAATATTTAAGGTATCATAATGATATCATGCTGACATAGTTCCTCCACTGGTTCTGGTTCGGTTTTGACGTTCAGACCCCTTGGTCGTTCCTAGTTGGCCCTTCACACCTCTTCTTTCCGTGTAGATAAAGCCCATCCCAAATCCCCTGCTTGTCTCCTCCAACTCACCCCCTTGTCCCAAAGCAGCCATCTCAACTGTCCATGTTTGCACAAGTCACAAGCAGAACCTTTAGTTTTTCCTCCTTGTCTGCTGCTACTACGAACACCTCCAGGGGTACCCCAAGGCCTTTTCTTGTGAATTACCTCACTCAGAACCTCGATTTCCCCGATTCCGTCGCAGCTACAACTTCCAAAAACTTGCCCAATCTGAAATCCGGCGACCGACCCGACCGCGTCCTTTCCTTCCTCTGCACCTCTGGATTCTCCCAAACCCACATTCGTGATGTTGTCCGGGTCGCCCCGCAAGTTCTCGTCGCTGACGTCGACAAAATACTACAACCCAAGGTGAAATTATTTCAGGACTTGGGCCTCAAGGGATCCGATCTTGGTCTCTTCCTTTCCAAGAATTCCACCCTCCTCACCATTAGCTTGGACCGGAAGCTCATCCCCTGCATCAACGTCCTCAAGACCGTTTTGTCTCGCAATGACCGAGTCATTACGGCTCTGCAGAACTGCAGGTGGATCCTCTGCAAAGACCCCAGCGCGAGGCTGCTGCCCAACATCGCCTTCTTACAGAGCTGCGGCATTGTCGGCTCTCAGCTCTCGATGCTCTTGCAACGCCTGCCGTTTCTTTTCGCCATGAAGGAATCTGCACTCCACGCCCTCGTCGGCAGGGTAAAAGACATGGGCTTTTCTATCGACTCGCGGATGTTCGTGCACGCACTGCAGACTGTGGCAAGCATGAAGCCTGAGACTCTGCAGCAGAAATTAAAGATGTTCGAGGCTTTTGGGTTTTCGAAAGAGGAATCCATGGCAGCGTTTAGAAGTGCTCCAAGCTTGTTGAGGACCTCGGAGAAGAAGTTGCGGCTGGGCCTGGAATTCTTTCTTAGTACACTTCAGGTGGATCGGGCAACTCTTGTCCGTACGCCAAGATACCTCATGTATAGTTTGGAGGATAGGGTGATTCCTAGAACTCGAGTTGTTGAGATGCTGAAAAGGAAAAAGCTGTGGGAGAAAGCCAGTCTAGTGAATGCAATCGATGTACCTGAGGTACAGTTCTTACTCAAATATATCTTGAGATTCGGCGACGATGCTGATGAACTTCTGGCTGCTTACAAGGGGGAAGGAATGTCGACATCTTCAGCATAAGAAATCATGTTGTTTGTTGTACTCCAATATATTTATATTTGTAATTGAATTTTTAGATTCTTGCGGTTGATACTTGTACCTCCCCTTCCTAATTCTATTAGTGTTTGGATAACGATTCTGTTATCTCTGAAACTCTGGAAGTCAGTTATCTTTTTAGCTTCTACGTTTGATGATCAGTGAAGAAAAAATGAAACAAATGGTATGAAGATCCCTTTCCTTGACTGCCCTACTTTTAGTATTTATATTTTGAAAATTTGTACCACCCTAAAAAATGGTAGACCGAACCAAGGAACAGCACACTCTATCCAACTGCACAGAAAGCAGAAATTAGTGTGACACACTTTTTATTAGGTTGGAAAATTATACAGCTGAAATTAATAGTTACTAACTCCACTTTCCCACAATAATCAATCAAAAGATTTGTTCTGCTTGGAGAATCTTAAGCTATAACCAAACAAGAGTAATGCCTACCAAGATCACAAAACAAAATACACTGACCGACTATAATGAGTTCCAACCCCAGCTGCGAATGGATCTTTTCCACCCCTTCAGCTTGCTTGCCAGAACTTTCAAAGTACAATAGCTCAAAGTTGCAAAAAGAAGACAACCCAATCACTATGGTGCACACATCACCATCATGCCGGATGACAGGAATAATATTCAGAAAAGGGGGAGAAAAAAAAAAAATTCCCTCTAACCTTTCTATTATACACATCTGAGGAATGGAACTTCCAATGAATATAAAAAGGGATCAAACTACAAGGCGTTGACTCAAAACTTGGTGAGAAAGCCAAGCCAAAAAGAATCTGCCTGACAACCAGTGGAGTGATTGTGAATTGAATTCACTCCAAGCTCCATTACAGGCAGTATTTACAAGAGGTTGTACATGTGCTGCAGCTGATCAACGTTGCAAATACGCTTAGAATCTTGGCTCCTATTATCCTGCTCTGAAATGTAAATAAGGCCACCTCTTCTCATGGGACGATGTGCAAATTATGCAAGTCTTCAACCGCATTTGTCGTGCTGCCAAGATTTCGGAAATCAGACCTGTGGAGGAGGTTTGATTGAATTCTTCTAGAATTTGATCTCAAGTCTTGTGAACTTGTGGATGAAACACAGTGGCACACACGTACACGGTGATTTCTAATCTCAGTGGAGAAACAACCAGATACTTTCACAACCAACGTAACTTCCTTGTCTCTGTTATCTTCGCACCAGAAATTTTGTGGATATCCATCCACAAACTCTTCTAAGGTCTGGAAGTCCTCATGCTGCACACAGACCTCAGCAATTTCTCCCGATTTCATCACTCCAGCTGCTGGAGTTACCTGGTGAAACAGAGATATAAATTTTGATTCCCATAAACCAACACATGACAGGGCTGATTAAAATTTTGCCTAGGTTCCAGGATTGCTTGGTATATCAAAGAGGAACCTAGCAGTTTTTGAGAGAAGAAAAACCATCCACAGTGCACTCAGGTACCCTAGAGTAGCCTTCTAGAAAGCCATAGCTTTTTTAAAATTTTTTTTTAATTTTTAGCATCTTGCATCCACTAACACTTCTGTATGCTCCATATGACGGTTTTCTACCTAGTCCAGGACTTTGTCCGCAATCCCAACTAACCCATCATCAGGTAAGAGGTAGAAATTATTAAATATCAGTTTCTAGTTCATCAATCTCAGGTGTCCTAGACCCAGGTGGAATGATGCCCAAAACTTGGCAATTACTATTTTTTACAGTTTTCTCTTCATAGGAAAAAGTAGAGAGTAGATTCATGACACTGAAAGTTTGTCTAACCAGATGTCTCTACTATAGCTAGAGCAAAGGTATCATTGTCTGGGCAAAACTCCTGGTACTCGCGAAGATAGACCACAGCCATTGAATCGGCAATATTTCATGCATGGGATGGATTTCAGCATTGGGATTTTATTTTATTTTATTTTATTATTGCATTTAAATATCTGTATTAGCAAGGCATTCTTGCATAGTTCACATTTTTTGCATTCAACTCTAACTTGGATTAGAATATGAATAATTTCCTACCATAACTGCCTTCTATTTCATCAGATTTTTGGAAGCACATTTTACACTGTTTTGTAGAGTCCAAGAGAAACTGGATCAAACAGCCATGGCCAATCATCTATTCTATGTGCATGTCCTACTTGTAGCTGCTGAAAATGGGAATAGTGAGCATGCAATTAATGTGGAGTTACATGAAATCTGTATCAGTCATCCTTACCCAACTAACCTTGGACAACATGGAGTAAGTCACGCCATGCAATCGGTTGCATTGAATTAATTTCCACACACACACATATACATAATAGCCATAGGGCTCCACTTCTGTGAGCCCTTAATATATAGGATCAGGTACATATCTAAGATCTGATTTAGTGAAACCAGTTCCACCATTTCACTCAGTGGAACCTCTCCATTTGAACCCACTTTGATGATGATATGAAATTCACTCCACCTGGTTCATTTAGAATGAATTGTTTAGCTAGAAAAACATGCTTTCATCCAAAGCAAACCATTGTATGGGCCACATCTGTTTAAAGTGCAAAAGTAACATAATAAAATTATTTGCTATATATACAGTTTAAAAGCTTTTGATTCATCCATCGAAATAAAAATAAAAATAAAAGCTTTTGATTCAACATCTATACATGCTAAATATTTTCCCTATGCAGATGAATGATCCTATAATATAAGTTATTATAACGTTCTGATACCTCTGTATGGATCTAAGTGTTTTTCATGTTTTATACATGAATATATTTTAAGCAGAATTGGTTCGCTCAAGACTCTAATTGAAACTTTTTTTTTTTTTTGGTTACTATGACAAAACAAATGATGCTAAACACTATGATTAGTTGAATATTCATTTTTTTCATCAAGTTAGTATGCAAACGTAGAGGTTTCCACAAAATGAAACAGTAAAACTGGTTTCATTATATATTCCACATAAGAGAACTGAGAACTAAAGGAAGGCCTTGAAAAACATGGATTAAAAAAAGATTTAAGGTACGAAGACATTAGAAGATAATTGGGTACATAGGTCACGATTGTCAAGAGTGGCGCAACAGGATCAATGCAACTAACCCCACATAGGTGAGAGACAACCTACAATGATGATGACATATTGGGTGTGTTTGGTTGGAGGTAAAACTTTTGATGAAAAGTTTTTGGAGTAGAAGTTGTCAAATCAATAAAAAATGATGTGATATAATAGGAGTAGTGATGAGGAGTAAAGAGAATAAAGTTAAAATAGATAGGTTAGTTATATGGGTAGTTGTGTAGAAATGATTGAAAAGTATGGTAGTTTGTATAGAAAAATGTGAAAAAATAATTAAAAAATAAAGTAATTATGAAGAATGAAAAGTTTTAGATTGAAAAGTTTTAGTTAACACTTTTTTATCCTAAACAAACACACCCATTATATATAGATATGAGCAATGATTTTTCTCTTCCTTCCACGTTCTCCATACTAAAATTCCCAATTTTTTATTCCTTCCACGTTCTCCCTTCGAAAATCCCATATAGGGATGGAAATGAACTTGCACAATCATTTCTCTGACACTAATGACACATGATTATTTTAGTCATAATCTAAAATTTGCCGCTAAAAAGTTGAAGGACCAATGAATTTGAAATGAAGAATTGTTGCACTGACCCAGAAAAGGTAAATTACCTCAAGCCAAAGAGGAAATCCAAAGGAGCCCCTTATACGATTTTCTTCTGATGTTGTTCCATCTTCCTTGGTGGTAGTTTCACCTTCACAAATGATTTCAAATATGGCCTTTTCCTTCTCACACTTGTTGGTGATTCGAAGAATTGATGTCTCCTGATCTTGAATGATTAGGTTGTTGGTGCTAATAATGGTTTCTGGAACAGCGCATAATGCTTGAAGCAAAGCCTTAATTGTAAAATTTGAGTCCATTATTGCTCCGAACTCCTGTCTCCTTATCGATTCATCTACTCGTGCAATATCAACGCTGAGTAGACACCTAACAGGCTTGTGATCACTGTCTGTCACATCCATGCAAGCATCATACCTGATAATACAAACAAGTAACTCTATTGTTTGTCTATGCGTAAAACAAATCTGACTTAACTCACAGATAAACAGAAAAAACTACTCACTGAGTAATAGAGGAAACTACAGGACACCGCAATGAACACTCTGCTGCAGATGAAGAACGGCTGTCTCGAAATAATATTCTGTCACACCAGGCAGGTATCCGCTTCTTCTCGCTGGAATCATATCCTAGAATAAATGCAACTGAATATTAGAAGCCCTAAAATTTATAGAGCCACCTGCTATAAAAGAGTTCCCAAGAGAGATCGTATTATGTCTTAAATGCTATAGAATATAACAGATCGGTCACCAACGCATCTGATTCCCAGAATTTTAATACTGATCCAGATAAAATAGATCATTTGAACAAAATGTGCAAAGTATACCTGCCAAACCAGCTTGATGCCTTTCGAACTTATATGTGGGAGGGAACCTTATATGCCCTTCACGCATTCCCTGAAATACTTTACCAGCCTTCATTTCTGCTCTGAGCTGATCTCTTTCTCTGAGCCAATCAAAGCATCTTTGTGAAACAAAGTCTCTTGCTTCATCATAAGATATCCCATGAAGACGATAATTGAAATCACCAAGAAAAACCACCATGTCTGCTTCAGATAATTCAGGCCTCCCACAATCAGAATGAAATGCAAAAGTCTGTAGTGAAGCAAAAAAGAATTTCACATCATTTTGCATGAGTCATGGAAAAATGCTGGAAGAGATTTTAACTTTGAAGTTTCAAATTTTGAAATACTCAGTACAAGATAATTTACATACATTTGCACCACGTACCGCTTGGGTGGAAGATGATGTGCTGACTGCATCAGAGTGATGAATGATACAGATAAGACAAAAACAGAAGAGATGCAACAAGAAACATACTAGAAAAATTAAGCAAGGTTGATTACAGTACAATACCGTTTCCAGTATTGGGTCCATTGTTGGGCCGACTGAATGCCATTGTGTGGTATACATGGTTAAAATCAGCGTTGCGGCGGTTGACAGCTTCCAAATGTGCAGCAAAATGACAATTCACAAAACAAAGAATCCGATCATAGACCCTCATCCTCATACCTACAGCACCCTGTGTTGACAATCTTCCACCCCATCAGTAGCAAATTGCAGTATTAACGAAAGAAAGGCATAAACAACTCCAACCATCCAAGGCCCCGAAAAGGTTCCCAAAGTACAAGTTGAGAAAATAAGTGTGAGAAGGTCTTAAACTGGTATATCATAGTGGATCTGGACAGGGCAAACTCATGCTTCTTCCAGCACAAAAAGGATTGCAACCAGGGAAAAGGTTGCCCTAATGAGCCATTTGTGGAACTTAGAAGTGGGAGAAGGAAGCATCCCTAAAACTAGTAATTGTGAGCGAAATGGGCAAATGTGACAAAATCTACTAAAAGGGTGTAACTTGCATAGCGAAACATTATCGTTATACATGGCAAGTGATGCATTGATACATATACAAAAAAATCTTAAAAATTCAGTATTTGTTGAAAATTTTGAAGGATAAAATTGATTTTATCATGACACTACCAATAATATGGCAATATTATTGATAATATCATGATTAAGTTGATTCTGCTATTGATAAAAAATTAGAAGTTGCAGGGGTTACAGAATACTTTTAACAACAAAAACCCAATGTTTTTTCTCCATCTTTTCTTCATTCTTTTCAAAACTCTACAAATTAGATCCCATATCTTCTTCTTTAAAAATAAAAATTATTTTTTTGAAATGACAAGTTATTTTTCATACATTAATCCATGGTGAAAATAAAATCAAATGTAATCTATTCAAATCTTTTTATCTAATTTCCATTCAAAATAAGTTTCACAAATGTAATTTTTTCATGAATATTATTGTATATTTAAAGCCGTTTCTTGCAAAATTTCAATTTGGGTAAAAAGATACAATTCGAAAATTTTTCCCAATTAATCGTATGCATGTCTGTGTGTCACTCAGTAGTAGCATTCATGCATTTTTTTTTTCATTTTAAGTGCTTTTTTAATATTTCTAATGCATTTTTATCCTTTTTTTACTTTCTAAAATTTACCTGATAAATTTCTCAAAGAGATGATAACATCTTAATAAATACAATTTAATTTTTTTTAGAAGGCATAGATAAATTAGATTTTACTGATAAGGCATAAACTAGTTGTAACTTGGTGCCATCCACATGTGCAGTGTCTCTGGAGTCTGGAAGGGACAGTCCTTCAACTTTTGGCCCTTTTTTTGGCAGACAGTGGCTGCTCTCAGACTCCAACCATTTTGCACTCAGAAAGCCCAAGTTTTTCACCAGGTGTTGGCTGGCAAAGTAATAAATGGTGCTAAAGACTGATAAAGTTGAGGCCTAAAATATCAAATGTAAATGCTTCCACAAAATAGAGGTACTGATTTATTTTCTACGAAGAAATGCACAAAAGAGATTGTAGAAAATAAGCATCATTATGCTAGCGGATATTCCAATAATATTAAGTAAAAGTAAAACTCCGAAAGAGCCAGCCCTTTCTCTCTTTAAGTTGGACAAGCTTGGTTCAATTTTTCATCTTTTTGTTAAAGGCCTCAAAGTAGATCATTCACAAAAAAAAAAAAAAAAAAAAAAAAAACCAACATAATCCTCAGGGCGTTTGCACTTCCATCTTTATCTATAACTGTGGTAAATAAACTTACTATGATGAGCAAGAAGGGAAATCCACTTTTAACTATTCCTTCCTTTGCATCAAGAAGCCAACAAACACATGCCAGATGCATCAAATTAAACAAATAGAGAGGGCACTCTTAAGCCTTCTAATTGGACGATTATTTGCCATTAGAGAGGTAGAATCATGGTACTCCAAAGTGCAAACAACATTATCCACTACACACATTGTGCCCCGAATCCGTTGTCCTGAATAAAGCATAAGTGGGAGTGGGGAATAAAAAACCAGTGGCAAGGATACAAAGTTGATAATCACAATCACTATCCACCTAATCAAGTTAAGAGCTATGCAAATGAAAGGAGGACAAGGGGCTTGGGAAATGCAATATTATTGGTAATAGTATGATGATTGGAAAATGAAGCTAAGGCCTTGGGAGATGCAGTATTAGAGGGGATAGAATCATGGTACCCCAATCAACATTATCCATTATGCACAGTGAGAATGTAGTTGGATACATCGCTTGATGATATCCCTTTGTCCCGAACTAGTCAAAGTTATTTGCTCTCATGTTGGTTCCTTCACAGTAAAAGGACATATTTTATGGTTTTTGGGTCTTATATATAAATATGGATTTTAATCTCATGCTCCCGAGAGCACTAAGCCTCAATGCTCTTGCCAAGTGGATGTCATTGAAATGGGCGGGCATAATATCTTCCATTGGATGCTGGTGGGGAAGTTGAGGTAGGAAATACTGCTGAGTACCTCCTGTCAGGCATTAGCGTTGTCAGCCGGAGATGTTTGCAAAATAGTTATGACAGACTAAATTCCCCATCCCAATCCCGTCGTACCAGGCTATTCTCTCTCCCCCTCTCGCAAAAACCCATTCTGACGATCTGCTGTTGCCATCCGTGACTGGCCGCTGGCTACACCTCTCCCTTCGATTGGATCTGGCGTTTAGTAATGTCTCCTCCCTCCTCTCTTAAGGCCAAAAGGGCCTACTCAATAAAGAAAGAAGGGTGAAGGATTGAAGCCAGGGGGATCGGTTACAAAATGTAACCCATTCAAGATGTGGAGCAGAGTAGGGCAATTGCCCTGGCCATCCATCGGAGAAGAAGAAGACGTGGAAATGTAAGCATCTTCGAGGAGCCAGTTAATGCTGAAGAACGTTAGCTACCGAGTGAAGTCGTGGCAAATTCTCACAATCGTGGGTCCCCAAGGCATTGGGAAGTCCACTCTCCTCGAGATGCTCGTCGGGAAGCTGGAGCTGAAGGGGGTGTCGAGCATCTATGTGAACAAGGTGCAGTTCAAGAATATCTTCAGGTTCGCGACGTAGCAGGACATGCAGGACATGCTATTCCTGCTCCTCATGGTGGAAGAGACGCTCACCTTCAGTGCCCAACTTTGACTGCAGCCGTGGCTCCCGTCATCCCAAGTGATCAGCATGGTAGAAGGCTTGATCCAAGATTTAGGCTTGACCAACATAGCCGGCATCCACATTAGGGATGAGAAGCTCCGACTCTTCGAGGAATGTCCAGGGGGAAGCGGTGGCACTGCATCTCAATCAGGGTTGATGTCATCCACGAACTGCAAGTGCTGATTCTGGATCAACCCCACATTGGGGCTCAACAACTCCTCCACCCCCCAGATTATCAACATGTTCAAGATCATGGTTGAGGTGCATGACCACATTAGCATGGGCTTCTGCACCATCAAGCTCTTTACCTCTGTCTTGCTTCTGGCCAACGACTCTGTTCTGCACCAGGACACCACCGACCAGCTCCAGTCCCACCTAAGATCAATGGGACTGCACCCCCCTCTCCATGTCAATGTTGTTAAATTCGCAATCAACTCTGTCAAAATGGTCCAGCTACAGTAGCAACAGCAGCAGCAAAAATAGAGCAGTGTGGTGATCGGAAGGGAACGAGTGGCAAGTGTACTATGCAGCAACTCTCCAGCTTTCCAAATTGGTTGACAAAGATCACATTGCCAAGGGAATTTGCGATCTTCACTATGATCTTGCTAATTTCAGAATGCAAGAAACAGTTGTGCTCACATGCAGGTTTTGGAAGATCGTTTATCAGATCGGAGAGGTGTTTGCGCTGACAACTATCCAGATGTTGGTCATTGGGCTAGTGTTGGGCATCATTTTCTACCACCAATTGAAGAAAGAGTTGGCCTTTTTGCTTTCATCTTTGACCTTCTTGTTGCCCTGCATGACAGAGCGCTACCCATCTTCCTGCAGGAGGGAGAGATATAGTTGGCAGCAAGGCACACGTGGGAGCAATAGTTCATTGAGCTATGACTTACGGGTCGTTTGGATGTGCTCTTGCAAGAGACAGAGAGAGAATAGGGTTCTGAGTCTACAACAGTGACTACTGCAAATATTTCTTCTTTGGCCGACAATGCTGACAGGAGGTATTCAGCAGTATTGTCTGTCTTGACTTCCTCACCAACATCCAATGGATGACATTACGCCCTCCATTTCCAATGGCATCCGCTCACCGAGAGCATTGAGGCTTAGTGCTCTCGGAAGCATAGGATCAAAATCATATACATATATATTGATACAACTCTGTAACAAAAGCTCCGGATTTTTGTCTCAAGAGACTTGGCAGATAATCTAAATGGAAATAAGAAAAAAAGCCAATAGGTTGACTCGTTCAGCTAAGGACAGATTGGTCGATACATCATTCTCATTTTGTGGTTTGGACATCACCATTCTTTGCCCTGGAGTTTTTTTTTTGGCAAATACATGGAAATTCAAAATCCAGAAATGAATTTATCTGTTCGCATTGTTGGCAGTTGAAGATAAGATCCTCGATATTGGGAATACTTCATGATAAGGGTCAAGTTAATTATTATCATTTACCGCTGGCATGTTTTTTTTACCCGAATCCAACAAACCCAACCTTACTTTCTGATGGTTAGGGTTGAATTTTCTTCAATATAGATTGGTTATTTATACTTGGTACAGCCCAACCACAAATAAAGTTGGTTGTACGAAATTCTTGGCAAATGAGGTTGTAAGGCAAGAGGGATTGCACCCACACAAATGTGCATGCACATGCACACATAAACATGCGTACACACACACACACACACACACACACACTCCTAGATAATGATCCTAGACTACACACACACACACACAGAGTCTCGCTTCTACAAAAGCTCTTTTCTATGTAACCCCCTCCATTTTTAATATCTTGATGGTTGATGGAAAATCCACTCCATCCATTATTTTTAACATCAATTATAGCATCTTGAAAGCCCTTTTATTTGTCCAATATCACTGTACATGAGCCCCATTGAAAATCAACGTAATAAAATGATTTAATATTAAATATCAATTTTAAAGTTGTATTTCAATATTTAAACTGTCTAAAATATCATTTCTATGTGGATAAATGATTACATAAAGTATTATTACATTCTAATACATATGTAAATGGATCTAAGCGTTTTTTATAATTTACACATGACTATATACATTTCTCAAAAAATGTGGCCCATATACATACTTAATCAAGATGAAACTTGATCTCCTAGATAAACAAATAATGTTACATAGAATGAACGAATTGAATTCTCTTAGATAATCTTTACTAGATGCATGCTAGCCTTTATGCATGAACTCTTAAGTTAAGGGCGAGTTTGGTATTTGGTAAAACTTTTGAAAGAAAAGTTTTTGGTGTAAAAAACATTTTGAATGGGAAAAGGTGATATAATATGAGGAGAAAAGAGAATGAAGTTAAAAAAGATAGGGTAATTGTATGAAAAGTTGTAAAGAAATTATTGAAAAGTAAGATAATTGTATGGAGAATGTGAAGAAATAATTGGAAAATAGGATAGTTAAGGAGGAAAAAATGTTTTAGATGAAAAAGTTTAGCCATTGCCAAATGCACCCTAATTCTAATTTGAAACTAAAACAAATAGAAATGAGCTTTCATATAAGTACTCACTTTTTACATTTTAATATTTTAACCACCATTTCCGTGATACTTTTTGTCATGATTGTCTTAGTTATTAAATGAAATCTTTTCTTGAAAAATTTTATGTGTTTGTTCTTTATTCCCCCTCCATTAACTTTCCAAACAGAGACATGCAAAATGTGAGAAAAAAATATACATTGAAATACTAGCTCAACCAAATTCCAATTGCCAAATCAGGTTCAGACCGAATAGCTCAAGGGTCAAGTTTGGATTTTTGAAAAATGTGACCTAATTAGGGTGCCCTACGAGGTTTTATGAGTAGGATTACACTAGAGATGGATTACTTGACGTCAACCCAGTTTATGCTAAACTGTTCAAGTCAGAAGCTGGCATCCTTATTTTGCACCATTTGGTTCAAAGGATGTCATGAACTTTACTGGTTCTCCTTGGAAGTTGTGAGGCCTAACATAAGGGAGTAACACATGCCAACTGCAGAGAAATTGTGCCATTTACCCTCAAGAGGTTGACAGCAGACTGATGGGTATAATCTTAATATTGACCGTGGGTTGTTTGATTGAGGAGAAATAATTCAGTATTTCAAAAGCAGTTGCCTGCTCAGAATTAGTTTCCCTTAACAATAAATAGTTGACCGACTGGATTGGGAGTTTGGGACACAGTGATACTAAGTTAAAGAAATTATGTTTCTATTTAGCAAGTTGCTTCCATATTGCTTTGTATAATCACTTATCTTAGCAGTGTTTTTTTTTTCCCTGTTGGAAACAAGGAAAAAGAAAAAAGAACCCAAAAAAAAAAAAAAGGAAGATTCTGGATTAGGCTTTCATATATATTTGCTTTCGCAGGGAGAATAACAAGTTGAAGAACCCATTCTGTAGAAAATATAGATTGGTGAAGGAAGTGTTACCTTGTTGCCAATTGCACGGCCAAGCCCACATGGCACAGCGGCAGCGTCAACGTCCCCAATATGAGGTCTAAGATTCTTTCTAGCCCTGCAGGGAATTCATAATAAGAGATGAAGCATTGATGCAGGCAAGACAAGGAAAATAAGCGCGAAATACAAAGATATGACTGCGAGAAGTTGGAAATGAAGTGAAATTTTACAATGTTCTCGAATGAAGTAACTAACCAAACAGATATAAGCAACCCTGCCAACTGCCTAGATCCAAGTTGTTCAAAAGTTGTTCCTTCATCCAATGTCTTCCCAATAGCATCCAGCCACCACTGCCCAACAGCGCTCCCCTCAAGCACGCCTACCTATGATCAGCATTGCAGTCGAGGAGGCAACTAATTAAAGAAAGGGTTTAAACGATATCTATAAACAGTCAATGGCAGAAGGATAGCCAGACTGCAGAAAATGAGCTCTTGCAGTCTAGAAAATCGTTTTCATATTGAATGATGCAGGCAGGTATTGAAATATTTGGCGTGTGTCGGCTGAAATGAGTACTAGTTCTCCACTAGAAGGATCAAACAAAATTTTTGCTTCCAAGTAAAACAAATGAAAATTTCATGGAATTAGGCCCTTCCCAGATAAAAATTCACCCCTATCAAAAGAAAAAACTTCTGAAAAATGATGCGATCTGACATAATGTAGCAAACAAACTTGTAACATTAGGAGGTGATCTAATCCATCTTTCTAATTGTTCCCGATCACAACCATTTCCAAATTTCCAGTTAATTACAGGAGACAAACAAGTCCAACAAGAAGAGGCATCGAGCTAGAAAGCTTATATCAGAAATAACCAAGTTATCAGAGTTCACCACACTAAGCGAAATCATGCCATAAGGTAATATTTTATGTCATCACATTGCATAACATGATAGAAGATATGATGCAAAGAAGATGTGTATCAACAGGTGGCAAGTTTCTTTACTGGTTGATCTGTAAAGAATCTGGTCATTCAATACGTGATGAAAGTAATGAATATATTTCCCAAGTGACTAGCAAATGGAAGACTTGGAAATTAATATGGCCAAGGCAATAAAACTAATACATAGAAAAATGGAATTTCAATGGGAAGAGAGAACTGCTAAACTTGCTGAACCTTCATTACAGCATTTTTTTTAAAAATGTGAACCTTGATTATAACTTTGATTTGTACAAAAAGAGTCAGAAAGTGTGCCCTGGGCACTTCCTGTTTTTAGGATATGCAGGCCTATAGGCCATAGGCTGCTTTTATGGTACTTCTGGAAATTCCATTTGGGGCTAAAGCCTCTACACACCCTTCCTTATGTACACGATTGGATATCTAAAAGAAAATATATTTATCAAGGACCCCGTAACCACTAAAGAAACCAGGCAAAAGAGCAAACTATTTCACCTCATGTAGAAGAGATTTCCGCCAGCATGATATACTTGCCAAAAAAAGATGTTTGAAATGAGGAACTGGTGTGGACATTTTGCACCCAAAAAAAAAAAAAAAAAAAAACACACCTTGGATTCATGATCCTGATTGATCATAAAGAAGCATAGATCGTCAAACACAAATCCTAGTTATTTTTATGTCTTAAGTCTGGTAATTACAGTTTTGTGCCAAAGGGAAAGTGAACGTAAGTAGAGAGGTTGAAAATCTGATGAACAGCAATTAGGATGGCTTCTTCACAGATGCCATGCAAAAATTATATATTTACTTTTCTCCTTTCTTTGCAGTAAAGCAGACATCAAATAGGCCCCTCCGGGGTTTGGTTTGCACAGTTTTAACTCTCAAAGTTCAATGCATTGGTAAACAGTCTTCAGAATTTTTATTTTCCAAGTTACAACCCATTAGAACCATAGAACAGTAAGTCAAATGAGGTCGTAGCAAACATAATCAAGTGCCAGGAACAGATGCTACCATACATTAAAATGGCACTGAAAAGGCTTGCGAAAAGCCTACTAAATCTTACACTTTCTTTTGCAGCTGCCATTGCGAGGAATCCAGCGCCCATTTCCACTTCTTGTAACCCGACTACAACCATCTCAGCCTCTGATGCAGCACTTCCCAGCCATGATATAAGTGAGTCAGGAGAGGCCCTTTCTTGCCCAACATTCCAAGTACCTGTCAATATTTTTATGTTCTCTAGTTTTGTGTATAGTGGCTCTTTATTGGACAACTCTAACCTCAATATATTGTCCAAGGGCCCTGGAGATGTGACACTCCATCCACGAATACCACCATGATTGGCTAGGGTAAAAACATAACCTCCACCAACAGTGACTTTTATAACTGGACTGTTGTGAGCAACCCATCCTCCACGAAGTCTGCCTTCAGTATCCAATACTTGAACAGTGCCACTTGCATAGCCCACCCAAAACCGTGTCCCAAAAGCACACATGCACTGGACAGACGAAGCATGGTGCTGACACTCTTGTAATCGGTTACCATTTCCATCCCATTGTACAAGGGTTCCATTGGCACACCCTGACCAAATCATCCCATCGGCTGATATTACCAGTGCTTCAGTTCGCTTATCATCCCCAAGGACCCCTTTTGCTGCAACTCGACGGACAGCATCAGCCGCTCCTAGAAGAGCATTTCGTGAGCGTTGAAAGAAACTAATAGAGCCTTGAGTTTTCTCCTTTTTAGATGTGGTGACAAACTTTGTCTTTATTTCTTCTTCAGCAGAAGGGTCTTGAGCAGATGAAACATCAATATGATTCTCAACCTGGCCATCTATGTTAAATATTTTCAGAAGTTCCTTCGTGCGAGCATTCCTGTGCATTAACATCGAATTCTAGATTCTTTTAGGATGATCATCTACTGACATCATGAAGTAGTTTTATGGAAGAAAAGCAGCAGATGCAGTCGTCATGGTATCATTAACAGTTCTTAAAGTCAGCAGGATAGCATCAAACGTTATTGGGAAGACTTGTGAAGTGAAGACATACCACAGTGCAAAGGACAAGTACCCACCACTCCATACTTTAGCTCTGGATATATCAGACAATAAATATCTCACATCTGCAGCAGCTAATGAGGACACACCACCTATTGTAGCTGGATTCTTGAGGTTAATATATGAACGCTCAATTAATAAAGCAGCCATATGCCTTTCTTCTGTTGTTAAACAAAGTGCTTTTTCCAAAGATTCCCAGGGCCATGCCTTAATTAGGCCACCTTCTGAACCTGACCAAATGTCACCTGTATTTCGAGAGGATCAGAAAGAATGAAAATGAAGGTTGAAACAAATTGCTTGGCATAAACAAACCATTGTTTCATGGAACTAATTGGAATTGAATAGAATGGAATGAAAAATTGTATCAACAATGTAAAGGGTAATACAATATAATGATTGAAAATATAGTAATGGTGGGAGCTAAAAAGTCGTGTCAAATTAAGTGCAGAAAAATGCATTTTTGAAGCAACTTCATTAAATTTCAAACAATTCCATGGTGCCAATCAGGTCGAAACAACATGCCTGGGAATTTGAAAAATCTCAAAAGAGGCAGGAACAAAAATATCAATTCATTGTTTCAGCAATAGCCATTTTTTCAGGGGTAAAAGAAAAGTACAGTTTTGATCAGGTTCTGATTTAATTTCCAATAAAACTGATTCCCTTCATGGCACAAGAAGGGTTTATGATCTCTTTCCAGCTACAGGATGACAAGATTTTTCTGTAATTTTCTCATCTTCCTTCAAGAAAATTACATTCCACTCATAGGTTTGTATTAGAAGCTTCTTTTGCATTTTAAAAGATTATAGGATGTGGCAAATCATACTCACAGAGTAACACCTAAGTGGGACAACTGCAATAACATTTTGCTAGGAGAAAAAGGCTGTGGCCTCTATTACCCAGCTATAGAATTGCATTGGTTACTTTAAAATCAAAGGGCAGTGACCTCTATCACCTAGGTTTGAAATTCTTGGTCTCTTTAAAATCTTTCATAGTCATATATAAAGGTGACAAAACTAAAATAAGGTTATTCTAGGAGGTCCTCTGACCAAGGGCACCCAACGACAGAATTCCTAGGCTTTCTTTACAATACTATTATGTTCTTTTGATAACACTATTGGTTTGCATTATGAAAGGTTATAAGTATTAAAACTCCTCACCAGTTGTTCTCCACTTGGTGGAAGATAGAACAGTGTGGCTTTCACTCCTCAACTGGGAAAATTTGTTGTTTACGAGCCATAATGAAAGATAGAGGGAAGATTATATAAGGCATTTGAATTATCTTTTACTGAATCAGTTGCAGTAAGATTATTCATGATCTATGTTGAAGAACACAAACACTAGTAAAGTTGAACTGGAACTATCTGATTCTACTCCACTTTCAAATCAAACTAATTTTACTGACCTATTGGTTCAAGATGAAGACAAGAAGTTAGAAAAAAGAGAAAGAATAATCTCAAAGGGAAGAAGAGACGAAAGAAGAAGAAACTAAAAAAAAAGTTAGGGATTTGAAACCTCAAAGGGAAGTGTAGAAAAGCAATAGAGGATTTGAGAAATAAGCGTCTCGATTAATCATCAAAATAAGATGTGTTTATATATGAATCCAGCTTCTCCTGACACAATAATTCGAATGATCCAATTGCTAAGTCAAGTGATACCTATGATAATTTCTAAATGAAAGAAAAGAAGTGTTTCGTGAAAAACTACTTTTTTTAGTCAAGTAGTGGATCTCTACAGAGAAAAATAATCCAATTAATAGATTATTGCTTTTGCCAACAATGCATGTGTCTTTTTGAAATGTAATGAATAAAAGACCTACTGACAATTACAATTTGCATAAAAGAACTGCAGAACAATTTAAAACAGAATTGTACGATATAGTTGTTTTTTCATTTCCCATAAGAATTTTTAATATCTAAGTTGTTTATAATGTTCATAAATATTCAGTTATGATGCCCAAAAAAAAAAAATCAAATATTTTGACAACTTCAACATAATATATGTTTATTTACAAAATTCAATAGTTTCATATTCACCCTCAAATGATATTAAGGACGTGTTTGAGAAGTAATAAAACTTTTGGATGAAAAGTTTTTTGTGTAAAAGTTGTTAAATTGATAGAAAATAATATAATGTGTTAGAGGTAATGATGAGGAGTAAAGAAAATAAAGTTAAAATAGATAGGTTAGTTGTATAGCCAATTGTGTATAAATGATTGAAAAGTAGAATAGTTTATATAGGAAAATGTGAAAAAATAATTTAAAAAATAAGATAGTTGTTGATAGTGAAAATTTTAAATTGAAAAGTTTTACTTGTTGCCAAACACCTCCTAAATATTTATAACAAATAAGTTTCCAATAAAAATACTTTTGGCATCATAAATACATACACATTAATTTATATTTTGAATGGTTTCCATGTAAAAAGACTTCAGAAAAGTTTAAAATAGACCATTTGTATACATCCTATTGCACAACCATCTGTTTTTTAATTATTCATCTTTCTATTTGCATATATAAATAACTTAAGCAACAAGAAATACAAAAGTTGGGAAATGATAAAACTTGCAACAAGAAAAATGTGCAGAACAAGAAATAACTCAAAATAGAAATAAACACCCTGATGTTATGTTTGTTTACACCCAAAATTGTTCAAACCAAAACATGTCAATCTAAAACTTTTTAATCTCCATAACCACCCTATTTTTTAATTATTTTTTCATATCTTCTAATACAATTATCTTATTTTTCAATCATTTCAGTATAACTTTCCGTACAACTAACCTATTTAATTTATCTTCTTTGCTTCTCATCATTACCTCTATCATATCACATTATTTTCTCTTATCTCAAGAACTTTTATACCAAAAATTTTTCATCAAAAAATTTTATTATTTCCTAAACACACTCTAAAATTAATCTAAACTTTCCAACAACAAACACAGAAAATTACCCATAATTTCTATTTTTGCACCTTGCATAGGTATGCATTAGTTAGTGACACCATGCACATGGTTTACTTTTATATTTGACAATAAGTGATATAGGTTCAAGTCATGAAAATAGTCTCTTCAATCGATCAAAGTAAGGTTGCAAACATTTTCGTTCCCTGACCTCCATATTGGTGGGATCCTTATGCATTAGATATATGGCCTTTCTATGTTTATTATCAATATTATTATTATTTGCACGGCAGAGCTGAACCTGAATGGAAGAACCAAGTCCCAAAAGTCGATCTGTCTTATAATCAGGGAAATTTTTACAAAATAGGTATGACATCATAGAGGTCTTACCACTTTACTATATGCCAAAACTGAACCCAAACTAGACAAATTTCCATGGTGGAAGCGAAATAAATTGAGTCTTTGTTCCTCGAAAGCAAGTTGACAAAGGCCATTGGAATGCTTATTTATTTATTTATTTGCTAATGTACAGGTTGAGCTTGAATTGAGTTGCCAACTTCCAAAAGTCCATCCAGCCATCTTTTGATCAAGGAGATTTTCGCACAAGCAGGAAAAGGAAAAACAGTTGTCCCTGTTCTTCAAAAGCTAGTTGATGGAATCTTGCCAACTCCAACAAAAGTAATTTAGAAGAAACATAGAAGAAATTCACTAATCCATGAATTGTCTTCGAACAGGAGGTAAGCATCAGGAAATTGTACAACAGCTGAACCAAAAACCATTCATGTACAATGTTCAAATCTAATACCAACAAATCCCAGTGAACTAGTGACTGCTTCCTCAGTCTAATCGTCATCAGTTCCAAGAACATGCCTCTTTATAATTGTCATCAACTTTTCATCTACAATAGTCATGGCATCAATACCAATCAGCAGTTCATTTCTATAGAGCACATTCCCCACACCATCATTATCCATTAAAACAAGTTATAAACAAAAAGATCAAAAAGCTCAATTACTAAAAGTTGAGAGACAATCAAACAGTGTTACCATAATTTTGCGGTTGATGTTCATAACATAAAAAGGTAAATAAGGCTAGTAAACACCAACTTGATAAGATGACCGTGCAGGGAAAAGGATCAAGATGGTTGCACAGAACCATTGGACCTACCATAAGCAGTCATAACTATGGATAGAACAGGACCACGATGTGCCTGCCATATAAGCCCCTCCTTGAACGTACTCCCGTCCAAATTTTGATCCATTTTCCATGATCGAATTTTCCCATCTTTGTGCCCACTCCAAATCAACCGATTCCCAGCATCTGCAATCAAGCACAGTGTCGGTGACGTGTGAGAAGATTCATGGAATGGAGCCGCTTCCTCATCCCCGTTCATCTGCGACCTCATACTTGGCCGGAACTTGTCTGCCAAACTCCAGAACCGTACCCCCATTTCCTGCCCCGCCCAAATCTGCTGGTCCGTGCATACTATCGTCCGAAGGAACGAGCCAACCTGGCTCTCCCGCAGAGGATGGGGCCGCAGCTCTAGCGAGGGAGGCCGGCCTGGATGCATTGCGGCGCGTTCAGGCAGCTTGAATATGCCGGCCCCGCCCCCGCTACCAACAAATTCCGGCAGCCCATAGGGTTCGTTTTCGGACAGGGAATTGGACATCTCCCGATCAAGGAATCTGCTCATGAATTCGACGCGATCAGTGGAAGGACGGGAACCGCTAGAAAACTCGTCCTCAGAGGACGACTCGTAGATTGGATCGGAGCCGATGGGGCGAGCTGCGCGAGCCTCATCCAGGCTGAATATGCGAACGGGCTCGTGCTTTCCCATCCCGCGGCCAGCAACGTTGAGCTTCTGGCTCTGGGAGAACATCTTGCGGCGAGGAGGACGATCCCCGAGCGCAGCCAAGCAGTTTTGGAAGTCCTCATCTTCTTCATCGAAGTGTCCCTCCATTTGGCGGGTCAATTTTCGTATCTCCGCCCTCTTTTCCTTTCTTTCTCTGTGGGCAAATTCGTCGAGCAGATGCTGTGCCTGCTTACGTTTGGTACGTCTGCTGATTTTCAATCAGTTGGTGGAACGGAGGAAGACGACCCCACCGAGACAGACAAAGCACGCCACGGACGGCAATTAATGGCGTTTGGATCGAACCCGAATGATGAAAAGAAATTTCGATTCCGAGCACTGGCGGAGCATGGATTTCCGTACGCATTATTTGGGAAGAGTTATCAGGGGAACATATAATCGAGTCGCATTACTGTGTAATTCTATATCTTTCAGTAAAAAAAGAAGAAATTCTAATACGCTTATTTCAACACAATTTAAAAAAAGATGCTTTAGAATGATATACATCATTATATTACAAGCAAATTATAATAAGAGAAGAATTATCATCGGCATTCTTAAAAAGATTCTCTTATAAATTAAATTCAGCACCTAAAAAAGTCAACTTAAAAGATCTAAAACAAAAACCAAATGAAATTTGGGCAAAGGCAGGAAGGGTCATGACTCATGAAGCGACTCGATTATATGTTCCCCTTATTTGGGAGTGTAAGAAAGTGGTGGATGTAAAATATTAGCATATATAATGCTTTTGTGAAATTACTCTTCTATATAATTCCACCTATTTTAAATATTTTGATGGCTGAGGGAAAATTTACTCCATCTATTATATGTAGTATCATTTATAGTATCTTACAAATCTTTTCATTTGTCTTATATCACTGTGCATAGGTCATATTTACAAATATGAAAAATCAATGAAATAGTTTAATATTAAATATTAATTTTAAAATTGTATTTTCAATATTTAAACCGTTTAAATATCATTTATACATGGATAAATGATTTTATAAAATTTTGTTATATTCTAATGTATATGTGAATAGATATAAGCATTTTTCCTATATATACATGAATATACCTATTTCTGAGCAAATGTGACAAATATTTGATTTGGATGGAACTTAGTATTTTAGTTAAATAAATGATGTTAAATATAATTAATAAATTAAATTTCTCTATTAAGTATTACAAACTTAAAATTTAAAAGGCTTACATGGAACTGCTTGGCTTATATAACGAAACTAATATAATGGTGTAAGTTACAAGATAAGTAGAAAAAACTTTTGTATAAAATAAAGAATAATACTTAAAATATAATCAGAAAATAAAAAGTACTTAATGCTAATTAAGCCGTTAGATTATCAGAATTGTCCATCCTTTTCACTTTCTTGTACACATTTTCATGAACATACCTTAAGTACCTCATAAGGATTATCCTTAACCTTTTCACATTATTATCTATTTGCAAGTATTATGCTTTATTTTTTAAAATGTACCTTATTCATTTTATATTTATTTCATATGATTTTCTTTGTTTTTTTCATATTCATCATTTCTTAACCTCATTTAATTTCCATGCTTAAAATAGGGATGGAAATTGTGATGGATTGACTTGTTATCAGTCCTTGACCTGATCTCGTTTTGATCGAGTAAAACTAACTTTTTTTACCCGGTATAAGGATAGATCAAAAATTTTGAATCGAATTAAAAAATAGAGTCGAGTTAGATCAATCATGTCTTGACCCATATTGCATATTTTAATTTATTAAAAATTATAAGCCTATGTTTAAATTTTATTATTATTTTATTTCAAAATTCTTACATTTTTTATAATAACTATATCAACAATAGAGGAATTAGGTTATCTAGAAAACAATATAATAGTCAATAATAGGAATTTGCACAAGTGTATCTCTTATGTATAATTGTATATTAACTTATTTTAATAAATTATACTATTTTTTCTCATATTTTATTTTAATAACGAAGTAATTTTTAATAATTATATTAAAGCATGTAACATTTAAATTTTGCATAAATATATCTTTATATTTAGCAGGTATAGAAATTTTTAAAATCATTTTATGTGACCTACATTTTTTACACAACTCGTTATCTTAAAACCGATTCGATGTCAATTTGAAGTTTGTCCGAAGACTTATTAAAAAAGTTAAGATCAAACTGTCATTGTCTTGACTTGATACAAAAATAGGATCAAATAAAACAGTTAAAAAATAGGGTCAAAGTTAGACAAATAGTAACCTGGTACCGCTTGCCCAATTCTTACCCCTAACTTAAACGAATTTTAGTAATTTGTTTTGTGTCATCATAATAAAGTTTACTCCATGATGAACTACTTATAATAGATTTAATTGAATTGGATTTTTATAATTTAACATGTACTATCAATGGCAATCGTAGCTTTTCATCACATTTAACTTTCACCTAAATAAAAATGACAATTGCTTAAAAATATATTGACATGTAAATTACGAAAATGCTTAGGTTCATTTCATACACATTAGGATATAATAAATTTATTTATTCGCATGATAGACAATTTAGATTTTAAAAATGTAACTTAGAGGAATAATGTGTGACATTGCTGCCTCATCCCTTTCCTACCATCGTGTAATAATGCCTTATGTACCAATGTGCCCCCTTCCTACTCTTTTGTTGGGACAATGGGCACCATGTAGTGAGGCCCAATTCATGGGAAGCTGTTATTGGAAAGAAAAAAAAAAGAAATTTAGGACATTTTGGTAAATGGACAGTGTAAGTATATTTGTTTAAACATTTAAGTATGTTTGTTATTTTGATAAAATTTGTATTAAATGTATATAAAATCTTAATCTAATCCATTCATTTGGTGGATTAACTACTAAAATATAAACATATTTTTTCATTATTTGACATTTTGTGAAAATATTTTTGAAGAAAATACTATTTTTTTACTTAGATTTCATTATAATTGGTAAAGTTGAAAAAAGATATTGTATATTAGAAATTATGTTATATTATTTAAATTTATATAAATAAGGTATTCTTAAAGATAACAATTTCAATATTTATTTCTGAATTTTTGAAAATTTAATAATATTTTTATTTTTCGCGTTTAACTATTTTAACCGCATCTAATCGTATCTAACCGTATGTAACTTACATTTTATATATGCTAATTGTGATTTAACACCCAATGTGATCGTGTACTCTTTATAATGTTATTTATATCTTTAGTACGTAATTTAAAATTTTTAAGTGATAAAATTTAATGGTTGTAATTAAATTTAATTATATCTAATCACGTCTCATCGTCTCTAACCGTGTCTAACCACATCTAGCTACATATAATAATATCTAACTGCATCCAATCACATCTAATTTTTTTATATGAATAAATTAATCCTAATTTAACAACTATAGCATGATTATAAGCGCTTAATTAGGTAATTTATTTCTTAATATCCGAAATTAAAACTCAAATAATATAATTTAATACAATTCACTTAAATCTAACTATAACTAATCGCGTCTAAGCTCATCTAATCACATCTAACCGCATCTAACCATATCTAATTTTTTATATTAATAATTTAATCTTAATTTAACACCTGTAATATAATTATATGATCCTAATTAGGTTATTTATACCATAATATTAGAAATTGAAACTCAGATAATATAGAAACCGCATCTAACAGCATCTAACTGTATTTAATAGCATATAATCATATCTAATTTTTTATATTAATAATTTAATCCTAATTTAACACCTATAATATAATTATATGATCCTAATTAGGTTATTTATACCATAATATTAGAAATTAAAACTTAGATAATATGATTTAATACAATTCACTTTAATCTAACCTTATCTAACCGTGTCTAACTGCATATAACCGCATCTAACTGCATTTAATCATATCTAACCGGATCTAATTTTTTATATTAATAAGTTAATCTTCATTTAATGCATATAATATATTTATTAGCTCCTAATTAGGTAATTTATACATAATATCGGAAATTAAAACTCAAATAATATAATTTAATATAATCCACTTAAATCTAACCATATCTAACTATGTTTAACCGCATTTAATCACATCTAACTGCGTTAACCACACCTAACTGAATCTAATAGCATCTAATTAGATTTAATTTTTGATATTAATAAATTAATCATAATTTGACACCTATAATATGATAATAGTCTCCTAATTAGGTCATTTATAACTTAATATCTTAAATTAAAACTCAGATAAAATGATTTAATACAATTTACTTAAATTTAACTACATCTAACCGCATTTAATCACACTTAACCGCATCCAACTACGTCTAACCACATCTAACATTATCTAACCGCATTTAACATTATCTAACCACATCTAACTGGATCTAATTTTTTATATTAATAAATTACTCCTAATTTAACAGTTGTCATATGATTATAGGCTCTTAATTAAGTCATTGATACCTTAATATCCAAAATTAAAACTCAAATCATATAATTTTATAAAATCCACTTAAATTTAACTACATTTAACCATGTATAACCATAGTTAACTACATCTGACTGCATCTAATCACGTCTAATCACTTCTAAGTGCATTTAACCACTTCTAACTACATTTAACTAATTTTTGAAATTAATAAATTAGCCTAAAAGTATCTTAATTAAAATAATTAAATAAAAATAAATATTAAATTAAATTATATTTAATCAATATATAATTAACAAAATTATCTGAAATAATATTCTTATAATTTATGTAAAAAATTTAAAACATATTAACTATTGAATTTTATTTTAAATTTTACAAAAATATTTTTAAACTAGATGAAAAATTATACTGGTCATATCACACTACTATTAACCTGTGGGGTAAGTTTGCATAAAATTAATAAAAAATTATATAGGTTAAAAATGTTAAATTAAATAAAAGTAGATCTTTACTTGAATTAAAATAAATATCACACCAATTAATCGTAAATACAATCATATTGAGCTATTTTGAAACCTTAGTAGGTTAAATTTTAAAAACCCATATGGTTTCCTTATCTTAGAATTGTTCGTTTTAGTAGAAAATTATTAAAATTTAATTAAAAATAAATACTAATTTATAGCAAATTAAATCTAAATAAATTAAATTATAATATTAACAATGTATTGAACGATGATGCACGCATGCCAGCTTGTGCATTAATTAGAAAATGATTATATTTAATAGAAATTTTATAAGATAATTTATTAAAATTACAAAACAATTTGTTAAAAAATGATCCATACATTAAGAAGACAATATCATGTCCACAAGATTCAATCACATATAAGCATTGTCAATTTTATATTTTGATGTATTTTGTAAACATAATGGGTTAAATTTGTAGTAACCCGTTAAGCTTCATCGACTCTCCAGTTGCTCATTTCAATATAAATTAATAAAATTAAAAATATAAATAAATACAAACTAGTTTATACACATATGAAATAACTTATTTCATTAATATTTGTATTAAGTATGGAGATTATAATTTAATTTTTTTGATAAGTGAGATTATCATTTAATTGAAATGAAGATTAATAGAACAAAATTTTACTTTAAATAAAAATTAAATCAAGTTAGACTCAAGTATGAAATATTAAATTATTTTGATTAATTTTCAAAATCACATTAATATAAATAGTTATTTTGAGAATCAATGACAGGAAATAACTTATTCCATCTTCATGCACACAAAATTTTCGTGCACCATCGGAGCACCAAGTATTGGTGCTCCATCTTCCCTACTTGAGACTGGAAATTGGCTTTCATCACCATTCCATTGATTCTTACTTCTAGATTTGCTGAAACATCAATGAATCGATATGAAATTAGCCTCCGTGAAACATCCATTATTCACCATGGCTACCACAAGCACCATCTTAGATCCGACATCTGAGCCATGCATTTACTTATATGCAAAATCACCTCCTTTGTTTTGTCTCCAACACTAATGATGTCTATGAGCTACTGATGACCATCTCTACCATACCTATGTGCTTGCAGCAATTGCGGTTGGTGATTACATTGATTCTAGCCATCTCAGTTTATCAGTAGGCCTACGTGGACTAGCTATGCTCTCCGAATCGCAACCTATGACTTGAGAGTAGCAAGTAATCTAATAGCAATAGAAGAGGAAAAGATGAGATTTGAAAAATGAAAGAACGAAGAAGAAAAAGAGAAGAGATGAAGAGAGGGAGGACAGGGGTGAGTGGGAATGCAAAGCTCTTGTCAGTTTTTCAACCTTCCCAAAATGCCTAAATAGATCTCAACCTTTTCACTATACTGAACGGTGGAGATGTAGCCTCCCATGAGAAAAACCATGGAATAGCTTCCATGAATTGGGCCTCACTATGTACTAATCCGTTTTCTTTCCCTAGGCTCTAGCCTGCTGTAGTCTTTTTGTAGCACTCGCCGTGAGCGCTACGATGGGCTTCAATGGTTTCTCCTCGCCTTAAAAATCTGAGTCGTGCCTAATGGATTTTCAACGCCTTCGAGACAGTAGCGTGGGCTCAGTTTCCTTACATTCACGTGGGGTAAAACGAGTTAGGATTCATGATCTTTAGATAGTTTGGCATATGGGTGTTTTTTCGTGGATTCGGCAGCATAACGGCTACGACAGAGTTTTTTCATACACGGATCAAGTTACAAATTCGGTAGCATAACTGTAGCATGTTATGTTGGAATATGCGGACCCGCGTGCGCCCGTCTCACCGGAGCGTTAACTCAAATACGCGCACAAAAATAAAGAAAATGGAGTCGCCACTGATTTTTAAAGGGAGATCAACCCCTGTTTTTAATAAAATAAGGCATTAATCGTATAAAGTTTGGGTTTCGACCTTCTGATTGAAGCAAATATGGCAAAATCTGCCAACCCGAAGCAGTTTACACGGGCGTGAAAAGGAAAAAATGAAAGATTTGAGAGAATGAGAGAGAATGGAAAAGGGGAAAGTGGGAGAGAGGTGTGGAAAACTGTGACGTTGGGACTTTGCTGCAGACTCCCATCCTCCCCTCTGGGATGCCTCTCCAAGTGTGTCATTGAGAATGAGGTGCACCTCCTTTTATAGGTGAGAGCATGGGCCTTGGGACACTTGAGGTGTTGGACTTGGTGAACTTCTTCCATAGCGGGCTAGAGCTTGGCTAAGCCCGTTGTTTTGGGTGGGTCATTGTGAAGACCTGATGGGTTGTTTATAGAAAAGTCTGCTTTTGAGGCTTGGTGGGCTAGGTCTGGTGGGCTGCATTGTGGAACCCATTTGTTGTGTCTGGTGAGTTGGATTTGGTTGGCTGTATTGTGGAGTCCGTTGGGGTGACCTGTAGGAGCTTTGCTTTTGTGGGCCGGATCCGGTTGTTGAAGGGCCTACTTTGAGGCTTAGTGGAGCTTTGCTCCCGTGGGCTGAGTTTGGAAGGGCCTGCTTAGTGGCGGGCTTGGCTTGCTTGAATTTCCTTTTGCCTTGAATTTACCTAGGCTTGGAATTCATTCCCATTCATCCATCTTTGTGCTTGAGGGAGGGGTGTCAATACTTTAGGAAGGAATGGTTTCTATCCTCGCATTGCTATACTTGGAAAAGGGTACATATAATTCCCTTTGTATCCACATGCCAAGTAAGTAAATGATCGCCAACTCAGCCGCAGTTTATTTGGTAACACTCACAACCCCAAGCGTTCTATGGGAGTATTCAACATATGAATAAATTTGAGATATTATTAAATGTATGTTAGAATATTGTAAAGAATTTAGAATAGTATCTCAGAACTTAATTGAAATAGCGGTTGAGATGATTATAACTACCTATAAAAAGTAAGTAAATGATCACTGCATTTTGTATATTTCTTCAGTTATTATTCTCAATTTCAAAACTTTGAAATTATATATTTTAATCACTTTTTTTTATTTACATGCCATTTAAAGTGCATATTTAGACATTGACTGCATATACAGTTATCAATTATCGTAAGCAAATTATGTGGAATTATTTCTTTGTCCTTGTAGCATCAGAAAGTTGGACATCCGCAAAACGTTTTGTTCAATAAAACCTATGAAAGTCGCTAACATGAATGTGCATAGGATGTTAGAATAATTGGGTAAATTAGGATTTGTTTCAAGGTATACAAATTTTTAAAATTGAATATGTACTCCTAATTTCAAAATAGTTTTTCAATTCACAACTTTTCCAATTTCTAATATAATTTTTTATATTTCCAATATAAGTTTTCTTATTCTCATGCATATCATTATATTCTCATTCTAGATGCAGATTTCATTCAAGAATCTTATATGGGTAAAATGTAGAAATGACATATGTTAAAATTATAGACTAATTATAATAAACCACATCATAGCTTTAAAATATTATTATATGTATTTATAATGAAGTCATATGCTTTTACTGATTCAAAAAATATATTTTGTACTATCTAGATTACCTTTAATTATAAAATAATTCATAAAAACCTTAATAACATTTTTCTTGAATGCCTTTACTAATTTGTTCTCAATGAACAAAGATGTTATAAATTGAAAATATTTACTTAATAATAATAATTATACCACTTTATATATAGTTGGAAAAATATTATCATATTTGTCTAATAAAGATATATGCTTTTAATGATTCAAATAATACGTACCATAATACACTATGTTTCAATCTAGTTGTTATTAATGAAAGTTTACATCAATAATATAATGTCGCATATTGGTTAGGATGAAGGAGAAAACTTGAGATATAAGTAGAAGTTCTAGTTGAATAGTTGAGACGCTTTTTAGGGTGAGCTCAGAAGGACAAAACTGTTTAAGTACAAGACTTAAAGCGGACAATAACTGCGACTGTTGGGCAAGACATGATATAATAATATCAGGGCCAACTCCTGATATTTTGCTGGTGTGTTAAGCAAAAATTCACCTCGCCAATACACTGAAGCTCTATGAAGGGTCGCCCAAAGTGGAGGTCATGTGCTTTATATAAAGTGCCTTATCATCAAAATAGTCTCCGTTTAATTATCGTACACGTTAACTTAAAGATGAAAACTCGTCTATCTCATAACAATATTGAAATTTTTTTATCTAAAGATGACTAACTTTTGCCTGAAACGCATGGAAACTCCCAATTACTAATTTTCTATTGGCTTCCCTGAGTCGAATAACGCACACTTTTATTCGACAACAATCCACATTCCACGCTTTCGCGGGAACAATGTCGAGGGGGTCAGTGTTTCCTACTTCCCATTTCCATTCGTGGGATGAGCTGGACGGCCGCTTAGCTGGGCCGGAGCACCTGTTGAAAATATTACGCAGGCGTAGTCGGAGATTTTTCGGTTGAGTTGGGCGATGCATATCTATGATGAGACGAAACTTTCAAAACCATCTTTCGGAGATGGATGGTCGGGATTTGATGGAGCCCTGAGGCTGATCTCTTGGTCCGTCCAATGGTTGGGAAATGTCGGGCCGCTTACCGGCGGCAATCACAGGGCGAGGGCTTCGGGGCTGTTTTCGTGGGTTTGTGCGGCCGGGCCGACCGCCAGGGAGAGCCGAGAGGGTACACCTGACCAATCCTGCACATGGATCCATCATTTCACAACGTCAGTCACGTGCCCGTGTCTGATATCAGTTCTCTGCACAATGCTAAAAAACGCATTTCTTTTAGCGCCTCTGTCAGAAGCAATATGTCTACGGTTTGACTGGCGTTGCGTGGAGTGGAGCAGGCACGGTCGGAGCACAATTCAGTGCACCCGGGTGCATTCAGCCTCAACGCACCCGGGTGCACTGCACCTATTTTTTTTATTTTTTTTTGAA
>JAXCLR010000001.1:59306874-59318284 GCA_035584095.1 Annona squamosa
CAATGAATTGCTTGGACTCCTCTATCCCACCCCCCCTCCGAACGGAGAGGTGGGAGGATAGGGTGTTCGTTTCTTATAAAAAAAAAAGTTTCTGACACCTATGAATTGACGACACTAGAGACGATGGCAACTATTCTGGGGGAGCCTCTATTCATGAATGGGCAATTCGGATATTTCGTAAATATCAAAGTAAATTTTTTTTAAAAATTCATAGGTAACTGATGGAAGGTAACAACATGGATGCTGTGGAATTATGGGTAAAATTCATAAATGCGAAAGAAATTTTCAGAAATATATGAATATAAAATGAATTATAAGAAATTTTTTTGAGTATATTGGGATTTCTCATTTTGCAAATTAACCAAATTTTCTTATATCTTTTTGCATTTGAAATGTTGGATTAATTATTAGCCTATCTTTACTAATTAAAAGGGGCGTAGTTTGGGAAGTGGAATAAGATTAGCCTATCTTTAGTAATTTAAAGGAGCACGCGAATTTAAAAGAGTATGCGTAGTTTGGGAAGTGGAATAAGATGGGAGAAAAATTTTAGTAGAAAAGTTTTGCCATAGTTAAAATGCGAATTGTGATGTAATATAATCGAAGTAAATGAAATAGAGATGAAATAGATAGAGTAATTATATAAAAAATATGCAAAAATAATTAAAAATAAAATACGTGTATAAAAAAGTGATAGAAAAAATGAGATGACAACTACGTCCGAAACAACACCTAGAAATATATTTTTGACAACTCTTATTAGAAAAAAATTTATATGCAAAGAAAATTTTTCTTAGTTATGATTATCCTTTGATAGTTAAGAAATATGCTTATGGTTATGCTTTCATTAACAAAGAAAAATTTTCTTACATATAATAATATTTTGTTAACTAAATTAAAATTTAGTTGCCAAAAAAGCTATAATTACTCGTAACCAAAATTTTCAAGTGATTGCTACATGACATATGCAATAAATTATTGATAATCGAAAGAAAATTTTAGTCGCAAAAAATAAAAAGTTTATAGTACTAGCTTATTAGTTTTATAAAAGTCTTCTTTCTCAAAACCAAATACAAGTGTGAAATTTAAATGCTACTTATTAAAATGGACGTGCCAAAAACAAAATATCCCATTATCTAGATTAAGTCACGACATCAATGAAGGAGCAATTATAGAGTATTTTCATGAGAAAAATACACCATTATAGTCTCATCAATTGATATATAGGGTGTGTTTGGGAATGGATAAAACTTTTGATGAAAAGTTTTAGAGAGTAGAAATTGTCAAATGATGTGATATGATAGGGGTAATGATGAAAAGTAAATAGGATAAAGTTTGAAATAAATAGGTTAGTTGTGTTGGTAATTGTGTAGAAATGATTGAAAAGTTGGGTAGTTGTATAAAAAATGTGAAAAAATGATTAAAAAATATGATAGTTATGAAAAGTGACAAGTTTTATATTGAAAAGTTTTTACTTGACAATTTTTGCTCATTACCAAACGCGCCTATAATGACTTAAAACTACTTGGCCAACTGTGGTCGTCCCAAATGGTGGCAGCAACGAGTTTTTTGCTGTTAGATCATGGCTCGACACACACTTCTATTCATTATGTGGGATTTTATATCTCTTGTATATATGTCCTTATGGTAATAAAGGTATTTTATAAGTTGTCCTCTATGGTGAGGGTAGCCTGATTTCCAATATTAAATGTCAATATGTAATACCAAATCACAAAAAATGACTTAAAATTACTTCAAGTGCACAATTTAACAATAATGTGAACAGGTTTTAGAAAGAGACAAAAGCTATACACGCTGTAATTAATGACATACTACTTCATTTCGTTGGACAAAGGTCTGAATCGGCGTTAGCAGAGGAGTGAAATTGCTATGGTCGATCAATTGCCACGTCGCATAAATTGGAAAACGCGCGGTTGACTTTGACTTGAGGTACCGAGCGATTTCCAAGGGCTTCTTTCCGGCTCCCCTCCCATTCCCCATGCCTCTCCCTCTGTTCAGGACGCGTGCATGAGCATGAAACGTGAATATGATAAAATTTTCATCGCTAGAAATTTATTTTTTATTTTTAATGCATAATTACCGTATTTTTCTAATTTTTAAAATTTTTTCGTTTGTAATATAATTTTTAGTTTTTAATACGCAACCATCTCTGCTCATTGAATCTTCTCATCCCATTCAATTTCTTTCTCTGTTCATGGTCATGGGTAATGCTTGAGAGGGCAGAAAGGACGAAAACACAAATCCCATCTTATATCTCTGGGCTGATTGTTACTCATGGGACATGGCTATCAAAGGGGTATTGAGCCGTGCGCTTCTGCGCTCACAGTCTCAGAGGGCATAGAGTGGAGATTTGATTAACTGAGTTTTTTTCTTTCTTCTGCTTTATTTATTTATTATTAATTTATTATCTTCCTTTAGCAAAAAGAAGAAAAGTTAGTAAAATCCAATCAAGGTAAGCACTAAATTTGAACTCGTTCCTAAGGCACCTCTAGCATCTAAGGGCCAAAAGTTGTAAAAATAAAGTTCTGTCAAACAGGCCCTGGATCATATCATACACAAGACTGTCGTGCAAAATAAGAAAATTGCATCCAAAAAGGAGAAGGATAGCCGAAGCAAATGATCTTATGAATGTATGTGTGCTAATTAAATTACCTTCGTCTACACCTGTGTCTGATAGGTCTCCCCAACAAGATCAGCAAGGTTTTTCCCTCCCGTCATCGCGTGATCCTCTTTCAGAAAGAAGGAGTAGAAGCTGTAAAAACTGGTGGATCCCACCAAGGCCCAGACCCACCAAGTGCAGGCAAGTGAATCAATCATTGTTGCCCGGGCGGCGGACGTGACGCCGATCGTCGTGGTGAAGACCCAGATCACAGCTTTGAGCCTGTCTTTCGTCTCGCACTCTTCCTCCCGATCAAAAACTTGGAGATACAAGAACAAAATTGTGATGACTGAAAAGGCGTGCATGACGGACACGGAAGGGAAGTCGTAGCTGTAGGTGGGGTAGTTGTTGATGGCCAGGAAGAGAATTCCTATGAAGGAAACGAAGCAGATGGCGGCTGTCTGCTCTACGCGGGAATCCATGGATGATGTCGCAAGGATTGGTTAGAGAGAGAGAGAGAGAGAGGGAGAGAGAGAGGCACTGGAAGGCCTCCACCTTCGCTTGAAGAATACTGGCAAAAGTACCAAGCGACGAGCCGATGCTTTTTCGGGACAGAAAGTCAACCAGGGCAGACAGACTGGCAAAAGGATCGAGGATTCTTATTATTATCGTATTATTATTTCATCACTTTTTGAAGAACATCTAAATCGCACTGGCTACAAAAACATGGCCTAATACAGTTGGACGGCTGAAACTATTCGAATGCCTCTATGAACCCCTCTTTATACGTAACCCGCTCCATTTTCAATATTTACAATATGTAAATAGTTGATATAAAAATCCACCTAATTTATTGTATTTTGCATTTTTTATATTATTAGGAAAATTTTTTTAATTTGTCTAATATCACCATATATGAGAATCATCTACATACATAAAATTAACATAATAAAATAGTTTAATACTAAATATTAATTTTTAATTAGTATTTTTAACATTTAAATAATCTAAAATATTATTATTACATAGATAAATGATTCTATAAAGTATTACTATCTTCTAATACATAAGTGAATGAATCTAAGTATTTTCCTTAATTTACACAAGAATATATCTGTTTTGAGCAAATGCAGTCTATGTATATATTGGATTAAGATGAAACTTGATCTTATAATTAAACAGATAATGTTAAATATAATGAATGAATTGAACTTCTATTAAACATCAAAATCTTAAAATTAAGGGGATTACATGCAACCACTTCTATGTAAGCCGATTATATATATAAGTGGACTTGGAAGTTATTATGGGATCTATATCAAGATTTATTGACAAATATGTAAATCCATTAAAATTTTAAAATACTTTATATAACCATTAAATATTTCTCAAATTCTCCCGTCTATTTGTTCCTTGGTCACCATCTGCAGTAGCCTCGTAATCTTGTGGTTACAAATTGACTTAATAAATATATGAAATTAAAATTTTTTTGCAAAATTAAATTAATTTAAAGTATAAAATCTATATTAAAGAATAAAAAATTCTTTTTATGAGAATAGCTTCTAATTTATGACATATACAGTTATATAATGGCTAAGTAATCTTATTTTACATTTGCCCTTAATTACAAATATACCCATTAAGTTTGAAAACTTTTATATATGTCCATTGAGTATAAGTGAAATTTCATCCATACCCATTCCGTCAGGCATAATTAAAAATCGCCGTTATCCATCATATGAAATGTCCAAAATGCTCTGTCTTATTTAATAATAATATTTATTTAACTATGATAAAAGTTGAATAATATAATGAAAATATATCTAATGTAAGAGAAAAACCTAGACAAAATGAGTTTTAACGGTTTACATACTGTACAAATCACAATAAATATTATATTAATATGCAGTATTTTGGAATTTTAAAATTATTAAACATTTATAACTGTCAAATGAGTATATTTGAAATTTCACTCATATTCAGTGGATATATGTGAAAGTTTTCAAACTTAGTAGGTATATTTATAATTAAGAGCAAATATAGTAGTTGTATTTGAAATTAACCCTATTTGAAAATAATAATGTCCCTATATCATATGATCCATGTGCTAATATTAAAGTAATGTCAATATGGTTGATCTTTATCTTGTATGACTATTATTTAATACTATAGCACAAAATCGGGTCGGTTTGATAACCTTTAAATTCAAACTAATTCATTTTTGAAATCAAGTCAATACAAATCAGATTGCGTAATTTATTTTTCTCAAAATGACTAACTCAACCTTATCATAGATAAATTAGGTTAGTCAAGTTTAGGTTAAGCTGACCTTTTTTATACCCCTAATATTTTTGGAAATGTACATGCCCCAGTGAGTAAAAATCTAAAAATATATATATAGATCTTCAATCCCTCCATTTAAAAATCTAGTACATAACAATGATAGAATTTTGATTGCAGCGCTTCTTGTTAGTTGTTCTTCTTACTTGCCTCACCTGCATCACCGTTTATTGTTACCATTTTCCCTCCATGCAAATCAACACGCTGCGACCCAATGCCCATTGAAATCGTAGCAAGGTTGGGGTAATTCTTCATTTGCCCTAGTTCATTTTTTTATGGTTATTTATATACAAGAAGTAATATTGTTAGTTCAAAAAATTCATTTATAATATTTGGTGTGTTTTCTTCGTACACTTATTTATCTAAGTGTTTTTAATATCTGAACTAAGTTTTACCATTTTTTGATATACGTATATATTTTTTTAGATTCTTAAAGATAAGAGTATTTTCGATACATATATATACATAAATGTTTAAAAATCTTTAAAAAATATATGCACATATCCAAAAATAGTAAAACTTGATTTATATATTAAATACATTTAGATAAACAAGTATATAAGAAAAAGTAAAAAAAAATATTGTAAAAGAGAGATATTTTCTTAGCCCAGGCTAACAGGATCATTTCTTTTGGGAGCATGATTATATATATCATGATATATTTTCAACTAAAATATAACATTTATTTATTTTTATAATTAGTTATATTTTTTGATTTTTCTTCATAAAGATGTGTTACTATGTGTATTTAATTTATATACCAAAATTTGGTATTTTACAATACTTCTACATATTTATTTTTGATTTTTTAAGAATTAAGTTTTTACAAGGGTGAGAAATGACTTAAATACCCCTTGAAATTAATAATTTTTTAAAATAAAAAATATGTAAAACTACTATAAATTGGAAGACTTGATATATATATATATATATATTAAATATATTTAGAAAAACATGTTTATGAAGAAAAAATTAAATAAAAATAAAATAATGTTATATTTTAGCCCAAAATACATAATGATGTATATAATTGAACTCACTCCTCTTTAGCTTAGGTTAAGTAAATTGCTCACTTAATCCATTGGTAAACTTAGTTTACATGTTAAATATAGTTAGATAAACAAGCATATGAAAAAGGCAAAAAAATGTCTTAAACAGGTTCTTTAAGGTGAGCTTAGCTAGGCTAATAAGATCAATTCTCCTTTGCATACATCATTACTATTTATATTTCAACTTGTTCATTTTAAGTTGTAGCCACAGCGGCTGAATTGCAGTTTAACCGGACACAAGAAATGAAAAAGAAAAGAAAAGGATAGGCTCTGGATACCCAGATCTGATACATAGCACTCGGTGCTTTAACTTTTTTTTTTTTGAAAATTTTTATACAACTGTTAATCTAAGTGTATTTAACATACATATCTATTTTGACTATTGAAAATGTCACTCATTTTCAAAAATAAAAAATAAATATATAAAATTCTCCAAAAATGGTAAAAATTGATATACATATTAAACACATTTAGATTAATAATTGTATATAAAAAATTTCAAAAAAAATGGCTTAAATGAACCCTGATGCATTTAGCCTTAACCCTCGCATACCTGCTTCAAATCCAAATGGAATCATTACCGAACGCCCCTCAAGCAAGCCTCAAACAGAAGGCTTGATTACCACAGCACTGCATTAATTACTTGCTTTTTATTAACATAATATATTTCCATGTGCGGAAATTTTTACTCATCCTAAGTTTGATCATCATCTCCTATCTTATTATTAGTAAAAAGGTCCTTTCTATTCTATTTTCTATTTATATTTTTTGTCATACATAAAACATAATAATTTTCATCCATTTCCCTTTTCCCTTTATCACACATATTTCAAGTTTTTAATTTTTATTTTCAATTCCCAAACAAACTCTAAACAAGCAAAAGGTCTGTCCAAATCAATATATATAATTAAATTAGTGCTGAGAAAGTGAGTTGGGCTTCATGCTAATCCAACTGTTTGATTGGGAATAGTCGGCCAGAATTCGAAATTTTAGGCCGACGCCAATGCGTCTACATGGTAACTCAGCCGTGCGTTATAGCGTTGGCCTAAGTTCCAAAGCCGGGCATGCGTTTCCTTATATTAATTGGAGCGCATGTATGTGATGACATTATGTGGTGATGTTATTTTTCTTCCGTGTGTGGGAGAGTCTATCATTGTCCACTGGTTGAGATGTTTGATATATTTGTAAGATTATCATCAAAAAATTTATAAGAATGTTTTAAGACTTACTTGTAATATCAATTGAGATTATTCTAATATAATACCTATTAAAAAAATTAGAACATTTTACTCTATTACTGTGAGCATATGGTTGGAAATCTTTACTTACTTCATAAAGAGAGACATGATCGAGCATTTAACATAAATTACCATACAATTAGCTTAATATGAGCATCATATGATCATAAATATAATTTACTTTACCTATTGTATTAAGAATTATTTATTTTATTGACATATTAATTTTCATCTAAATTGAATATATGTATGGATCTCATCTAAAAATGCTACGAAATCAACATAAAAATAGTTTAATATAAAATTAATTTTAAAGTTATTTTTTAACATATAAACTATTTGAGATATAATTTATATATAGATAAATAATTATATGAATTATTTATACATTTAAGTAAATGTTGGACTCATTTTGAGCTAAATATATTATAACTTATGGTTTATTTAAATATATTGGATTATGTCTCATATGATTCAGTACATATAAATGCACCTCAAGTTACAATATAGCTAGTTCAAAATAGGAATCACATGATCATGAAATACCCTACATTTATGTGGATGATAATGTTAGTGTTATTATTGATGTGGATAATGAGGCTACAAAGAATATGAAAATAATTGCAAACAACAACAAAATGAAATTAATTATAAACTATAAAGTCTAAAATATAAGTGAGTGTTGTTTTATATTATTGAAAATAAGATAAAATATTGTTCACATTTCGTCGTTAATTATTATAATAACTTATTTATAATTGGAACTAAATCTATGAATAATAGATAGGATAAGATATGATAGAAACCAACTCTATAAGCAGATAGGGTAGAGTAAGCTTTTTAGACATGAGTAGGAGTAGGAGCAGCCTCAATTATTGCAAGGATAAGGGTGAGGGAAATAGAAAAATTAAAATAACAACATAGAATTTCATTCAAACGGGGTTAACCGGAGGGTTGAGAAACTAGTTAAGCAGCTGCTGTAAATGGTCCACATGGTTTACAGGTCCCTATGGAGAACCGTTCCAGCCATCTATTTTCACAATGGTTGTATTTGAGAAGTGATAAAAAAAAATTTAATTTAAAGAGAATAATGTAATCTAACAGGGGTAATAATGAATGATAAAATTAAGATAGATAAGTTAGTCCTATAAATAGTTGTGTAGAAATAATTAAAAAGTAAGATAGTCGCATAGAAAAAAGTAAAAAATAATTAAAAATAGAATAAATATAGAAAGTGAAAAGTTTAGATAAAAAAATTTTAAGTTGACTTTTTTTCTTATGGCCAACAAACCCACATTGCTAATACATTCACTATCGAAAGATGCTATCTTTTACCAGATATAAGTTTCCGATCAAAATTATTTTTGGTGGCATTTTAAATTAAAAAACCAAAGATAGCCTCCATTCTTAGAATAAGTAGTATTGAATTATGGAACATGATCTAATGCTCTAGGAGCATCAAGGCTCAATGCTCCCGATGTATATATATTCGTTTTTTTATTTTTTTTTGAAAATATTTTCATGAAACTCTTAATCTAAGCGTATTTAACACGTATGTCAGTTTTTACCAAATTTGGAGATTCTTAGATTTTTTTTGAATTTTTAAAAATTAGTAGCGTTTTAATAATTTAAAATTACATACACTTAAATTAACATTTCTATAAAAAAAATTCAATTTTTTTTAAAAAAAATGGGTATATAACCCGGGAGTACTGCACATTAATGCTCCAAAGAGCACTAAATCAAGTTCCTTAAATTATCACCCATAAAAAGTTCAAAGCCCCCAACTTTTTTTATGCACAAATTCAACTAAAAACATTTTTATTATAAAAATATTTACAAAGAAGAATATGATGCAATTGCAAGGACTTGATCTAAATAAAAACTTTTAAAAAAGTGAAAAGTAGCAATTTGCAACCAATGCCATTGGAGCATTTCCTTCTTAAAAACATTTTTGCTGGGTTTGCAATGAAAAGGGCCAAGATGGATCCGCAATTTCTGTCAAATAACATGGGGGTTATTCGTCATATTGAAATGTAAAGGAGTAATCGCAACATCAACCAAACATGCGGATAGGATTTCAACAGAAAAAAATATTATATTTTAAAAAAAGACTAGTCAGCATAAGTGATTAAAATTAGTCAATCAAAGAAGTCCAAGGGTCCATAAAAATAAAAAGGTCCCAGCTAGAAGGAAAAGGCAAAAACAGAGATACGAAACTACTTTCAATCATTTTCAACGGAGCATGCGTTTCCTACTTTCATGAATGGTTAAGAAAATGGGCAGAAGTTACCAACGCCTGCGGCGTCATGGTTAACATCCGAGGTCCCAGGTTAGAAACGTGGTGATAGCATTCATCCAAAGTCGTCCAACCAGGACCACATCGAAAAAAAAAAAAAAGAAGAAGAAAATATTAAAATGCTATGAGCAGGATGAGATCTAACTAAATCATCCTCCTGTTCAAAGATAGCGCCTCATGAGAATGAACAGAGTCATGTATATAACAACAATACATCGTAAGAGCCCAGATGAGAGATTTACTGGGGTACAGAGGAGAAATTCAAAGAGAAAGGAGGCGACGTGCAATCTTATATTACCATAAATCCCAAGTCCATTTTATTCCACCCTTGCCATCACAAAAATAGCCAACCCAGTTATTATCCTGATTATTATTATTATTATTTTCAATTTTCTCTAGCACATGAACAAACAGGCTAGTCAAAACCACTTAGGGTCTTATAATAACAAGTCTCCTAAGCCACATAAAAAAATGAGTTACATCAACCGACTCTGTAAAATGATGTTAAGGCCGCACCATCAAGTGTTAGGGCCATCCCGTTGATACCAAATTACCATCCAGAACAATTGCATGCCTTCTACAGGCTCAAGCAAACCACTGACATTCAATCTAAAGTGCACACATTATCCTCCATATGAGAGAAGGTTTCACATAGCAAGAGCCTTAGTTGTTTTGTGTTTCAAATGTCTGTTATCAGATTTTGAAGACAAACTTTTTTTTAAAATTTTTTTTTAATAACAAATAGCCATAAGTGGGGCTAAACACTTGGCTAAAAGTGGAGATGCCAATGCTTCCTGCATCTCAAACGCAGGGTCAAATAATCCCAAAATCTATTTGGAGATTTTAACTGCGCGCATTGTTTTAAAAACCGGACCGGACCGGACGGTCCGACTGTGAACCGTTCGTTTAACGGTTCGGTTTGGCTACGGTTCTTCAGTTTTGACGAAAACCGTTTCGAACCGTGTGAACCGGGCGGTTGGACCGTAAAAACCGATCTGACCGCGGCTCGGTTCGCACCTTTTTTTATAAAAAAATTAATAAATAAAAAATAAATAAAATGTCGCATATTCATTCTGTTCGCGACTTCGCGCCCGCGGAACCCAAACCCCCTTCTCGGCTCCTCAGTCCTCCCATCGTCTTCCTTTCTTGCCGAGCTAGGGTTCACCCACCATCGCCGTCGATCACCTGCTGCAGCGGATCCAGGTCGTAGTCTGCCGGAATCGACGTCCGGCAACAGTCGCAGTGCCTGGTCGTCCTCATCGGTTCCGGCAGCAAACACAGAAACTCATTTTCGTCGTAGGCTCGTAGTAGAATAGAATCCCATTTTCGTCCTCATCGGTTCCGGCAGCATCGGTTCCAGCAAACACAGAAACTCATTTTCGTCCTCATCGGTTTCGGTAGCATCTACTGGCGCAAGATTCGGCGACTATCTTCGGAGCAAGCTTTGGCAACTAGCTTCGGCGACTATCTTCGGTGCTTCCGGCAGCACGGCAGCAAGATTTGGAGCTTCCAGCACAAGGCAGGAAGGTCCGTTCGGGCCGTCCGGTTGTTGCCTTGCTGCTCGCTTGCATTCTCATCTCAGCGATGCTGTTCCACAGTTTTTCGTACGGATCTGAAAGATGATGCTGATGTTGCGGCTGACTACCCTCAGAAATTCCGGCAACCTCTCATTCTAAAACAGAGGTCGTGTAGGTGAGTTGGATACCCGGATTCCCTATTTTACTTCCATAAAAACAGAATTTATACAATATTCAATTGTCTTAATACTCTTCCATCATTTTTCCTCTCTGCATGATACGCAGTGATTTATACAATAATTTAGAATTTTTGTTTAGATATTTTAATTATAAGATGTGCATGCATGCTA
>JAXCLR010000001.1:59318384-59335715 GCA_035584095.1 Annona squamosa
ATTACATAAAATTTATATATTTAATTTTAAAATAATTAAAATAAATTAAATATAATTATTACATCATAATTATGTCATGTTGACGTCACGGATCATAACGGTTCAAACCACGGTTGAACCGGTTGGACCTGAACCGGACATAAAAACGGTTCAATTCCCGGTTCAGTTTTTAAAACATTGACTGCGCGTGAAATTGGAAATCATTTTAAAAAAATTTTATTTTTTCTAAAAACAACAGTCACACCCCAAAGTAATGAGAGGCGGCCATAGTATCTGATGATAGACATTCCATCAATCCAGGAAAATGAACCAGGCACGACACCGGCAACCATTGGATTCATGTTCAAATTTTCCCTAATCCTAAAATTCTACCTCTTTTTTTCCTATTCAGGTTTTGTTTTCCCACTCTGAAGGTAAAACATGAGTCAAAATACCAGACTGCAGTTCTAGGAAGGAACTAATAACAGGAATCAACCTCTTTCTAGTAAAGCAATTGAAGCACAGAAAGGCCACCATAGTAAGTACATGCTGAAACTTTGCTGCTCATCCAGTTTCAGGGCCTCATCCAAGGGATGGTGCACTAAATTTCGGCCCTCCGATTCTGGACCCCCAACCTGCACAAGTGGGTTAGAACTTGACCTTCTGGATTAGGGGCAGGATGCATACGATTTTCTAGGCATCCTATTTTGAGGGTCATCATAATGTGGCCAAAATTATACGGAAAGAATGGCGACAACTTTGATAGGATAAGGGCCTATAAAGCTGGCTTCAGCATGAAGTAAATATGTCACCATACTGCTGCTCCATGAGAAGCTCCCAATTCTAGCTTCCCGAAAACATGATCTTACATGGTTGACAACAGCCAAACATGGCTTTTAATTTGGCCAAACACCTCCCATAGATGTATGCACTTGGAGATGGAAAAGCCTATTGGGGTTCTCCAACCACGAAACTAAACAGATCCTACGTGATATATAAATCAATGTAATGGTATGTTTGGCATAATTTACTGCACACTCAAGCCACTTTCTGTTAAGCAAATTAATTTTTGTTATGTTTGGTAAACATTCTATTCCAATAACAATTATTCAAATTTCTTTAAAGACCCTATGTATATAAATCAATGCAATGGTATGTTTGATCGTGTAATTGGAGAATCCAAATGAACTTCTTCACCTCCAAACCTGCTGTCTTCCTAAAGATGATGCTAGGTCAAATTATAAAAACCACATTTCCTTATATTTTCTGGTTGTTAACCATGTATAATTGAATCTACGGAAAGCTAGAATAGGGAACTTCTTGCAAACGAATTATGCAATAACATGTTCGTTTCCCACAGAAGCTAGGCCAAACAGGCCCTTAACAGCAAGCTTGTATCAACCAATGACAAATTGATGGTACCAATCACCTGGCATCAACAGAACCACCCACACATTCAAAAAAAAAAAAACACACACACACACAGAGAACCACCCACAATCTACCAATGATCTTCGGAGAAAACAGTGGGCGCTATCATATACAGCCTGTTTTAGAACCTAAATATGCTACATTATGGCTCCAAGTAAAAATTCCACCATCAATACATGAATCAATCAATGATTCAATGATATGAGAGCAAAACTATGGCCGCCTAAATTATCTCTCTACAAGAATGCTACTATAAGGCACATCTACTGTCGCACCACGTCCTTCATGCTGTACGACTTATTCCTAAGAAAGCAAATTTCACGTGCAATGAGGACCTAATTCAGGGCAACGCTACCTACAAATTATGTACCTTCTCAAAAATATTGACTTTGAAGCAGTTGTATGTGTAACCACGGACTTCGCGCTGACATGATCCAGGCATTTAGAAAAACACATCCCCAGAGAAATCAAAAAGGAAAAAAGGAGACAGGGCAGCTTATTTATAACAGCTACAGTCGTTAGATTCGTGATGGTTGTCTATGCCAGGCAGGCTATATAAAACATTTTACCAGCATCAGTGATGCCTGAGTTGCCAACATGGCTGTAAGGAATGCTTTTTTTTTTTTCCCCGGTTATTAGGTACCTCAAATCCTTTTAGACCATTTTTATGCACTCAAAAGGGCTGCCACTATTCACAGCCAATTGCTCAAACAATACGGGATGCACTTTTAGATGCTAAAGCTAAATCTAAACAACTACTTGCTTATAACTCTTTTGCAAAAGCACTACTGTTATAAGTGCCTTTCTGAACAGCTTAAATTTCACAGCTAGGCCAATGAAACCTTATTTAGTTTCTAACTGATGCTTCCTTTCATTTCTCTCCCTTTTCTAGATGCACTTCTTCCATCCTCTTTGCTTCCCTTCTTCCACAATCCAAACCACACCATTTAGAAGCAACAAACTGGAGACCATACATACAGATGCCTTCCCTCAACTGTTGTGAGTCAGCACTGAAAAAATCAGGCCAAACAGACAAGAGAATATAAGGCTTGCGGGCTCAACAGGAACACTTCTACATGAAGACCATGATTCTGTTTCCCTTGACACCAAGTCTGTCATTGAAATTTCAAAGTGACAAAACCCAATGAAGAAACATGCACACAACATGACAGTCGGGAAGGGAGAATCCCAGCCAAAAAGCATTACAGTCTCTCTCTTCTACAGATTCCCAACAGAATAGCATTAAGGGAGACCATCGATTAGTTAGCAAGAGGCAATTGGTAATTCAAATAACTAAGCTAATCTTTACCAAAACAACAGGAAATTCAGGTGACAAGTGCTTGCTAATATTGCATTGTAGTTCGGGATATCAAACAGCCCTCATTAAAACACAAATTGAACAAAAAGAATAAACTTTCCATGTATAAATTTATTCAGATGCTATCAAGTTCTATGGAAAATTGTCTCCCTCCAAAAAAAAAAAAAAAAAAAAAAAAACAGAAAGTAAAAGATGAAGTGTGGCTTGTACAGGGGGAAGATATAGCAAGTTGTGGCTCAGAAACTTGGCTGAAAATCACGAAATCGCACCACCACCACTGCTCAAGATGTATATGCTACACAGAACAGCAGTTCATAGAATCATGTGGCAGTGCCCGTATGCATTTCCAAAACCATTTCCTTTGTACACACATCATCTAGAAGAGCACTCAGACACAAAATATAATGCAGGGTTTCACACAGCATACTGTGGCGCCCTTACCGCCATACTTGCAACATGTGCCTGCATTTGTGCTGCTCTGATCTTTGCTCCCATTGCCCGATGGAAGAACTGCTCCCTACTGAGTGCCCTGACATTCTTCAAGTAAGTGTCGTAAGGAACCGTCCCTTCCTGAAATGCCTTCTCCAGTGAGTAGACGACATCCTCTATTGCTAAATCAGAGGAGGTGCAGTCCAGCATCTGCTTTGACAACAAATCCAGAGGTTCAAAAGCATTATCAATGTCAACAGCCCCCTTGGTTGGATACTTGTCCTCGTTTCCCTTCAACCATGCCTCCAGAACATCTGAATTCATTAGCAATATCTGCAGTTGCGTCTCCAATCCCTCCTTCTCATCCTGCATCTCCTTCAGCCCCTTAGAGAGCTGTTCCTCTCGCTGCCGCAAGATTGCCTGGGTACTGAACAGACCCTCCATCTCCGCTTCCCGGCTCTTCCTCATCCCTGCAATGTCGCCATGCGCACTCTCCAGCAACTTATTGATAGCGTTGCGCCTGAACACCTCGGAGGCGTCCTCGGCAGGGCGCTGTGGCGAAGGCAGCTGTATGCGACCACTCCCATAGGGGGATCCGGGATATCCGCGAGGTGGAATTGACGGCCGAGGAGTGACGGAAGGGTGCGGGGACGGCTCGGGGTGGCTAGGGCTAGGGGTCGGGGTGGGGCGGACCTGCCTGGTGTAGAGAGGCGGGTCGAGGCTGAAAATGCGGCTGAGCTCGCGGATGAGATCGACAAGATTGGAGCTTGGGAAGACCCAGCGCTGCAAGTAGGGGGCGGCGACGAGGCCGGAAGGATTGACGTGAGGGTGGCCGCGTTTGATGACCATGTCTCTGGTGGGGGCGAGGTAGACGCAGGGCGGGTGGCGAGGGTAGGATTCCATGAGCCAGATGACGGCGGGGATGTTGTAGACAACGTTGTCGTAGAGGATCGGGATGGTGCCGTCGGACTGGAGGAGATTGACGGTTCTTCCATCGTTGTGGGTGAAGACGGCGGTTTTGGGCTGTAGGCTGGGGTGCGTCTCGATGAGGGAGACCAGATGCTGGCGTATCAACCACTTCACGTCTTCGGTGTAGGGAAGGGCGGATGGGCCCCGTTGTGAGAGGACGCTGCTGAGGAACTGCTGCGCGTATTGCGCACCTTGCGGGGATGGCAGCATGGGCGGAGGAACCATCGGAAAACCCTAGCAAGGGGAGAAACAGAGGGCAGAGACAGAGAAGGGAGAAGCGATGACGATCCAACGGCCTGGATGTGGTTTGAATTGATGGTGTCGAGTCCAGGATTGGCAGACGGATGATTGTGGAGATGGGATTGGGATCGCAAGAAAGAATGATTTGAAACTGCGTCTTCCAACGCGTTACGAGGAAATCGTGCGGAAGGAAGACGCTAGCACGCGGCGAGGTGGCTTGGCGAGGAAGGGAAGAGGAGGAAGCATTTGTTACTCGGCTGACTTCTTCCTGCGCAGGCGCCGCGGTAACTTGGGGCAATGGTCGTGATATTGCCACGCGCTGCAAATCAATTTACGAGTATCATGAAGGCATAAAATGCCGCCGCATGAAAGGCGCAACGTGAAAATCTGAAACTGCGATTTTGATTTTTAGGTAATTGTCCCAATGTTCGTTGCAGATTATGTAGCGACTTTTGTCTCTTAAAAGAACATTCTCAAATTAAGGGGGAAGGGCTGTTTTTTTTACGGTCAATTACAATCATTCCAACTAGTATTATAATTAAGTACCGAGATATTCCTATAATTTTTTTTTAGCAAAAATAGCTTAGAATTACAGCTTCTCCTTCTTAGCAAGATGCTAAGAATGTTGAGAGAGAATCTTAGCATCAAGATTACTGCAAAAAACATTTTTACACATTTTTATGGATATGCAGGCAAGTGAATTATCCAACCAAGAATACAGAAATAAATCCTTAACCATAGCGTAATTCACGAGTGTGTGGGCAACAGTATTGTCTATTCTTTTTTTTTCTTTTTTTTTTTATGATTATATTTACATACATCTCAACACATATTACATTGAAATTCTGAGACATTCTTACAAATACGGAGATACATAACTTCCCCAAAGAAATTTGAAGACACAGCTCCACCAAAGAATTAGGAAGACATAGCTTCCACCAAGCCAAAAGGAGACCACAGCTCCTACAATATTTTCAGGGCCAAAAATCCCAATGTGGGATTCGAACCCCTGACCACAGCTCCGCAAATGCCCTATTACCGCTATGACCACAAACTGAGCACAACTCAGTTAGTATATTGTCTATTCTTAATATATGAGAGAATTCAAAAAGAAGTACATATTTGATTGTGGATCCGATCTCGCCTTTATTTATCAAGAACTGAAAAAGAAGTAAAGAGTTGCATTCAAAAATCGCATTGTGCATAGACAGTTCTCGCGCCCACTTAACCAATAACATTCTGTAAGCTTTCATCATTAGTGGTTCGGTTCTTTCGTAACCTACACCGTTACTTTGCTACCAATAGCATCCCATTATGCTCTCTAATAACTATCCTTGTTCCAATGCGACCAATTTTCCTCCAACATCACGTGTTTACATGGATCTTAAAATTACCCTGACTTGGTGGGATTCATCTAGCACACAGCATGATTTTGAAAATTGGCCCTCGTAAGTTTGTTCGCCACTTCAACTTGGTCTGAGATTGCATGACGTTTCATTTGGATTGAGTTGAAATTCAGTGAACCATTGGTGGGACATTATCATTTCTTAGGTGCCAAATAAGTCAACATGTGACAATGAATCTCCTTAATCTTCCTTCTTACTGATTACTCGACTGGAGAAATATATCTTTCATATTTATAGGAATTGCACTTCTTAACCAGTTAGATAAGCTGAGATAAAAGCATCACCAATTCCTAAGCAATAGGTGTCGCCTTCTAATTTGAGTAATAGAAATTACATAAAGGGTCAATCTACATACCTCTCTTCAACAAATTATTCTTTTTAATTTCCAAACAACTTATCGCGCCTCCCTTTTATATGATCCTCCATGGGAGAATTCAACCAACGTTTATTAAAATTTCCTATATCCTAATTTCACTCTATACCTCCCTTCAGGTTCATCTAGCCAATAAATGTTATATTCTCAGCTATCAAAGGAATGGGAACACACTTAACCACATCCCAACCAACCTCACCTACGATTGCTTTGGCCAACTCTTCTTTTCAACACCATTTGTTCCAATTTATGAAAACTTCAACCTCAATTTCAGTAGAGAAACCATTAGTAGGGGGTCAACAACAACTAGCTCATGATGGGCCCATTTATCTTGTATAGTCTTAATGGTCATACCATTTCCGATTCTCCAATAGTAGCATTTTTTCATAACATCCCTAGCTTGAATAATACTCTTCCATACATAGGATGCATTGGCCTTTATTCGGTAGTTCCAAAAATCTGAATCTAAAAAATACTTCCCTTTCAAAATCAGGTAGTATTAGGTATCTTGATTAGTCATTAGATTCCATGCATCTTTTGCAAGGATAGCAATATTGAAAGTATTGAAATCTTGAAAACTCATACCTCCACCTGCTTTAGAAATACACATATCCTTCTAGCTGATCCAACTTATCTTTCTTTCGTCATCCTTATCACCCCACTAGAATTTACTTGTTCACAGAATGTCTTTAGAAGTTCGAACATTCCCATTGCATAACTTGGTAGAGCTTGGGCAACCGCCTTGATCAAAAGTTCCTAGCCTCCACATGATAAGTACCTACTCTTTCATCCCTAAATTCATTTCCAAAGTTTTTCTTTTATTTGTTGGAACTCCTTTGTTTTGGCTTTCCCATCCACGTTAGTAATTCAAGATAATTTTTAATTTCTCTTCCACTTACTCTGATAATGTGTTCAACCTCCTTTTTAGCATCCTTAGTTTTATTCTTGCTAAGTAGAGCATTGTTTTTTGCATATTCACTTTTTCAATAGTACACTTCATTTATGCGAAGCAGATACAACATATAATTGATCTCAACCTTGTTTGCTTTAAGAAAAAATTCACGTTATTAGCAAACAAAAGATGGGAAATAGATGGTCCATACTTAAAAGATGGGAGATAGATGGTCCATACTTACTAAGCTGAATACCATTACATGTGTGTACGTTGAGCTTCCTTCAACAAAGTAGTAAGTCCTTCTATGCATAGAAGAAAAAGGTAAGGTGAAAGAGGATCACCTTGCATTAAGACCTCTATTGGTAGAGAAACCTAGAGTGCTAAAGCCGTTTATAAATATGCGGTATGTAACCGATGAAATACAACTATTGATCCAACTAATCCACTTGTCACTAAAGCCCATCTTTTCATTATGGCTGTAAAAAATGCCTACTTCCACCCTATCATATTCTTTAGTCATGTCTAATTTGATTGCCACCTCTTCCTTTTTACCATCGTTTCTTCTCATCAATGAGTGAAGTGCTTCATATGCTACGAGAATATTATCTGCTATCAATCGGCTTAGGACAAACGCACTCTGGTTGTGTGAGATAATGCTTAGAAGGCATTGTTGACCTTGTTTGCAAGAACCTTAACGATAATTTTATATATGACATTGCAGAGGCTGATAGGACAAAAGGCAAATAAACAATTTGCTTTTTTTTGGTATTATCACTATATTAGTGTGATTGATTTCCATCATATGTCGCTGTTGAAAACTATCTGATTCCGCTTCTAAAAATTCTTACAAGCATTAAAAACTAATTCTCCAACTATTGTCCAATTTTGTTGAAAAAACCAGCTAACATTCCATCCAATCCAAGTGCTTTCCTGGATCCATCTCTTTTAAAGCTTTCTTCACCTCGTCAATCCTCAAGGGTGCAGTTAAAATTTGACTATTTGCTTCTATTATCCTTCCCTAACCATGACTAAGACTTTGATCCAACCCCTTAATGCCCTCTGATTTAAATAGATCCTCAAAGTGTTCCACTACTACCTTTCCCTTTTCCAATTAAGAATACGCCTCTCTACTAGGGGTGCAACTTGGGCAGGGCATCAACCCAAATCCGGCCCGCCTAACCCGAATTGAAAAGAACTTGAACCCGGAATGAGCTAAACCCGAATTATATATAATGCATATATTTTATATTTATTTTATACTCTATATAATTCTAGTTTCATTCCCTTCATATTATTATATTTATTTTATACCATATATAAACATTATTCCTTCTTAAGTTCAATTACATAATATAATATTTTTATATTTTCTTGTAGGAAAAAGAGTTTGTTTTAGTGGTAGTTTCAAAACAAAAAAAAATAAAAATAATTTTTAGAACTTAAGATGTTTTATTTGGTGTTTTAACTCAATTACTTATGTAGGATATTATTATTTGGTCGGTTCAATATGATATTAGAAGTTAGATATTTATTCTACTTGAAATAAATTTGTTATACTTTATGTGACTTAATACTATGATTGTTTAATATTTTTATTATGATTGACATTATAAGGTTTTTCTTATAATTAGATATTACTATTTATGTATATGGTTATGATATTAATATTGAATTGCATAATAGGAAAATAATTTACCTTTTTATTTTCTAAAACAGACTACTAGTTTACTTATTTTTTGAGAAATGACTATTAGTTTACTTAATATAAAGAGAATGTTTAAATGAGGTTTCTCTTCTTTACATTCTTAAATACTTTTGAATTTTTGTTTGAAAATAGAGAAATACCATTTTTGATTTTTTTAATGATAGATTTAAAGTTGTATAAGTATAAGATAGATAACAAATATATAAAATAATTTCAATCTGAATTATAGCCCGAAACTCAACCCGAGCCCGAATTTCAAAAATAGGGTTAGGATTTAAGTTTATAAATAAGGTTAGAGTTAAGATTAGAGTTGAGCTTTTAGAAATATTGTTAGGGTTAAAGTTGAGGCGAACCTAAGTTTCATGAGCTCAAGTTGCACTCCTACTCTCAACCATTCTTGTGAATTAATAGTTCAATATGATTCTTTCTTCTTCTTTCTGATGTTATTCTGTGAAATATTTAGTATTTCTGTCACCATGCGAAGCCAGTTTAATTTTGATCGCTACTTCCATAGAATCTCCTCATCTTCCAGCAAAATGTTCACTTTGATTTCTTACAATTTGATTTCTCTATTTCTAAGATCAGATGGGGGCCGATTCCACAATCTTTCTAGGATATCTTGCTGAGTTCTAATTACTCTTTAGAGATTTCCTCTTTCTCTTCTGTTCCACTTTCTCTTCTATTCCACATCATGAGTTCTTGAACACATCGAACCAGTTTCTGCTTGATATCAATCATCGACACTGTTTGATTATCAACCCCATCATTCCAGGTTTGCTAAATAATTTCTACTGCACTTGAGTCTCTTCTGCAGAACAGTTCATACTTGAAAATTTGAGGAAGCTTTTGTTGATCTTGTTGACTGTTAAACTTAATCCACATAGGGTGGTGATCAGAAGGAGTTGCAATAATGTAGTGGTTTTGTGCAAATGGAAAGAAATCAAACCATTCCTTTATGACCAAGACAATCTAATCTTGCTTCAACTCTCACAGAACCTTTTCTATTGTTCCACCATGTAAATGTGGGTCCCAAGTAACCCAAATCTTTTAAGAGTCAGTCATTAATTACATCCCCAAACTGCTGTATTTGGAGTTCCCCTGTAAGATTTGAACTATAATATTCTGAAAGTCCCGTGGCCTCATTAAAGTCTTCTGCTACCTTCTATGAGATATTATAACCATTTTTTAGTCATTTGAGCGATCTCCATGACTGATCTCTTCTAGTAACTTTCAAAGCCCCATAAAAGTATGTAAATCCCCACTTCTTTTTGTCCTTTCCACATATATCTGCATTCACAAATTTTAAACAAAATTCTAACAGAAATCTAATAACATCTCTAATTTTCCTGTAAGGTGGACACTCCTACAGCATGAGGAGACATGCCACCACTCATATTTCGAACCTATGTCGAAGTTGTACGAATTCAGTGGGTTTGCATCATGGCGAAAGGGTTTTTAGTTTAAGATGAGGAACTAATGAGCACGCATCAGTTGTCCTTGAATGGGAAGAAAATAAACTGATCTGGACTAGGGGTGTTAATGGTCATGGTCAACCCGTTAACCCGCTCGTTCAACCCGTTAATAAATGGGTTTGGGTAGGGATTTTTTAATAAATGGGTTATGATTTGCCAACCCGTTCAACCATTTAATTAAATAAACGGATTAGGGTTGAGGCTTCGCAACCCGTCAACCTGTCCAACCCGTTTATTTAACTCGTCCAACCCGTTTAATCCGTATAACTCATTTAATATAATATATTATAATATATATATATAATATTTATAACAGGAATTGACATTAAAGAGGTGACTTGAGATTGGCGCTGATATTTTCAAGCCAAAATAAATTAAATTCAGGTATGTTAGCTTCGAATTATTTAATTTATTTAAATTTACAGATTTTATTGAAGATTTTTAGCATGAAAATTAGTAACAAACATAACCCGTTAACAACCCGTTAACCCGTTTATTAAATGGGTTGTAAATGGGTTAATAAACGGATTAGGGTTGAGATATATTAAATGGGTTAGGATTAGGATTAGGTTCCAACCCGTTCAACCCGATCCATTAACACCCCTAGTCTGGACTCCGGGCAAAAAGCCCAGAGGGATCCACATCAGATCACCCAAACTCATATGTTCCTATTTTAAAGGATACAAGATCTGCAAATCCATATCACTATTTTTAAGATATTTTTTCAATTTTTAAGATAGCTTTTTACATTTATAAAATAATTTTTACATTTTTCAATGCAATTTTTCTTATCCTTCAGTACATATTATTATATTATCTTCCTGAATACATAATCCTTTTAAAGATTTTATATCTTTCGAAACACCTTATGTTTTTCTCAAAAAGGGAATATAATTATGTGGAAGTAAGGCAAGGGCATCTTCTACAGCATTTAAGAGACTTGTTGGAATAAGGAAATGAGATGAAAATATAATGACATCTATTGAAAATATAAAAAGTTATAGAAAATCTAAAAGCTATCTTATAAATGAAAAATCTTGTCTCAACTTGTCACATTCAAGCAAGCGAAATCCTAGGCAAAAGGTTTATGATGAAATTAGGAATTAGAGTATTCTTTATGCGTAAAGAGTGTTTGTTTACAAAAAAAAAAAATTTCAAACTAAAACTTTTTCACTTTTCATAACTATCACACTTTTTTAATCTTTTTTTACTTCTTCCTATATAACGAATCTACTTTTAAATCATTTCTATACACAACTACTCATATACCTAACTTATCTATTTTAATTTTATTCTTTTTACTTCTCATAATTATTCTTGTTTGGAAACCTTTTACGATAAAATCTTTTCATTAAAAGTTTTATCATGAAATACATGGAAGTTGATATGAAATATATTTGAAAATACTGGCAGAATTATAAAAGTTACATCATCGTTTAGGAATATTCGAACAAGAATATATTACTTTTAAGAGTACCTTGAAATAAATGGATTACCATCTAAGCTTTAGCTACTAAAAATTACAATTAAGTGATACAGCTTTTTCGTACTAATAAGAACAGAAACAAACACCCATAGCCCGTAGGTATTATTTTAGAAGCAACAAAAGAATACTCCTGCATGACTACATGACATCGCCTCCACTCTCTTTTTAGGCAATATAGTGGAGCACTCACCGTTCCACTCTTTTCCGAGAAATGGTAGAAAATTCTTCCCTCATCTCTGCTTTTTGTGAAGCGGACATAAACAACCATAAAATGATAGTTTTTCTATATATATATATAACCATCTTAACTTGTATTATATTTAAGTCATAAGACATTTTTACAATTTTTTAAAAGAGACGACAAACTCTTATCAATTAAACTTCCACCAAATGGGAGAGAAGTAAAGCTTCTGCAAAATACGGAAACAATAAACACCTGAAAGCATATGCTGAAAATCAAGTACCTGACCTTATCAAAATCGGCCATGGGTGTTACTATCAAGATTGGCCCCTGCTGGCGCCTCATCCTAATTTATATATTTTTAAACTTTAGATTTTATGGGAGTGAGCCATGCTCCTTAACCTTTAGAATTTTATATCCTGACTACGTGTCTCTTTACTAGCTAAGCATATTTGGAAAGAAATGTTATGCATGTAATTAAGAGATTAATCCATACTTCATCCTTCCATTTCATAGCTTCGTTTTGGGTCGTACAATGGCTGAATTTGAATTTAGGATTGCCACATGATTTTTCGTTTAAGATCCTCAATGGAGGAAAACTATATTGGAATAAGATTTCATTAATGGCCGTGAAATATTATGATTTTTTAATTTTGACAATATTATTATTGAAATACCTTTTAAAATTGGTAAAAAGGATCACTGCCAATAAAAAGGTCAATAGCCATCTCTGACTTCATTCACTCTTTACCAATCATTAAAAAGCTTATTTGAATGGAATCTTAAGAGGACTATGGTCAGTAGTAGTAGAGGTATATTTAAGACTTATGACATTCAGGTTCGTCTAAACTCTAACCTTATTCTTATTTATAAAATATTAATCGCAACTCTAACCCTGACCCTAATTGTAAAATCTAAATTTTAATCCTATTTTTGAAAATCGAGTTTGGATTGAAATTTGAGTTAATGAATTTATATTATATTGAAGAGTAATAAGTTTAGAATTTCATATAAATAATAATAATAATAATAATAATAAATTACATAAGTAAACATAATATTATTGTTAAACTTCAGATTTTAAAAATATACAGCAATATAAAGAATATTTCTAGAAGAAAATTGAACATCGAAAAGAAGATAAATGAAAAAAATTAATGGACATAAAGTCAATGATATAATTAAAAGACATAAATGAAAGTAATATACTTTATTTATAATGTAATTATAATATGCCAAATATGTATTCAATATAAATATAAATAACATAAAATGTACAAAATATAAAGAAATACTATTTAGATATTATAAAATAACATATTTTATAAAGACGAGTGATCATGTTAGCCTAGGCTAAGCAAATGCCCCGATTAGCCCATCTCAAAAAACTCATTTATAACAATTTTTTTTATTTTTTCTTTCTCCATGCACTTGTTTATCTAAATATATTTAATATATAAACCAAGTTTTACCATTTTTAGATATGTGTATATATTTTTTAAGATTTTTAAAAATAGGGATATTTTAAATACATATATATACATAGATGTTTAAAAATTTCAAAAATATATATATACATATCCAAAAATTGGTATAACTTAGTTTATACATTAAATACACTTAGATAAACAAGAGTATAAAAAAAAAAGAAAAAAGTTATTATAAATGGGTTTTTGGAGGTGGCTAAGTGAGACATTTGCTTAGCTTGAGTTAATAGAATAATTCTTCTTTTATAAAAATATAAAATGGAAATCGACCTTGGGTTCACTGGAACAGTAACCATATTATATTTACAAATCAGGTTCATCAGGTTCGGATTGTAAAAATGCAAGTTTTAACATTGGTAAATTTTGGATTTAGCGGGCCAAGTTTAAGCTCAACACAGCCCAAGTTGCACTCGTAATCAAAAGAAAGCCAAAAAGAGAGGATTTTTATCAAATAATCTCAATAGTTGTTCTTATTAGTAAATTTATAAATGACTAATTTTAAAAGGGCTTTTTTCAAATATATCATTCACATTTGACATTACATTTTCAAAATCCTAAATATATCCACTACGTTTGTAATTAATTCCAAAAATGCTCATTTCATTAAAAATTGTTAGTTAAATTTTTATAAATGCCCAAATTATAAAATAATAAAAATAAAATAAAATAGAAAAAATGAAATTAGAGCTCTCTAAATTCAGATCTTACATGCAGTTAGGGCATTGGTGACTTACGATGTTCAATTTTTTAGTCGTGTTCAAAATTTGATGGCGTATTAATAATTTCATTTATTAACTACCGACATCAACTTATGGATTAGATGTTTTTAGGATTAACTATAAATATAATGGATGTATCGGAAATTTTAAAAATGTTAAATATATTTGGAATTAGAACCAAAACATAATAAGGTATATTCAATAAAAACTCATTTTAACAAGAAAAAAGGCTTTTGCATTCGTATTTAAAATCTTTTGTGCTACTAGTCATTTTTCATTCATGGCCGGCACACGGGACCGAGGAGGACCGCCGGGCGATGAGACTAGAGATGCCGTTGGCAGGAATGTCGCTCTCTCTCTCTCTTCTTTTTTTTTTTTTCCTTTTTTTGAGGGATCCATTTCTCGGGTTTTTATATTGAATAGATTGAGTTCTCAGTTCTCACGGTCTAGTTAAGGTTGTAATAGACTAGTAGCTCAGAACTATAAAGTTGTCAGAGTTTGATACAGTAGAAAAACCAAATCTCAAATTAAAAAAATTCTGATGGTTTAAAAAGGTGGGTCTTAACATAAATAAGGTGTAATGCACAATGCAGTTGAACTGTTAAGTCAAAGCCTATAATTTCATATTGTAAGATGCATTAATAATGGTCTAAAAAGAATGGTCCACGCAGTTACATAAATTTGAAAGACTCAAAATTAGTATATTTCATTTGCGAAATATTTTTGTATTTTTAAGTATTTCCTTGCATTTTTCTATTATAATATTAAAAATAATTCTTGAATTTATTTATTGTGAAAATTTTCAAAATCTAACAAACACAAAATCATTTTATTTAATGTGACTCAACTTTGACCCAACCTATTTTTGACCAAGTAAAATCGATATAATTTTAACCCGGCATAGGAATGAGTTAGAAATTTTGACTTGAATTCAAAAATAAGTTCAATGTGGGTCAACTACGTCCTGACCCAAAGAGTCTGACTCACCCCACCTATATTAATTTATTAAAAATTATAAGCTTATATTTAAATATTATTATTATGTTCTTTCAAAATTCTCACTTTTTGATATTCAACTCTATCAATAATAAAAGAATCAATTTATTCAGAAAGCAACATAAAAATCAATAAAAAGAATTTGTACATATATAACCCTTATGTTTAATTATATATTAACCTATTTTAACAAATTTATACTATATTTTCAAATGTTTTGTTTTCTTAATTATATATTTTTTAATAATTAGTAAAATATTGAAACATATAATATTTAAATTTTGTATAAATGTATACTTATGTTTGATATGTATATAAATTCTTAAAATTATCTTATTTAACCCAATCCGCTATCTCGAAACCAGTCTGATACCAACCCGAAGTTTGTCCCGAAACCTATTAAAAAAAATGATGGTCAAACCAACGTTATTCCGACCCAGTATAAAAAGATGGTCAAACTCAATTTTTAAAAAATAATGTCAGGGTTGAGCAAATTTTGACCCGGTATAGCCAGCCCCGATTCTCACCCCTAATGTGAGCAATATATTGTATTCCGCAAGCAGTGTGAGTGGAAACTATTTTGTGGATTTATAATGATAGTGATGCAATTATATTAATTATGAATATTTTGCGGGCATAATGCAATATATATTATTTGTAGATAACTAATGGGCATTATGCAATTATCTGTGGATATATGTTGAGGCATGATGAAAATATTTTGTTTATGAATTTATTAAATTAAATTCAGTATGTTTGTTCAATAACCCAATTAAATCTAAGTAATGTGGTAAATTTTTATTTATCGTATCTCATGAGATCATTAAATGGGTTGTCGATAGTAGCGGTGGTGATAAATTATCGATTTATTTAAGATTAAACTTAGTGAATTTATTCAGTAGTGGGATTAAAAATGCGTCATTTGGATATCTTAATTGGTTTATTTTAACGACTTATTCTGATGTGGTAGCGACCCAAGTAAATGTGTCGTATGTAATTTTTATAATTTGTTTATTTGCGAGTTACCCTAATCGAATTGCTAGAGATGGTCTTTGCTTAAATTTAGTGAGATAGTTGAATAACCCAATTAAGTATGTGGTATATGGTCATATGATCACTAGATCCAGTAGGATCATTTATTGGGTTATTGTGGCTAATTTGTAATGTTTGATTATTTATTTTGTGTGGTGGATCATGATCTTTTGTTACATGGATAGGATTTGCACACATTAGGCTCCGAGGATATATGTTGGTTCATTTATTTTCTTAATAAATCCTATGCATGTTGGAATGCTGCTTTTGAATGTCCCATCATGGACAACGTATTATTCTCTAAAGAGTCATGGGTTGTCCCTTGTGGACTGTTTACCCTGAACGGCCATGAGTTTGCTCTATTATAGGCTGTGTAGAGAACCATAAATATTGAGTCAAGTCGTCATGCATTTCCTTTGACAGAATCATGTATGCATGTGATTCCCCTCTACTTACTAAATTTTGTGAAATTTACTCTAATCTTAATTTTCAGGTGTTGCAGGTGGGCTAACATTATATTTCATCTAACATGGCAAATCCTAAGTAAATGCTTCAAATTAGGGTGGTGTGTATCACTAACCCTAGGTCGGGGTCGTTATAGACGGGGCCAGGAATCCTAAGTTCTTTTGACTCGAGTTTGTGATTTCCACAAAATCTCTAAATGGATGGATTGTGATGGGAAAAAAGAAGAAAAATTTTTTCCCATGAAAAGAGAGAGAGAGAGAGAGAGAGAGAGAGAGAATATGGAGAAGGAGATATTGGAGCATTTGGGCAGAAACAGTTCTTCTTCAAAAGCCGAAACTTACAAAGGTTCAACATTTGCGTATATGTTTGGTACGTTGTCGTGAGGTTATTTTAGTCATCTGCAAAAATTCATGCATGCAATGGGACGAGCATTTGCATATATGTTTGGTACGTTGTCATGAGGTTATTTTAGTCATCTGCAAAAATTCATGCATGCAATGGGGCGAGCAAACAGAGCATGTGAGACGGCGTTATGGCATAGGGTTCAAAACGCAAAGGTTGAAACTTTTCATAATTTTAATCTGCTAATATGCAAACTTCGGATTTTAAAATATTAATATGCATAGTTAGAGAGTTCATGGACGAAACATTTATTCTAGTTTGAACTTTGTAGTAGTGCAATAACATGACCTTAAACTTCCTCCACTGGCGAAATCTTGTTAGAAGTGGGCTTGCTATCACCATGATG
>JAXCLR010000001.1:59336034-59347751 GCA_035584095.1 Annona squamosa
ACGGTAAGAAAAACGGTGCAGAGGATGGTGACGTAGGGAATGCTGGCTAAACGGCTTTCAGGGGTGGGAGCGGCTGCGGCTGCGGCTGCAGGGGCTGCTGCTCGGTTGCACTGCTGCTGGGAACTCATATTGCTGGAAAATGGAGCTAGGCAGCGAAAGAGGAGGAGATCGAAGACCTGCCGAGTTGACTGATGATAACTGCAGGAGGAAAATAGGTGCATTACAATACCAGGGACTCGCACTTACAACCTCTTATATCTTCAGTCCAATCCGACCTTCCTCGGAAATGCCTCGGAAGTTGCGCGGAAACTTCGCCGTTTCCACGAAGAAAGCAATTGCTTTTTTCCAATTCCCACCCGAGTCCCGCCGCGTCATTTTGACAGTCCCGCTTACATTTTTATATTTTTAATATATTTTCAATACATTTTTTTCTCATTTTTAATACACATCCTTAAGTTCTCATTCCAGATACAATTTCCATTCAATAATCTTGAATGGCTTGAAACTAACCCTTTAGTTCTGTACTGTAATGCTCCAATTTTTCAATCGTTAAGTTCATTAATGCTCTGACGTGGCGCTTTAACAAGAGAAGTGATTCAACCGGCGAAAAGTTTCATCGAAAATTTAACCTGCAGTCTTTAGAAGGATCTCCGATGGGAACATTAACTTGTTTAATTAATCTTAAATGAGTAGACTGGTGAAATAATTTAATTTGTGTCCGAAAAATAAGGTTAAGAATTATCTTCCGTTCCAACAAAGGCAAGCGACTAGGCCACTGCCCATTCATAAAAGGTCATCCGGCACCAACTCCAAATGCCGAGCAAAAGCAAAACTCAGGCCGACCCAGGAGGACGTTTCCCATGTATTTTCCTTTAGTTTTCCTACCAAGGATCACAGAACTTTATTGGAAGGACCTATCTACTCGTATTGAACTTTGGATTTGTAGGTAAGGAATCTTGGGTCGTATGATCAAGACAACCCAGACGAATCAAGAAATTGAGCTTGTCTTTTCCAACCAGGGCTTCCAAAACTGCAAGAGTGGGTTTTAATAACAGCATTTCGAGGAATACGAATATCCATGTGAAACAATGCCCATTGCTTTCACCAAATAAAAACTTGATTGATTATCAAAATCCCACGACAGATGAGGAAAAAAAAAAACTCAACAAAACTCAAGATAGAAAGATCGCACCAATCAGAGTCTTCAGCATTCAAAGCAAGCAAGCAAGCTCGATCTCTACCTGCTTCCAGGCATTTAGATCACCATCTGGAAAGCTCTTCTTCTGGAATTATCTTCCTCTTTATGCTCTTCTTTGCAAACCGTGGCTGCTGCATTCAAATCCCCACTTTCGAATAGATAACTTACCATTCCTCTTTATGCTTCTCCTGGCTTCTATGATGGATTTGACATCGGAGAAGTACTGGACCCTCGTGAGGCGTCTAAAAGTGCTACTGGTGGCCATTCGTAGCTTTGAGTAGTGGAGAAAAAGGTTCCTTCGTTTCTTTTCCTCACTCCCAACCAGACCTCAAAAAATTAAGACGTGTCCTTCTCCACGGCATACTGAAGATCAGTACTATAATCAATTGTCAATTGTTTGTATCCAAGAAGAATTCAGAGTTTAGAAACAAGTATGGGAAAAAGATTACTCAACTTTAAAAACCGAGTTATTTCCCAAAACAAAGCTAGGTTACCCGATTGATTGACGTTAAGCAATAGGCCTAAACCCATCCAGTACTCATGTTCATCTGTCCCAAAAAGATGTTACCACAGACAAGCCCGTGGTCGGTACCCAGCGATATCCTACTCGGTAAAAGTTGCTCGTAATCCTTCTAATAAGCATTACACCATGCCTGCCGAAACTCAAGTAAGGAGTCGTTCTCACGAATTCATTCAGATTGAAGGAAAGAATCACGCTTCTCCATAAAGACATGCTCACTCAATTGTTTTGATAAGATTCTTAATCATTAATGATGTGCTAGTGAAGGGCAATTGTCTTCCAAGATTTCTTCCTAATTCAACTATTTTATCGGTGCATGCCTCTCTGAAAATTTGGCAAGAAACTTGAGTCAACATATTTTAGTTAGCATACTCTCAGGAAAAACCAATATCAATAAGTTGAGCAAAAATTGAAGGGAAAAAGAGATGCAAAACAAGAGAAAATGTTGAACCAAGAGAGAGTATGGTGGTTAAACTTGCTAGCATGAAAAAGCTAAAGATCACCTCCCAAATTGTAAAAGCTTCATTCCCCTCCAATAGCAGCTTCACTCTTATTTCAAGAGCGGCACAAAAGCAACTAGGAATGGTAATGAAAAACGAAACTGTATGAGAAGCAGACTACTTACCAGGGATTGAAATCTGCCCACTTCAAGCTTTGTTTTGATTTCTCTCATTCAATTACAAACAAGGATTGGGCCCAAGACAAAACACTAAAAAATTCAGCACGTCCTACAAAGGAAGCGTGACCTCAACTTTCTTCCAAGAATCCACCGCCGGACCAGTGAGCACCTTCTTCAAATTCTCTACAATTCCTTTTGCTTCATTTACCTTGGACATTTTCGCAAGCCCATTCACCAAACCCACTATTACGTCAAATGTTGGGGACCACTTCCTCTTCAAGCTCTCCTTGCACATCTCCAATGCAGCATCAAACTCCCCCTTCTCCACCAAATACCTTACCAAAGTCACGTAAGTAACGTTGTTCGGTGAAACATCACTCTTCATGCTTTCAAAGAGGCTCTTTGCCAACATCACTTCCCCTTCCTGGCAAAACCCGCCAATTACAGCGTTGTAACTCGCTAGAGTGGGTTTGATCCCCTTCGAGATCATCACTTCTATCAATTCCTTTGCCTTGAAGCTCTCATTCTTCTTACAATGAGATAAAATTCTATACTTGTAAGTGGTAGCATCCGGCTCCAAGCCTTTTACTGAAATCAGCTTCAAGATCTCATTGAATTGGGTCTCATTCCCTGCATGCAAATATCCACCTAGCAAGGTATTATAAGAAAGAACATTGGGTTTTATCCCTTTTTCTTTCTCCATCTTCTCGACCAACAAGCGCGCGGAATCAAGCAATTTCTCCTCGACGAATGCTCGGATCACGATGTTGTATGCGTTGACGCTTGGAGAGACGTTGATCTTCTCTGGAATATTGGCAAACGCTTCGTGGACGCGATCGAACAGACGGTTGGATGAGAAGGTGCCAAGGAGTGCGCAAAGCGATTTGTCCGTTCGATCGCACCCGACCTTCTCCATCTCATCAAACGTGCGCACGGCCTCATCGACCATGCCAGCGTCGGAGTAAAGCTTCATGATCCGGATCATGAAGCCTTCGGAGACAGATCCAGGGGCGGCAGCGAAGGATTTCTGATGGGTGAGGACACGGTCGATGAGGTCAGAGCGGTGGAAGCTGGCCAACTTGCGGATGGTGAGACCGAAGACGGAGCGGTCGCGGCGGAGACGAGGCCAGTCTGATGAGCTCTGGAAAATCTGGGCGACTTTTTCCGGGTCGCGTTCGGATCGGATGCTGGATTTCAAGGCGCGGAAAGAAATAGGAGGAGTGGTTTTCTCCGACTGTGGAGGTGAAGAAATGGTGGAGAAAAGAGATCGTGAGTTTGGGATTCTCGCACTTCTGCCGCGAAATGCAGCCATTGCTGCCGCCAATGACATTTGGCAGGGATGAGCTTAGGGTTTTGCGGGCTTTCGAAGGAGAAAACTTAAAAGACCATCGATTTGAACGAAATTCACACCAGTTGGATGCTTAAGCTACAGTATAATGATTATTAACAAAAAAAAAAAGGGTTAAATTTCAAATATACCCATAACTTTTACCTTAATATCAAATATACCCATCAAGTACCCAAAACCTTCGGCATGAATATCAAATATATTCAAATTCCCAACGGGATGTTACAAGGCCGTCGACGCCAAAGGGAAATGACTGATTTACCCCTTTTACATTTAGGGCTTCATTTTACCCCTTTGGCTTCGTTGCTTGACAGTGGCTGCCGTGAAAATTTTGCACTGGTCGTTTGAACTCTGACCCATTCGGAAATCCCATTTCTGGCTACTCAATCAAAAATCCCCTTTCCGACTCCCAGCAACCTGACAATCGTCTCTCCCTCTTCTTCATCTTCTGTTCTATCAATTTTGGAGGTGGGTTTCTGAAAGACTCATATCTTGTCAAGTAAGTTTTTGTGCTTCGAATGGAAAATATTTTTTATTTATATTTGGTGTCCCATTTACTGCATAATATATTATGGTTTATGTCTCGTTGCTGTTTATTATTTCGTAGTTTGAGCATCCCATTATATATCTCATGCTTTTTTAATTGATTTTTCAAAAACCTTGGTACATGTCAAAAAAATGCGGTTGTCTTGAATACATGGGCTCCAAATGCATTCTGAGAATTTTTTGAAAGTGATGGCTCCAATGGTTCTTGCGTTCAAATTGAGAGGTAAGTGGCATCCATTTGGTAATTATGTCAAATTTGATAGCAAAAGTGGCGGCAAAAATGTATTCCATGGTCCCCTTCGAGGACACTTTCATTAGGCTTCGAAGTAGAGTTTTTTGGTGAGGGATGGTGGTCTTCTCATGTAATAACCAAAAAGGGTTTTTTGGTGAAAGATGGTGGTCTCCATATGTCTCTAATATCCCAAAAATATGCATGGTTGCAATGGGTGTCTTGTCTTTAAGAGATAAAAAATGCAACTAGTTGCGATGATGGTCATGATTATAAAGTTACGTGCATATTGTGTGGCCTGCATGTTTGTTGTTGTTTTAACTATTATTAGTTGAAGAGAAGATGAAAGTAGAAAATTAATGTGAGTCATATGTTGGTTGAACTTCTTAATCACGGATGACGGCTTATCATATTAAATTAGTAATCCATTATGTTGTTGCACTTCATCGCAATCTACATACTCATAGCACCATAAGAAAAATTTGCAATCTTGCGATCACTATATAAACAAATTCAACTTAGTTTGCACTGCATTATCTAAGTTATTCAATGAAAAAGAACATATCAAATTATGAAAATATGTCATACCCGTCCAGGACATCTGTAAAACCATCTTTGTGGATTATTTTTTGTATTAGACATCATTTTCCTATACAAACCATTTCCACATTCACAAGCAATCATTGGATAATTCATCGCCTCCCCATTTCTTGACACCTCTCCTTTTCTTGACATATCTTCTACAAGAAAAAAATAAAAGGCAATCTGAATCTGTTAGATAATTGAACAAACAATAGGACAAACCTTTCCATTTTTACATAGTTGTCTTGTATGTGTATTTCTAGTTATCTAGATCTGTAGAATACATGGAAATTCATCAACAAAAGGCATTTAAAATATTGAACAGAAAATTCGATTACATACTAAGCCTCTACAATTAAAGGGCATTTGAAATGGAAATATTGCAAGAAAATTTGCAGCCATAGTGTGTATTATTCGTATGTTTTATACATTTATCAATAGAGGGCATTGTTTCATCCAACATGGAATACATGTTCATATGCACCCTTGTTTCTGTGCATTAAAAGGCTGGAATGACAACATGAGTTGCACCCTTGTGTCTGGGCATTGAAAGGCTTCATGGCTTATGATTCAACCAACATCCCCACCTGCCACAAACGAGCGCCAAGGTTTAGGATTCAACCAACTTCTCAAACTGCCACAAATGACCACTACACGTAGATTCATTTGTGCACCAGTTGAACTTCAATTGAATCATATCCAATACTACGATAAATTAAATTGTAGTGCATTCTTCTACAAGAAAAAAAAATATAAGACAATATACATCTGTTCCAAAATTGAACAAACAATAGGACAAACCTCCCCATTTTTACATAAATGTTATATGTGTATTTCTACTTATCTTCATCTGTAGAATCTACTTATCTGGATTTGTAGAATGCATGGAAATTTATCAACAAAAGGCATTTAAAACATGGAACAGAAAACTAAATTACATACTAAGCCTCCACAATTAAAGGGCATTTGAAATGGAAATTTTGCAAGAAAATTTGTAAGCAAGGTGTGTGTTATTCATATGTTTTAAACATTCATCAATAGAAGACATTCAAAACAAGGAAAAGAAAACTATAGTTGCAAAATTTTCACAAATTCCACAATTACCAGAGTTAGAGAAGGCTAATATGCATTCTTTTTTCCACAAATTCCAATCAGTGAACTTAGTTAGGACAATTAGGGAAAATTTCCAACATAGCTACATCCATACAATTATTAAAATAATTCCAGAGGGTCAAAACTGTTAGGAGAATTGCGGGGAGCAAATTAGGGGAAATCTCATTAAACAAAATTAAAATTTAAGGGAAACCTCCAAACAAAATCGCAACAATAAATTTGAGCAAGGACAATGTCCATACTTGTTTCTTCCACAAATTCAACTGCAAAAATCCCATTATACAAAATGCAAGAGGATTCCCAACAACATCAGCAAAACAGAAGCAGATTTCAAACATGGAAAAAAAAATCGAAGCAAAACTCTAATGTCCATACCTCCTTCTCCCCCGCAAAATCAAGAAGCTCAACTCCCATTTCAACTTTCAAATGCTTCCCAAATTGTTACGACTTCTCAAATCTTGTCGCGGGTTGAAAGTGAAGCTTCTCAAATTGGAAAGGGTTGGAAGTCTTTATCATATTAAATCGAAATCGGGGCAATTTCGTCATTACAAATTACAACTTCACTAAAAGGACACTATTTTCTACTGCTATAATGGCCCGTTAGGAATTCGGATATATTTGATATTCACGTCGAAGGTTTTGGGTATATCTGAAACTTTTCATACTTGATGGTATATTTGAAATTAAGGGCAAAAGTTGTTGGTATATTTGAAATTTACCCAAAAAAAAGGAAAAGAGAGGTGATCCATGCGGGATACAGCAGGCCATGGAACCCTCATAAATATTTTTTATTAATTTTTTATAAATATGTAGGTTATGTGCATTTAATTGATAAATTAAATTCTACTATTTTTTGATATTTTTAAATATTTTTTATTTTTTAAATACAATGACTACGAAAACACCATTTAAAAATTAAAAAAATACTTACGGGTGTTTGGTTGGCGATAAAAATTTTTAATAAAAACTTTTCTGAGTATAAATTTTCAAGTTGATAGAAAATAATATGATAAGATAAGAGTAACAATGACGTATAAAGAGAGTAAAGTTAAAATAGATATTCGCTGTATGGATAATCGTGTTGAAATGATTGAAAAATAGAATTGTTTACATAAGAAAATGTGAAAAAAATAAAGTAGTTATGTAAAGTGAAAAGTTTTAGCAGACATTTTTTTGTTTCAAATCAAACACACCCTTACATTCATTTAAAAATGTAAAATTTGATTTATATATTAAATACACCTAACTTTAAATATTTATAAAAAAAATTAAAGACCAAGTCCGGGCCTGGATGCATGACGTCTCATGCGGCGGGCAACGTAAGATCTGGCCTCAAAAAAAGCTATGTACAATGGACGTACGACCTCTATCCTTACCTTGCATGGTGTCGTTCCAACACCCGGTCAGCCTGAATCTAATCCATCCACTGTCGTAAGAATTAAATGAATTTTTATCAAAATCAAAAGATGTTTCATTGGACTCATCTATAAAAGTATAAAGTCAGCATGCTAAAAAATATTTAATTTCTGTACCAATTTTTAAAGATGTGTTTTCAACTTTTAAAATGTTTTAGAAAGTCTGAACCACCTAAATAATAAAATATTATTATATTCTAATTCACTCCTAATAGACCCGAGCTTTTTTATAATTTGCACATAAATACATGCATTTTTAAGCATGTAAGGCTAAAGTAACATTTTTTTACCATAGACGACCTCCATTGTTAAAGGAAATGTGCGATCACAAAGGGTCAAACTCATGACACCTTCAATTCAGGTCACCGGCTGTGACCAAATGGGCAGCTAAACTAAGATTTTGATTGGGATAATTTTTGGTGTAGTAAAATAAAGGGCCGTTATATACTTACCAATTTTACCTCTACTTCCATTTATATTCATGAATTTTCAAAAATTTATTTTTTATCTATGAATTTTCATCATAATTCTATTTATATCTTAGCCTTTATGGATCTGTTAAAGAGGTTGTCAAATCTTCAGAAAATGACAAATATGTCAATTTTTAATTATGATTTTGTAGCTAAAAATTCATATTATAGTGAATTTTTAATAATTCTATAACTATAAAATCATATAGTGTTTAAAAATGAATATTTAACTTTAGGCGAAACAACCTTAAATTACATTAGAACTTTAACATATTCGTCATTTTACATAAGAGCTAATGGCCCATTTAACAAATCTCCAACAACGTGAATATAAGTGAAATTAAGATGAAAATTCGTGGGTATAAGAAAAATTCTTAACAATTCGTAGATGTAAGTGAAATTAAAAGTAAAATTTATTAGTATATATGAAATTTGTCATAAAATAAATTTTCTCAAATAGTATGGCCAGTTGTCGCCCAAAAAATACACAATGTGAATTGATTATGATAGCCCATTCTCTCATTGGAACACTTCTTAATTGCATTTTGATCAATAAAATAGATACGAGATAACCCACTTTTCATTACAATTGATCCTTTTTTAGCCTTTCATCAACTTACAATAATACTAATGTTAGAATGTTGCATGTCCAACTCTAGGATGAGTATGCGAAGCTATAAAACTCTTGATTAAAAATTTTTTGTACAAAAGTTTTTTAAATGAGAAAATGATATAATATGTGTAATAATGAGATGCAGAAATAATAAAATTAAAATAGACATGTTAAATGTATGAATAGTTATATATAAATGATTGAAAACTATAGTATATAAAGAAGTGAACAAATAATTAAAATTTAAGATAATTATAAAGAGCGAAAAACTTTAAATTGAAATGTTTTAATTTAAAGAGTTTTAGTTACTACTAAACAATATATTTTATTATATTTTCACTATTATTTTTCGTACAATATAATTATTTACATGAAAATACAATTTTCTTTTTTTATATATTATTCTTTGTTAATTTTTATTTTTATGATATTATATAATATTGTATGTTGATCATGACATTATACAATTCTTTTCATTGGATTTTACTTTTGTGAAATCATTTCATGTGTCCCCTTCTGTTTAATTATCTTTATGTTTTATAAAAAAATTAATTTCATTTATTTTATTTAATATTATTTATATTATTATAAAAATATTTTCGTTTGGCCGATATCACTGTGCATTTGCATGACCCAGCTATAAATGTATAAAATGAGCATAATAAAATGACTTAATAATAAATGTCAATTTTACATTAATATTTTCAATATCTAAATCATCTAAGTATTATTATTATTATTATTATGTAGATAAATAATTCTACAAACTATTATTACAATATAATATATCTAAATGAAGCTAAGCATCTTTGAATTTACATATTAATATATATTTTGCAATAAATGTGACCCATGCAATAATGGTAAATAGCTAACTCTCTCTGAGTAGCCGTGATTAAGAAAAAACTCTCTTAATTAATCAACTCCTGTTCAGGGTAGCTTGTAAGTTGAAACAACAGGCTTTTGAAATCATTTGCATGTATACAAATAACTTATCAACGACATTAATAATTTATATTGTAGAATCATTTTTTATTTTTAAAAACTATTGGCAATAACATTAGCTACCAAAAATTTTTTAACAGATTTAAAAAACGATCATTGCATGACGATTTCTCCATAATGTAGGTATAATATTTGAAATTTTTTAAAAATAAATGAGTATACTTGTGTTCGTATTTGTCAATTTAAAACTTTTCATTATCCATAAATATTTTTTTAATATTTTATTCACATCTTTTTATAAAATTATTATACTTTTTAAACATTCCTCCACAACTAGATTCGTTTATTTTTAATTTGATGCACTTAAGTGCATTAAGCTTTGGTGCACTTAGGTGCAAAAATTTATTTTTTATAAATTTTTATAAATTTTTTTATATAAGTGTATTTAACATATGTAGTAAGTTTTACAATTTTAAAGATTTGAACATATTTTTTATTTTTTAAAAGACACGGGTGTTTAGTCATTTAAAACGTCTAAAATATCCCTTTTTAAAAAATAAAAAATATATACAAATCTACAGAAATTATAAAACTTAATACATATGTTAAATATGCTAGATTAATTATTTATAAGAAAATCTTAAAAAATAAAAAAGAATTTTATACTTAGGTGTACCAAAACTTAATGCATCCAAGTGCACTAAATAATGATCATATTTATTTTAACCATATTGTCTTTATTCTTCATCGTTATCCCTATTGTATTACATATTATTTATCACATTTAAAAAAAATTTTACATAAAAAAATTTCCGTCCAAAAGTTTTATTAAATACCAAACTTACACTTAGGTGCCTTTTGGTGAAAAATGTGGTGAGGTAAGTTATCGCCTTTCATTCTTTTGAAAATATGATTTAACATCTTAATTGCCCAACTTACCAACTTTTTCCTTTTTTACTAATATATTTTAATTTTTTCACATAATTATCTTATTTTTTCTCACTTTACCCATATGATATTATTTTACTTTCATACTTTTAAAAAATATTTCCTTATTTACTTCTCACTTCCTCCTCACCCACGTTATCAGATAATAAGTTAAAGTTTCTGTTAAATGTGCTCGTTATATGTAGGATAAACTTTTTTGACAATCATTTATTACTCTCAATACAAAAATAATTCTTTTTATATTGTTATTAATTATTGCATGGAATTTCTTTCGATCCTTCCTCGATTTCTTAACAACCAAAATACATCTCAAAATTAGATTATCTACAGAGGGTATGTTTGCTTAGCTATAAAATTTTTCACTTTTTATAATTATTGTATTTTTAATTATTTCTTTATATTTTCCCATAAAATGACCCAATTTTTTAACAAGTTTAGTACAACTAACTCATCAATTTTAATTTTATTTTTTTACTTCTTATTATTATTTCTATAATAACTTTATGGTATTTGTTTAACACTAAAAGTTTTCAAATTAAAACTTTTTATTTTCCATAATTATCTTATTTTTAATTATTTATTCATATTTTCCTACCGCTACTGTACTTTTCAATCATTTTTACATAACTACCATAGAATTAACTTATTTATTTTAACTTTATTATTTTTTCCTTCTACTGTTTTCCTTATTATACCATATTATTTTCTTTCATTTCAACAAATTTTACAACAAAAACTTTTTATATAAAAGTTATCATTTTCTCTCTTTTCAAAAACTTTTATACTCAAAATTAATCAATTCTTAGCAACAATTCTCAGTATCTTGAATCATTCTTTTCATTTTTCATGACAACAATAATTTAACTCGGAGATGGTATGGAATGCCACATTTCTCAAAATGCATCTTTACCAATTTATAATACACTTTTTCTTATTCTCCATACAATCTTACTCTATCCCCGGTACATCTTTACCCATTCATATATTTCTGTCCCAAAATTTTCATTCCATCGTTATCCCATCCACGAGTGAACTGCCAACCAACTTACATTCCCGAGTATTAGAATGCAGTTGGCCTCACGGAAACCGGACGGTAAATTTTTATGGAGAACAATCCTGCCTCTTTTTTTTTTTTTTTTATTGCAAAGAGAGCAGTGCGGAACCGAACCGA
>JAXCLR010000001.1:59347851-59388782 GCA_035584095.1 Annona squamosa
CGAACCGACGGTTCGTCTCCTTCTCCCCTTGTTCGCTCTCAACGGCTGCGGTGCGTCAGTTGTACCCGATCTGTTCTCATACACCCGCGGGAGCATCTTCCGTTCTCTCACTCCCCCCCTCCCCCCCTCTCTCCAAACACAGGTAAAAACAATACCTTCCATCTCCATGAAGAAATTTCCCTCCGACTTCAACCTCAAATCGCCGATTTGCCGTTTTCTCATAGGGTTTTGAGATGGACAGAGTGGGGAGTAGCGCCGGCCGGCAGCAGCTCTCCCTTCAGGAATGGGAAACCCTAATCGACGACTTTGAGTCCGGTGGGCCCCGCCGGGAACGGTGGCTCTCCCAGTTGCCCGGCCCCGCCATCGCCGATCTCGCCCTCCTTGCCGTCCTCCGCAAGGAAACCCCTCTCCCGGTCAAATCCCAGCTCATCGTCTTCGTCGAAGAGAACTCCTATCTCCTCGTCCAAGATCCCATCGCCACCGCCGCCGACGCCCTCGGCCGCGTCCTCGACACGGTCCGGACCGTCGTGCAGTCCCCCGTCGACAACATCTCTATCACCCTCGCCCTCAAGGAGCAGATGATGGTCTCCGCCACCTCCATCATGATTTCCGTTGACAGCTTTGACAAGTCGCCCCGCCACCTCGAGGGTCTTACGGAGCTTCTGCTCACCATCATCAACCGCCCCAACCACGGGGTCGACCGGCAGACTCGGGCGGTCGCCTGCGAATGCTTGCGAGAACTGGAGAAGATGTACCCCTGCCTGTTGTGGGAGATTGTTGGCCATCTGTGGAATCTCTGCCAGAGCGAGCGGACTCATGCTTCTCAAAGCTACATCCTTCTCCTCACTGCTGTGATACACAATCTCGTGGAATCGGCAGGGGCGGCTGCTGTGAATGCGTCAATCCTTGCAACATCAGTTCCTTTGGTTCCGTTTAATATCCCCCAGTTGGTTTCTTCTGGAGGAGGAGGTGGTCAAGGTAGAGAGCTTTCGAGCTTAAATTTGAAGGAGCTGAGGAGGGTGGCGGCTTTCCTGCTTGAGCGCCCACAGAATCTGACACCATTTGGGATGCTAGAGTTTATGCAGATGCTGGTGGGGATTGCAGGTGCAATCGAGTTGCAGGCGTCGCTCCTGAAGGTGCAGTTCTCTGGCCTGCTTTACTCGTATGACCCAATCTTATGCCATGTTGTTCTGATGCTGTATTCGCATTTCTCAGATGCATTGAATGGCGAAGAGAGCGAGATCTCTCGGCGCCTGATCCTTATGTCGAAGGAAATCCAGCAGCATCTGGTCTTCCGCCTGCTTGCCCTCCACTGGCTGTTGGGGCTTGGGCCGTCAAAGAATGCCTTGATTGTTCCGATGGTTTCAAGCTTTTATCCAATGGTGTTTGATCCACTGGCTTTGAAAGCTATGAAATTGGACATGGTTGCATACTGCGCAGTCCACATTCCTAGAATGAAAAGCGAGGGTCCATCAGGGGTGGCAAATGCAAATGTTTCAGTGGTGAAGCTTTTTGAAGATGGTTTGATATGCGTTTCAGGATTCAAATGGTTGCCCCCATGGAGCACTGAAACGATCGTAGCATTCCGGGCCTTGCATAAGTTCTTGATTGGTTCTACACCTCATTCTGTCCACGATGATTCTTCAGAAAAGACTGGCAATGAAACGACCATCTTTAGCACTTTGCAGGTACAATCTGTTCGAGCTATAACTTAATGTAAAATCATTATTAAATGTTTTTTGAGTTAATTTGGCCACTCATTCGTGTCCATGGGTTGTTCTTTTATCTAGAGTCTTCACCACGCGGGCCTTGGCAGAAGGATTGCCTAGGCACCACAGATTTCCTGGAAATGGATGGAAATTGAGAAATATTTCCAGACGTTCTTTTCTAGCTGGTGTTGAATCAAATCTGTTGGATGGACTGACTTCAATGGCAAATAATCTTATTTGAAGGGACTTAATAACATTGGAAAAAGTCCACGCATGAGGTCAATTTTACTGGGAGGTCATTTTGATCCCACCATAAATTCAGCAAAACCAAATAAATGACTGATTTGGAATGCTGAAAGATCGTTTAAGAATCTAATTGAAAGCACTGGCAAGTGTGCATTTCCTTTATTTGAATAGGGTGTTGTGAGCTGTGTTTGTCATGTAAATCTCAGGGCTTACCCTGTTAATGTGGCCATTGCAAATTTCACTTGTGCAGATGATGCTTGTGAACTTGGCAGTGGAGGTATGTCGATTGGTTCCTGTAATTGTTGCCTTTGTCAACCGTCTTTTGGGTTGTCCTTCCCATTGCTGGTTGGGCGAGCACCTGCTCCAAACATTCGATGAAAATCTGCTTCCAAAGCTGGGCGTGGGCTATGGTTTGGCAGCCTACTTCCCAATATTTGACAGAATGGCTAAAAGTGAAAGGGTCCCACCTCATGGCTTGCTAGAGTTGCTCACTGCATTTATTGCTGTTCTTGTGGGGAAGCATGGTCCAGACACAGGGTTAAAATCATGGTCCCATGCAAGTAAGGTTTTGGGCATATGCCGAACATTGCTTATGCATCATCATAGCTCGAGAGTGTTTCATGGGCTTTCTCGGCTCCTGACATTTACTTGTCTGTATTTTCCTGATCTGGAGGTCCGTGACAGTGCGAGGTACAATTTAGAGAATATGATCCCTGATGCTAATGGTTTCTTGTTGTATTTAGAATTTTTGCACAGTGGACTGTTTTTATTTAATATCACCTGTTATCTGCTTACAGGATTTACTTGCGAATGATCTTGTGCATTCCTGGAAAAAGGCTCAGGCATATACTTAACCTTGAAGAACAACTTCCTGGTGTTTCACCTTCTCCACACCTGAGCTCTTTTCTCCATGTTCAATCTCCCCAACCTTCTCAGAGTCTTAAGAAATCTCAGGACATCTCTTCATGCATTCATCTTGAACGGGTAAATCCACTACTTGTGAAACAGTCGTGGTCATTGGCAATGCCCACTTCTGGCATGGAAAATAGCAAATCCAAGTATTTTGATGGTATAGGAGACAGTAAACCAGCAATGGACATTGAAGAGGAGGAATGTGGTGTTGATGTTCAGATTCACTCAGAATTAGAGAGAATTAGTTGCCCTCAGGAGCCTCTGCGTGTGATGGATTCAAAGATTGCTGAGATATTGGCTATGTTGCGGAGGCATTTTGCTTCTATCCCTGATTTTAGACATATGCCTGGACTTAAAATAAAAGTACCTTGTACATTGAGATTTGAGGCTGAATCATTCAATGAAATTTGGGGAGTGGAATCATCTGCTGGTAAAAATCTGGGCAAAGTGGATGAACTTCCTGCTTTATATGCAACTGTGATTACCTTTGCTTCTTCAGCAGCATATGGGTCTATTGCTTCAGTTCGGATCCCATTTCTCCTAGGTGAGCCTTCAAGAAGTGGTTATGATGCAGGTCAAAAGAACGGCCAGGATTTAGTATCTGCTGAAAATGATCATGCAGAAGAAGGCTTTCGAGCTCCAGTAATGCTTGAATTGGAGCCGCGAGAACCAATGCCAGGTCTGGTTGGTGTTAAGATTGAGGCAAATGCAGAGAACGGTCAAGTCATAGAAGGTTCTCTTCAGAGCATCTCTGTGGGTATTGAAGACATGTTTCTCAAGGCTGGTGTTCCTCCGGATATCTCTGAAAGTCAGATCCCCGAATACTACAATGACCTATTCAGTGCTCTTTGGGATGCATGTGGTAATTCTACCACCACTGGACGTGAGACATTTCCTCTAAAAGGAGGCAAAGGTGCTGCAGCAATCAGTGGTACTAGATCAGTCAAGCTGCTCGAAATTGATTTTGACACACTGATCAGGTCTGTTGAAAGACATCTAGCACCGTTTGTTGTGAGTGTGATTGGTCAACCACTTGTCGATGCAGTAAAAGTTGGAGCTGTCATTAGGGATGTCGTTTGGAAAGATGATCTTGTTGACTGTACTTATGATGATGCCACTCTAACTCCGTATTCTGGAAACTTTCCTCTTCAGCTCAAGTACTTTGACGATGAAATTGAAGATGTTGACAGCAGCTTTGTCACACCTAAGAGAAACATGGGCTGTTTTCTAGTTCTTATATTTCTCCCTCCTAGATTCCATCTCCTCTTTTGGATGGAAACAAGCGATATTTCAACATTGGTCCGAATCCGAACAGATCATTGGCCATGCCTTGCTTATATTGATGATTATTTGGAAGCTGCTTTTTTAACATGAGAAGGGATTGCCTTGGTTTAGCAGGTTTGAAATTTTTGGTCTCTAGTTGCCATGCCACTGAAAGTCAGATCTCTACTTCAACTTTCCTTTTTTTTTTTTTCCAACTCTTCTCGCCAGATCTCTACTTCAATTTTCCTTTTTTTTTTCCAACTCTTCTTTCATCAGGCGAGATTAGTTTTTTTCCCTACAGCAATAAATTGTCTTGTAAATACTTTCGGAAGAGCGAACCCATTTATTTGTATCCATTTTTGTATCAGAACAAAAAGAAAAAAAATTCGACTTTCCTGGAGGAAAACTGCTCTTCTTGTCATGTCTGTATTCTAGAACTTGCGCCAACTTTTATTGCTTTGATGATTTCCGAGTCATTTGTTTCTGAATTTCAGTTTATAAGAGCTGTAATAGTTGTGGCGCTGATTGGATGAAGGCATTCCAAGAGGGATTTCATGATCTTGAATTTGAGTCACAGACCTTTCATGTGCACGGGCCATATTCAATATGCACAGCAATTCCACCATTGGGGTTCTGTCATTACTTCTTTCCAGGAAGTGAGCTTTTCAGTACTCGGCTAGCCTGCTACTGGCCTACTGCTAGTTGGGCTGAGACTGATGGCCTTAAAAGCTCAAATGATAGGCCGTGAGAAAGGCTGCCATGCCGCTTATTTTAAAAAATCCAAAAAAATATTTAAAAACCTCCATATCAAGTTCCAAAAGGAAGGCTCGTCTTCGACATTTCTTTTTGCAAAATGAGCCGCCACAACTAATTTTGGTAGTCATGTCTGCTGTTTCATATTTGTGATGTACTCCCTTCCCCTATCCTGATTGACCAAGGGATTGGTCCTCATATGCACTTTTGGTAGCTGTTTATTAAAACGGAAACCGTAGTAGACTGCGGTTATGGTGGCTTATTCCCAGAAGCCAAATGAAGATCAAGTGAAAGGTTTCATCATCTCCTAAATTTTATAAACATAGTTACAGACATGTATATATGTATAAACGTATAATTCTTTGGCTGGTATTTCTAACGAATTTCATAATCTGAATGGTCGTGAAAAATAGCATTGCCGAGTGCCTACCATTTCGAAGCACCCAAACCATAAAGGCAAACGGGACATCGGAGTCTCACCTGGCGCATAAACTAACCAAATTTTCAATTGGAAATATTTAATATATATATATATATATATGATGTGCAGTCTGCTGTAAAATAAAACTTGCACATATTAGATTGTAATGAAATTTTATATATTCATTTATCCATACATAAATTATATTTTAGACAGTTTAGATGTTGAAAAAATTACTTTAAACTTGATATTTATATTAAACTATTTTATTACGTTGATTTTGCACCATTTTAAGATGGGGACTACACACATGTTGGATTTGGATAAAAATTAGTATGCTAATAAAGTGAACAATTATAAATACAATGGGTGGGTTGGATTTTCTATTTATGATCAGGTGGGGCCCACAGTGCATGGACTATACGGTGCAGTCACATGCACCGGATTATTTCCCTACATATAAAGTGCTTTCGCGCAAGGAAAAATCTAAGTTGCGCTAGAATTTTTTCGATTCGTCCATAATACGGTGCATTTTCTACTCAATGAGTATTGCAAACACAGTAAATCTACACAATTAATTTACATAAGAAGGCTACCTTCAACATAATAACAAGTGACGAATACAAAATTCGAATTCATCAACAAAATGTACTCTTCCTAGACATTCATTTAATAACACAAACATAGTAGAATTTTCGTGCAAGATTTAGGGTCCATTTGGCAACCCGCATAACTCATGTTTTTTTACAAAACTTTTCATGCCCGGGGTGTTGACTGCAAAATCCCGTCATTTCAAGCTTTCACCTGTCGTCACCAAGGCTGTTGCTACCCGTACGATTGCACAATAGCCTTTCCTTGGGGATGGTGATGGGGGAGAAATGCTCGGCAGTTACGTCCGCTACGGGGGTTGCAAGAGGTTGCCCTAACGCAGCAGGCACCACTAGCGACTCCTCCCATCTCCAATAGCAGTCGATGCTGATCGGATCATTGCCTGACCCATCGCAACGTTTACTTCCTACCCGATTAGCTGCGAGGCATGTGCGACAGCGTCTGAGACGATTTACACGAGCGGGTGATCTGGCACAAAATCAGCAATCAACATAGATCGACGAGCAATATTCGGAACCGTCCATCAGCTTCCCTGCAAAATCAATATACCGCCGACCAGCGGCGACAGCCCGATAGGTAAAGCCGTTCTATCCTCTTTCTGTTCGATCATACGCGTGAGTGGTTTTCATTCCTGTTCTGCCACCAGGCTGGCCTTTGATTCACATCATTTTTCTATGATTCTACATGTATAATGTTGCCAAGTTCCAAAACATACTTTCTGCCTTCAAAAAGAGCAGTATTTTTGAGATGTCCCTTGCCACCTTGTGGCTTGCTAGTGTATAGGAGAAGCTTGTTTTCTGGGTTGTATTGGTTCCTCATCGGTTGCAGATGATTGGCTAGAAGCGCCTTTCTAAATAGGTTACCAACAAACATTTTAATGTGTGCTTTCTTGCTTGGGAATGCGCAGCAATGGGGCTCTTTTACTTTCATCCAACCTAACATCAGTCTTTAAGGAATTCTGCTGATAAAGACCCGTGGTGCCTTGAGATTTGTTTCTTGCCTCGTGGATAAAGCGTAAATATAGCTACATTAGGTGATCCAAGTTGTTGACTGGGTGCCTCTAACAGTACCTGATGCATTTTCTTCGCAGGATGATGAATTAAAAACTCTCTTTTTCCTCATTGGGTACACTCAGAGAAATTGAATTTAATCAGAGAGGGCTTTATTTGTGATGGTTGCCAAGCTCTCTCCCAAACCAACTTCTGTGATTAAAGCACTCACTGGGATGTTGGCTTTCACATTTTGAACAGTGCTCTTTATTTGAGTGTTCTATTTTGGACTTCTTGTCCTTCTATTCAACTTTTATCAACTTTCAGATTACAGTCAACGACCCAAATCTCTCCTTCTCAGACACAACTTTTTGTGCTTTGCATCCTTTTAGCCAAAGAAGGGACATGTTTTTCTCTAAATACACAACCGTCGAGCCTCTCAAAAAACATCCATGAAAGACGGAGGCAGAGTCATTCTCGTCTCCACCTTCTCAGACTAATCTTGTAGGAAACACCCTTTTAGAGGCAAATTGACATTATCTGGCATTCAATAACAAATGTAGGATACACCCTTCTAAGTTGACAAATTATCTGGCATTCAATAACAAACTCCTGGGTTGTTTCTCTAATTTTTTGCTCTATCTTTTCATAGTTGTTTAGCATCATAAAGAGATGAATATTGATAATCCAATTGCTCCATTTGAAAGTAATGGAGGAACTCTTTCCCATGAGAGTTAACTTCTACCAAATGTAGAATAGCTAAGCAGATCTATTAGGCTTCTTGAAGGGAATATGTGTAGTCATCCATTCTTCTCCATTATTATAACCATATAGCTCACCTGCAAAGATGCAAAAATCACTCTAATACCTAATCCACTTCTCAGGACCTTCTTTGTTACCATCAAATGACTCCATTATTTCTCTCACTACTTCAATATTTCCATCTACTCTCTTCAGCCACTCATCACTGCAAAAACATAAATGCCAAAACTTGAATCCATTTCTCTATGTCAACATGCATTGAAATGAAATTCAAACCAATGATTACATTTGTCAAAGTAAGGGTGCCTTCAACAGCTATTGCAAATGGACTTGACCACATGTATACCACTCAACCACCTTTTTATGTCCAGTTTTTCTTTGTTCCTTGAAGTACCTGGAGAGAAAGAAAAGGTTGCATTCTTTTTGCTCTCTACTGAACTCCCCATAACACATAAAAAAAAATTTTAATTGAGAGTATACCATCTGAGTACGCTGGGGGATCGCATCTGGCTCAACGGAGTGGTGGAAAGTGGTGGTTTTCTTCCCATATTAGTATAATATCCACTTTCCCATTGTCAATGTACGCTCCTGTGTGTACTTTTGTGATCCTTATTTGATAGATCTTGTTCATAAATGATTAGTTTAAATATTCGTTATCTATACATGCATTTTCTTGAATTAGCTGGTAAATAATTCTTTACAGACTGCTACAACATGAATAGTTCTTTCTCCCTACATATGGATTCCTTTATCGAAACTGCGTTACTAGCCATTGTGGAATCAATTAAAAATTGTTTGCAATGACACTTTGAGCGATGTAGGTCATTTGTATTATTAAGTGGAGCCTTAGCATTAGCTCAGGAGGAAGAACAAAGCTGGACAGATTTCAATAATCATGACTTAGCACTCTAACGTGAACTATTTATGCATTCTTTGGTCCGTGGGGGGATCGACGATGCATCTCGCAACTACGAATGACTACATTCGCATTCAATCAATTGTGTGATTTAGTGAAGAGTAAAGGGATCTTACGATCCACTATAAGTGTCTACAATCATTACTCTCCCTACATGAAGACTGTGTCGCCTGTCCAAGTTATTAAACTCACCAAAAGATCTCCTCTAACCCTACTCTACCATCATACTTTTAGGTGCACCATGAATCATTTTTTATCCTTAGTAAGTTTAGCAAGGTGTTGATAAACACAAACGACCTAGAGATTGCAAATCGGATTGACATTTTTGTTACTTACTAAGAATTATTGGAGCTATTGATGGTACTCACATTGCTATCCTACCTCCATCTGAAAATGCTCTCATGTTTATAAATAGACATGGGGACCCCACTCAGAATGTTTTAGCAGCATGTAACTTCAGTTTGAAGTTCATGTATATATTAGCTAGCTGGGAAGGTAGTGCACATGATGGCATGTCCTACAAGATTCATTAGAACGTTCCACCAATTGTTTGACAATTCCACGAGGTAAGAATTTCCTATTTGTGCTTTCTCATATTCATGAAATATGATTGTCTACTTGACAGATCACTCCCATTTGCTACAGGCCATTATTACTTGGTGGATACTAAATATGCCCATATGCCTAGTTTCATGGCACCATGCAAAGGTGTGTCATACCATATGAGCAATTTCGATACTGGGAGGAGTCCAAGGAATAATGAAGAGCTATTTAACTTCAGACATGCTCATTTGTGGTCAACTATCGAAAGATTTTTCGCTATGTGAAAAAAGAGATTTTCATCTCTGTAAGTCATGACTACATGCCCTTATAGGATTCAAGTTCGAATGGTGATCGCTTGTGTGATTCTCCATAACTACATAACCACTATAGATGGTTCTGAACTACCCTACCAAATCATCGAGGAACAAAACGTCTCTAACTTTGATCTTATTAGTGATGTCAAAGATGGTGAACAGATGACAATTATGGTGAGGAGGGTGTCTAGAGAGGCCCGACATGAGTAGAGAGTGAAACGCGATGAATTAGCATCTCAAATGTGGGTAGATAATTCATTCATATATGAAGTCTTTATGTAGACCAAAAATTGCTTATGTATGGGATATATGATGACTATCCTCTATCAAATACGTATGATGGCATGCTACGAATGTGTTTGTGGGCATAATGACTTCATTTTCTATGACTTGGTTTTAAAAATTCATTCGAATGTGTTTATATGTATGTTCATGTGTTAACCTTTTGGTAAGTGTCATCTACAATTGGTTGCGCTCATTTACTTGTAGGCGGTATACATGGACCACTTTAGATATGTGTTCATTGGGGGGGGGGGCAACCCTTGGCGAGGGGTTCAATCACGAAAAAAATGGCGTAGATCCATCGTCGCCCAAGTATAGATATCAGTAGACGAAGGTGCAAGATAAGAAGTTAATAGATATTCTTCTTTAGAACTTACAAAATGGAACCATAATAGCCAATAAAATTAAAGATGTAGTCTTCCAGGCAATTGCCCAGGAGTTAAGTAATCTCTTTGCAGTATCCATTAGCCCCCCAAAATGTGCAAAATAGGGTGATGACCTTAAGAAAGACATACAGTATGCACTTGAAAATTAAAAACAATACCAGCATGGGGTGGGATGCGGTAGAGAGCAGATTTATGGATCTCGAATTTGCATAGAAAGCACTAATACAGGTATGCGACATTCAATTATATGTTTCTTATGTCACTTTTATGCAAATATTATTCACGTTGTTTAACACCATGGAAGGAATTAGCTAACATCCATTAAATTTTTATTTTGCAGCAAGATAGCAAGTTCGAAAGATTCAAGCGGCCATAACATCTTAGCTGGGATGATTTACATAAGCTATTCGACAATAATCGTGCCCAGGTCATTTCACTAGTGGGTTTGAAGAGCCATGATAAGGATAAGATGAAGAAGGTAGGGTGGATGAAGATGGGGCGGCATTTACCATAGAGACTAGCGAGGAGCCCGCCATTGTATCGAGGGGCGAATTTGTTATTCCAAGCTCATCTGGGGACCCTGATAGCAGGTTCACCTAGCCAATCGCATGCACCATCACATGCTAGTGGACCATCTCCTATCTCTTTTAAGCATAGGCCTAGACTATCAGTCCGTAGAGCCACAGACACCAATGTAAGAGTTTGTCGGCATTGCTGAAACCTATTTAGGTCAACTCAGAACTATATCACACATCCACACATTCAAACAAGATTGGGTAAAGGATTACCTTGCATTGCCTGCATTACTAGAGTCCATAGGAATGACCAATGCTGATTTAATAGTGGTTATGTGTTACTTTAATAAGAACTCCCATGTTGCATCAGCATTTATAGCAGCTAACGATCATATGTGTGCAATTATGTTGAATGGGATTAGACAAGGCCTTTGAGTTGATGTTATTGTTCAATAGAAGTAGAATCTGATTGAACACTTCTTATTTTCATATTGCTTGTGACAGTTATTGGGTTTGTATTAACTATGTAGTTTTATGTAATGTACCTTTGTTTGGACTTAAATTTGGAAAATGTTATTATGTGTGTTTGTTAGCGATGATGCGTTTGTTTTGTTTTATAGTTTTGCAAATGGACATGAACTTGTATTGAGTTATTGAAAATGTGGAACAGGATTAATCTAATTGTTACTTTTTAAAAACTCCAGTGGTTGTTTAATAGCATTTCTTTGATTTATGTTACAACTTATATTCTTGTCTTTTCATCATAATCACTGCAACTATCTTATGCAATACCATAAAATGGCGACTTTGGTTCCTATATGTATGTTGCCATTGTTTTGGAAAATATGACAAGTTTAGGCGTGAAGATGGTGAGATGTTACATTGTATTCAAAGGTCATGTACCCGGTGTATACACGTCTTGGCCGAAAGCACAAAATCAAGTTAGTGGTTTTAAATGTTCTTATTACCAAGCTTTTAAGGATATAGGTCAGGCCGAGGCAGCGTGGACAACCTTCATTGGAACGAGAAAGGAGAAAGAAGGGATTGTGAACCTATGTGATTGTTAGGAATGTGTCAAACCGACTAATTTCGTAGTAATCAACCTATGTGACTGTAGAGCTTGTGGAAACAAAAGGTGGTGTAAAATTAATGTTTTTAGAAGTTTCTTAGCTGGATTTCTGATTTTTCTCTTGTTTGGATGACTTAGCCATCACAAGTCGCTTTGATTTGGATGGGATATTTAGTAGACTCTTAGGTGGTTTTATATACTAATCTCTTCACTTGCAATCCACTATTTATAATTTTCGTTGTTATTAGTAATATAAATGGGATACAATAATATTGACGAGCGGTGGTAAAGTATAAAGAATCAAATTAATTTTTCTATTTCTTTACGTAAATTCGACAATTCGCACATTGTGTTGGAGTTAGGAATATACGAAAAATAATTATGAAACATACCAGTGCGAGTAATTCACACATTTTTTTGTTTAAATATTTTATATAATTATTACCAAGTTAAATTGATGTGTTATGTATTAATTCAAAAAAAATTTTGTTTAAATATTTTATGTAATTATTACCAAGTTAAATTGATATGTTGTGAATTAATTCAAAGAATCAATTCCATTAACCACGTGGTCTGATGACGCAAAAATAGCCCAATGTGCACCCTTCACTTATGTAAATTATGTAATTATATAATATATTTTTCAATGACGCATTATATTTTACACTGAAATACCCTTATTGCACAGTAGTCGAGGTGACAATTATCTGCCGCAATTTAACAATATTTCACTTAAAATTTTCCATCCAAATGTTATATTATTTACCAAACACACCCTCATTGATATACAACGGGTTTGCGGATATTTGGATAAATAATTACGAATATATCTAAATATAAGAAGAAATAAACATCGAAAGTAATTATTATATTAATTTAAGGATAATTCCTGTTATACCCAAACAAATGGGATCCCGATTGCATGCGGCATACACCCGTTTTTTTAATTTTTTTTCAATTTTTTTTATAAAACTGTTAATCTAAGTGTATTTAACATGTGTATAAATTTTTACCATTTTTAGAGTATTTTAAATATTTATTTTTGATTTTTGAAAATCTTTATACACATATTAAATAGATATAGATTAACAATATTGAAAAAAAAATTTGAAAAAAAATAAAAAAATAGGCGTATACGTCCAAGAGCATGCAATCGGGGTCCTGACAAATGCCCCATCTTCCCATTGAAAAAACGATTTTTCTCTTTTTAAATTTTTTCTGATTAAAATAAATCCACCTTAATGTAACTTTCAAGTTAATATTTATTCTTTTTCTATTAATGATTTACTACTTCTAATTGAGTCATGTTAAGGTAGATTTTCTCAATACAAAACTTTTAAAAGAGCAAAATTGTCTTTTCAATGTGACAGATTAAATTATTTTAACGGCATAGGTATAAGTGAAATGTCACGGATATTTAAGTCTAATTTATGATATGTTGTGAGTATTATAAAAATTGTGTATATTTGTTTAAGCCATAAATCTTAAAAATTTGTCACCGAGTTGTAAAGATAGCCAAACAGCCCCTATACCTCAACTCATGTTACAATAAAGCACCTTTAACAAAATTTTTAAAACCTTCCCTAGCCCAGCGAATCATTCTTTTATACGCTTCAACGTGCTCCATTTTTTCGTTTTCAGGCCGTCTCTTAAAGGAGAGCATCTATCGTACCTACGGCACTGGAATGAAATCGCCGGTCATCGCCGGTTAACACGTATTTTGCACACTTCGATGAATGGTCAAAGTTAGCAGTTTCCGGTCGACAAAAGATAAAAAACAACACATGAATGGAGGCGCATTTAATGCACGAGCAGCAGTTACTCGTCGGTTTAGGGCGGATGCGACAGTTTTTGCATCTAAAAATTTGTCACCCGACTTTTTACCATTACTAAACAGAACCTTAGTAATTAACGATGTGTATGCAAGAGAAAAAGCCACGAAGTCCGAAGCCTCAGACAACAAGAAATGTCAACAAAAAAATGAGGCCAGAAGGGAGTCAAGATTAAATAGTTTATAAAAAGCCGAACCATCGCATGGACAGATCAGGACTCTATGGGTTCTCAACCAGGGGAATGACATTGGCGGAGCTAAAGATCATCCAAACAGGATAATAAAGACCACAAAACCTTTTATGCCAAAGAAGAGAATGCATATAATGACATAAATACTGTATACAAGATTGCATCAATGCTCCGGAAATTTTTGGAGAAGATGCCAAACGGCCTGAATATTAGAGCTGTTTACATTCAAATGATTGTCTTGTCCTAGATTTTCTAAAGAACAGAACTGCTGATGTATCGAATGAAGTGCTCCATAAGCCTCAGAAGAACTGATTCGTGATCAACATTTAATGAGTTCTGTATCTTTTGTGATTAGGGGATGTCAGCTGCCAGCTACTGCCAGCCATACGCAAAACCAATACTAGCAAGATAACCATTTTGCATTTTTTTTCTGTTCTTCTCATTATAAAAAAGAAAGGTTTCTGTTCTTTTACTGTGGCTCATTCAGCAGGTTTCTGTTCTTTTACTGTGGCTCATTCAGCTGCAACACTTCCCCGCCGAATCACGGACACTATAATTTCTCCTTGTGACGTGCCTCAGTTCACCTGGCAACCAGAACAAGAAAAATCTGTCAATATGACTCAAGGAAGCAATGCAATAAATTGCCATCTGCACATTTTTGTCGACAGGCGATGCAATAAATTGCCAAAGTTTTGGGGGTTGAAAAGGTGCAGTGGTTGGGACAGCTCAAGCAAAATGATAGTTTTGGGATGCAACCAGCATGCATAGGCAAAAAGATGAAAGCATGTTTACTTGTCATAGGGGTGCCACAGGGGTTAACAAATTAGGTCAGGTTAGAGTCAACCTTAACACTAATTCATTTTCTAACACATCAATTCTAATCCAAAAACTGTTTTCAAAAACTTCAATCCCAAGTCAAATCTGTCCCTAAAAAACTCCAACTATATATATTTTCAAAATATTTGAAAAGCATAAATAAAAAAATGTAACTACAAATAGCCTGATGTATCAAGCATTTCATCAGCCAACACAAATATGCAGAATAATCAGAGATACACTTGAGATAATTTTTTAAAATAAATCAAGTAGACATGAAAGTACTTGGTAACAATGAAACATCTTGATGCTTCTATGCACATAATAAATCATAAAAACACCAATAGCTCTCTACTTATTCATATTCTTCTCAGCAGTAATAGAATATATAGGGAGAGGCAATGTAATAGTGATGATTGTAGGTGAATTGGCGTTTTTTCCAATTTCTCAAATTGATACAGCAGGAAAATGTTAGATATTCACCATTTCATTTTTTTAAACAAAATTTTGCTTACACTTAAAATTGGATCACGGGTTGAGAGGTACAGGTTGGGTTTACTCCAACCCAAAATCAACACAAATAAAATGACTTGGGCACAACCTGTTTCAGAATTCAAATTAAGCCAACACTACCAAGGTGAAAACAGTTTTGGGTTCCATGGGTTCAGGTTGAACTGCACCTCAGTCCATCTATGTACAATGCCCTAATGTAAATTACACTTAACACTGCTAATTTTCGGATGCTGATCATATGTTCCCAGGAGCATTGAGCTCTCAATGCTCCCGGGCACATAAACCCTTTTTTTTTTTAGTGTTTTTTGAAAAAAATTTTACAAGATCATTAATCTAGGTGTATTTAATATGTGTATAAATTTTTATCATTTTTGGAGTATTTTAGATATTTATTTTTTATTTTTGAAAATCAGTAGGGCCCCTAATTTTCCTGCAGGAATAAGCATGGTAAGCTAAAACTCAAGGCAATTGATGTTTGCTCAACCAACACAGGGAACAGAAACCTATTTCTTTAGCATCCCTGTCAAAAACATACATCGAACTATCCATTGGATGGGGCAAAAAGAAATTATAATATTTCCAACAAATTATACAATAATGGGATTAATGGGATCAAAAAGAATTTTTGGACAAAATAGAGATGTACCTTACAATTATCTGCGGCTATGATGTCTCCTTGGAGGCGAGGACCTTGTAGAATCAGAAGACATTCTGCCCCTCACCTCTGCATGTGGCTTCTCTTCCTTCAAATCAGATTCTAATCTATGTTTTCGTTGCATTTCCTCAGCATACCGACGCCAGACGGACTCCCTATCTTTCCGTGGCATCCTAGAATACCTCGGGTCCTGTTTTAGAATCTGTTTTGCTTCAGACCAAGAAGTGAGACTTGTCTTTCCTTCATCATTCACTTGGGAAGCTCTTTCCGCAGTGATGACCTCTGATAGCAGGGCCCGATAATCATTTGTGCATCTCTGAGGCAGGCAAATTATTAACAAGGTAACAAGCTTTTCCAAAAAATCATTATTTGTATGATACAGGAAATGACAAAGGAGACAACACAAAAGAAACAGGTGCCACTGCCAACTGGGCATTGCCCGGTTCGTGGATGCTGGCACTAGACCAGCAGATGCGGTTTCAACTCCCTGTGGGAATTATTTGTGGTGGGAGCTTGTTGCGTCCCGTGTAGATAGGTGAGAGCTTGTGTCTCCCATGTGGATAGATAGAAGCTTGTTTGTCGTCCCATGTGTTGACGGTGGGAGCTTATTGTTCTCCCGAGTGGATTACTGAGTTTGATTGTAATATAAGATGAGTGTAATACTGTACAATCAATCAAAAAAAAAGAAACAGGCGCCACCAATGGGATAATGCAGAAAGCCATCCTGCTAACCACAAATACATCTTTCACCAAAAATAGAGAGGAAAATTTGCCGCAAACACAATATTCCTGTTTCGATGTAACATTACAAAAGGCTCTGAGCCAGGTAAAATTGGTCCCTCTCAAGGAATCAAAATGACTAAGTGATAGACGGATGTCCTTGATCTCAAAGCACTGGGGAAGAAACCAATTGTGTTTACAGAATCATGGCATTGGATCGCTTTAAAGAGAATCAGGCTGATGATCATTAAACAACTTCCCACTATTCTTAGGGTTCCCTTGAGCATGCTATAGTCGTCATCAGGTTGATCTTAAAATTACACATAAATTTATTAAAGCTCACTGACTCTAGCCATCTCTATAGGTTACAGCTAATGATCAAGATGCCAATGCCAAAGCTAACCTTGCAACAATGCAATCCAAATTAAAACAAATCCTAACTACACTAATTAGCAAGCAAAGGTGACTAAAATACTTAATTTTTAGTGCTGATAATGAAGTCAAGAACAGTGGTATAGCCAAACCAAAGTTCAAGTGTCAACCTGGCAGGTAATAGGAACAGAAAGGCTGGATCTTGTAAACATATGCCTCACTAATTCGTAATCCCGGGGCTCAGGAACAATTTATGCTTGTCATATGACATGCAAAACAATAAGAGAGCCGGCTTGCTTGTCCCCTCTTCATTAATATTGGGACGAGCTTTTACAGCAATCGCATAAGAATGAGACCAATGCCCCGCAGATGTTCATCTTGCAAAAGATTGTTGTGGCTTGGAGTAGGGAAGGATGATAGCTTGTTCTTGGATGCATTTAGCCTACTAGAGGAGGAATCCTGTCAACCCCCATAAAGGTGGTGTACATCAACCTATTAATGGGAAGGGTTAAGTCTTAAGTACTGTTTCTCTGTCTAAAGTTGTGTAACTCAAACATATCCTTTTCACCACGTCTCATCTATAATCTGTTATAACAATTATAAAATGCTTTAATTATAATGACAAAATTTACTATGCTAAAATCCACAATTATTTGTTGAACAAGAAAGGGGCACAAAATGTTATCTCAATCCTTTGGAAATTAATTTTAGAATTACTCAAAGCACACTTGACAAGACGCCTAGAAGAATCAAGACCAGCATTCAAGCCAATTGCAGTCCGCATCTTCATGAACATAACAATTCGAATTTATTTTTCAAGCAATTAGTATATCGAACTCATTAAACATTTCAAGCCTGTCCAACAAACAAGAAATTTCATGCCAGACAAAAATATTTCAGTTTTTCATCATTATTGCACAAGGAGGTAAAATTACCTCATATAATACTTTCACATGCTCTCGGAATAGTTTTTCAGCATCAGCTTTATCCAGATCAGGGTTTGTGGCACGGCTCTGTGGATCCTTCTCCAGCTTAGGCTTTGACTCTGTCCATGATGCCTATAAATAAATGGCAATATGTAAGTCAACGCTGTTGCATGCATAATAGGTTGAACAGATGCAAGCCAGCTTGTTTCACAGACCCACTTTATGCCATCATACTCAACCCATCCATTTTTGAGGCTGATAAAATAGTGCCAAACAGATGCATGCATAATACTAGGTCAAACAGATGCAAGCCAGCCTGTTTCCGAGAGTCACTTTACGCCATCATACTCAACCCATCAATTTTTTAGGCTGATAAAATAGTGCCAATGTGTTATTCTAACAAGAGGCAGACACCTTTTTTATCATTCCACAAAACTCAGTAAGGTATCCACAGGACAAAATCATTAACAACCTTAGGGTCTTTAATTGTTTCGACAAGTAATGCCTGATAAGAAGATATCGCCTCTTTCCTACGAACTTTCATTCGCACTCTCTCCATCTCTTGCTCTTCCCTTTCTTTGCGTTTCCGCATTTCGCGCTCCCTTTCTTTTAATTTTTCCTGGTAACAGATGCATCAACAAGTGACAAAGAGCTACACATGCAAAAGTTCACGTAAAAGCAACACTTTTCACTGCCACGCTCATTCATTGAAACTTGGGAAGACCATTTCTACGCCCTCACTCTCCTCATGGAGTTCATATTACCTGCTCCTCTCTTTTGACTTTTTCAGCTCTCTCTGATTCCTCTTCTGCAGCTTTAAGTTCAGATATATACTCGTTAAACAAAACCTCCCTATCTTCATGCTTAACAGACCTGTATCTTGGATCATTCCTCAGGCTATCTTTCACCTGAAGGGAAAAACACAAAATTAAATATCAAGTACAAGCATTCATGACGAAAAAGGAGTACAGGAAAAATAAAGGAAAGTTGCAACAAATGCTAATTTTATAGCATAACAGAATCTATTTTCATGTGTTTCGTGTGTTCATGTCATTTTCCTTTACCTTTACCCCTTTTGGGAGATCGACACCTTGGAAAAGGAACAGGACGTCTCAAAGAGCTTATAGTCAATAACTCAAAAGGAAAAGTGAAACTGTACTGATGCAGAATATGACAAGTCCCTTTTTTAGTCATGAAGTAATCAATAGGATTTAGTTTACTCTATGCCTATTAGGGATTTCAGATATTTCATTGTTTAATTTGTGGTTTGATGCCAATATCAAGCAAGAAAATATAGGGTGTGTTCAGGAAGTGATAACACTCTTGTATAAAAAGTTTTTGTATAAGAGTTTTTTGAAATGAGAGAAAATAACGTCATACGATAGGAATAATGATGATAAGCAAAAAGAATAAAGTAAAAATAGATAGATTAGTTGTATAGGTAGTTATGTAAAAATGATTGAAAAATAGGATAGTTGTATAAAAAGATGAAAAATAATTAAAAAAAAGGGCCCTTTTTTATGAAAAAGTTTTAGATTGAAAATTTTCAGTTTAAAAAGTTTTTGGTGTAAACAAACATACCCACAGTGTAATATGATAATATGTATCAGGATTTTAAAATGTTAATGATCAATCGCTAGTGTTAGTCTTTCATTTTATTCTTTTTCTTCCAATCCTACTCGAATTCTTTCCTTGTTTTTTAAAGATCTCCATTAGTCCTCTAATCCCTTGCTTCTTTTCTTCCCTCTCAAGAAGGTCCACCTTTCTTTCAATGGCTTTAAATTAGCTTACTTAAGCATATCCAATGATAGGTATGCAGTTGGTGGATAACATCAACAAAAAAATATATCCAGTATCCACATGGATGAAACCATTAGCTGAGTAAACAAGATGAGTAACATTTCCAGATAGTTTTGATATTTGAAAAGAATTTCATACAATTAACTTCTTAACAACCAACAGGGAATATATGTCCCATACTGAACGAATGCATGGCAAACATATGAAATAAGCCCAACTCAAAAGTCAATAGTCCATAACACTGATCGACTCAAAAAACAAAAGACCATGAATTAGGGACCCTGGAAAAAATAAGATACAAATACCCAAGGATTTCCCTGACAATTTCAAGTATCCTCCATACTTTATTATCCCGTTCATGAACATCACAGGTCCCTGTCCATGCTAGTAGGTAACCAAGAAGTGGAGGAAAAAAAAGAGACTCCTCAAGACAGAAATATAGTGTGTATTTGGTTTGGAGAAAAGGAAACTTAAAAAAAAAAAAAATTAAAAATTGTAAGGAAACAGGGATGAAATCAATAAATTTCGAATAAACGTAGGATTAGTATGGAAAGTACACGTCAAAGCAATCCTTTGGAAATGAATTTCCACGGAATTGAAATATGTAGAACCCGCCATAATTGATTTGAACAAAAGTTGGGAATTCTTACAAGCTAATAGGCCATGAGTGCCAAAGATGAGACATTATAGGAGAGAAAATAGACCCCCATTTAAGATGAAGGGGGTAAAAAGAACCCATCAAGGGTCATGGTCTCTTCACATTACAAAGCCAAGAAAAGTAGATCATCAATCTTATATCTGCCACAAGAAGTAAGAACATATACTAAATAGATTGTCCAATTTCCATGCAAACACACTTCTGCGCACAAGTTAAAAAGACACCTACCCTGGACCAGCGACTACTAATGTTTATATCTTCTTTTTCTTGAAGCATGGACTTGAAACTAGAAATGGCAGCAGCCCGCACTGCTTGAATCTTTTCTTCGGCAGCTTTTTTCAAAGGAAGGACCCTGTTTTTGCATCCAAAAATAAATTTTGGTTATTGATTGACAGCTAAGGAAGAAAGCATAAACTTTCTATACCAAGGGACTATAGGAAAGTAATCTTTGCGATAAATAACATACTTCTCATTGAATAAAAGCTCCCGGTCCTTGCGATCCAACGCCTCAAATCTGGGGTCATTACCCCATTTTCTCTTGAAGGTTTGATAGTCACTTCTATGATCAATATCCTATACAGCACAACCCGAGCATTTTTAAAATAGGCAACAACCAAACGGTATGCAAGAATCAAATTTTCTAAATTTCAATGCCACCTAAAAAGTGTATTCAGAAGCACTGGGAGAAAATAAGAATAATGGAAGGCTGCAAATAACCTCAGACACTTCCTCTAATAGCTTCTTGAAACCCTCTATGGCAGCCTTCTGGGCTGCTCGTTTTTCCTTGCGCTCCTCTTCAGCTCGTGTCCGCACATAGTGTTCAAATAAGGCCCTACGAGTACTATAAGCTGGAACAGCCTGCATCAGAAGAATCCCAATTATGAAAATGCATAACAATGGAACTTCAAATCCCATGACTTGTTGAAAGTAAAAGCATAAATGCAACCAGTTTTATTTAGAAAAGAAGATCATGCTTTCCAGGTATAAATAATTAAATAAAGATGTGTCAACAGCAACGAATTGTTCTGAAATATTGCAAACTCATGGTACTGGAAAATAATAAGGTGATTGAAATCTGAAGCAGTTGCCAAACATTGGGAAAGCAAAAGAAATATTGAAGCCCGGAAAACCATGGATGCTTTTCTGTACTGGAAGTTAAGCTTTTCGTGTGGCAGATAAGGACGCATAATATGTGCTAAGAGACATAACATATGCTACAAGAAAAGAACACTTCAGATCTATGATAGCATGTCCTTACAACAAGATATTCCCAATCCCCAACTCTGACTGATTTGGAATGGGATAAAGAAGTGACAACAGAAAAAGGTGGAGGAGAAAAAAAATGATGTAATATTATATAAAGTAATGATTCGAAATTGGGTGTAAACTGGTTCAGTCCAACCCTAATCCCATATGACAAAATTTCAATCCAAGCCCAAAGAAACCCCTTTTAAAACCTTAACAAGACCCTAATCAACTCGTAAGAAAATCAGGTTGAATTCTGTACCATTTGAATTAAAAATTAGATTTTAACTGATTGAAATTATGAAAATTTCAGTCTAAATACATATCTAATTTTAACTGCTACATGAGATGTAAAAATATTTTTTCAATACTCAAATGTATTAAAAAAATGACCAGGTGTCAATACTCAAATGTATTAAAAAATGACTAGGTACATGCAGGGTTGGCAAGGGGATTTAAAGGCCAAGAGTTAATTAAGGATATGTATAACTGGCAAACATCAGTTGCTCTTATTCCCTACGTAGACGTTACAACACCACACCCATCCAACCAAGTACAGCCCTTGATATTTGAGGAACTATGATATTTCCAATGAGACTAAAAACTGAATGGACATTTTTTATTGCAGAAACATTCATTCCCCAATCCACCAAAGTTTCATTGTCTCCAAATTAGGGGTGATTGGCAATTGGGTTATAGTGGGAAAGTGGGAAAGGAAATATTTTGAGAAGTATGAGTACTATGATATAATAGGGCTAAAGTTGAAATAAATAAGGTAGTGTGAAAAATGATTAGAATATAGGGGTAAAGTTAGAAAAGGTAGGATTGTTAGACAAGTAAGATGATAAATCATTTTTGGAAGAATGTGAGAGAGAGATGGAAACCACGTTCCCATGATTGCTTGTCTAGGTCTTTCCACATCATGCCTTCAGGGACGTGTTGCTAAACTAAACTGAAAGACTTCACACAGGCATCCTACATTTCAGAGAATATGAGAATAATACCCAAACAGTTTCCCACCGCATCCAGAAGTTGCAGATAGATAATGTGCATTGTGATGCCCTGAAAAGTGGGCCTGTAATGCCTGAAGAAGTGCATAAAAAGGAAGGCTTAGTAGAGAGGAAAAACTGATCCCATATCAAAATGGGGGAGTGTGCTCCTAATAGCTTAAATGTAAAGAAAAGGATAACCTTGGTGTGATGTGATTTTAAGAAATTGTGCAGCTATATGGGCAGCCAAAGCAAACAATATCACATCGTGAGACCTCGGATGTCACAATTGGTATCAGATCAGGACCCCTCCAGCAGATGTTGTTTAGGGAAGAACTAGGCAGAAATTGTTGGGCATATAATGCCCAAAGAAGCACATAAAGGTAGGGGTAAGGGTGCAAACGGATCCGGGTTGACATAGTATGATAGTAACCCACTTGTCCAACCTATTTAGTAACAAGTTAGGGTTGGTTATTTTACCTAAGTAGGTAACAACCCATTCCCGTTTTAGTTAACTAAATGGATCATGGACTAAGGGTTTTCAGTCCATTAACCAGGTAAATGATCCATTTAACCTGCTTACATAGATGATTGTTTATGTTCTTTATACTGATGCAGAATTTATTTATTTATTTTTTGATTGGTGATGTAGAATTTTACTTTCAATATACATTTCATCTAAAACTACAAAAAATGTTATTTTTTTAGTGTCCATTGCTCAATGTTGAGATTTGGACCAACTAAATGCAACTTGTTATGGTTATTAGGTTTGTTTCTAAGATGTTAAGATCTTTTTTTTTTATGATTCAGAAATATTATTCTATTTCATGTAGTTAGTTAATAAATCAGCTTTTTTTCAACCCATTAATAACTAGGTAAGATGAATGAGTTCTAAATGGATTAGAGTTGAAGTTTTGTAACTGGGTTAATAAGGACGAACCAATCCCAGATCCTAGTAGTTTAAATGTAGAATGCAGGATAGACACGATCTGATGCATTTTAAAAAACTGTGCAGCTATATGGGCAGCCAAAGCAGACAAGATCACACTGTAGAACTTGAGCTGTTAACTCTACGGTCGTATAGTTGCAAACCCTAGTAATGTTAGTGAGATCCTACTAAAACATAAAAGAACAAAAAAAGATAAATTTGATTTCTCCTCTATATTTTGCTAGACTAATTCCCTAGATCTCGCAAATATCTGAAATAAATCATCATTTGTCCGAGTTGAAATGTCGTAATACTAATTTTGCCACTTTCCATCCAAGACAACCAATTGTATTAAAATTATGAGAACATGAAGATGGTGACATTTATCAGTAGGGAACATCTAACCAACTGCTACTTCTACCACAATCAATGTCTTAACTGAAAATAGATTCATGAATTTTGATATCATTTATGATAGAATCCCTCTGCCCACATCATTTTCAGTCTTTCCCTTGCCTGTCAAAAGCTTTCAACTTGAGCCAACTCACTCCTCACAACAGAACTTTGTTTCTGTAGGGCTAATTAAAAATAACTAAATAGAAAAGTAAAATCCACTTTCCCACACATTAAGGACTGTTTGAACTGAGTTAAACCACTAGTTGCCTAGTTACGTTAATGGCATCTCTTTAAGCCTTTTTTTTTAATTTTTTGAATTTAAGAACTTATCTTTTTTTCAAAAATGGAGATACAAGAACTTTCCCACCTCTTTTTTTTTTTTTTTTTTGCATCAAATTTTCAATTATTGGTCAAGATAAATCATCATAGCACATAACAAGTATCTCATCTAATTCCTCACAATCATCATTCCTGCGAACAATAAACCTCTTGCCCCATTATGCTGAATTAGTCATTAACGATGCACAAAAACTCCGCTACTAAACAAATGCAATGCATCAAAACAAAACACATAGTCAGTTGCTTTACCTCTATCTACCCTTTATCTAATTTATTGGAGCCACTCCTATGTCCCCTTGAAATTAAGGCGAAGGAAATCATTTGCAAAGTTACAAGACAAACTGCACTAAACAGTAAGGAACTAAGGATAAATACATCCATCATGTCCCAAGTGCACATAATATATGGCTCTAACAAACCTGCTCAATGAAGTTCCAGTTGTAGGAAAGGTCCAAAATTCCCGTAGAAAGTAATCATAACCTTTAGACTCAACAAACCTTAAAGCGAGGATCAAATAAAATCTTTGGCAATTCCTTTTCCCACTTCGAGAATGGTGCTACTCCTCGCTCTTTTAGCATCTCCTATAAAATTTAAAAACCAACCAAACTTGCATTATGATATATTGGAAATTAAATAAAGTAGAAAAATCCATTACAGACAATATTGACATAAGTTGTTGAATTCCACAATTTGCCAAATTTCAAGCATCTTATGAGGAAATATTCACTGTTCAAGGAGACGAGTCAAGAGTGTCACAATTCAGAATAGCTTATTTCCTCACTTTCATTAACTGATTAGCATGCACGTTTGAAGATAAACCACTTGGCTAGAAAAAAATTCAACAAATTCTTGAATTAAAACAAGAAGAAGATCTGACGAGAACTCCCACTAGAAATAATACCTTAAACTGAATAAGGCACTCCTCCTTAGTGGGCCCACTGTCAATGTCATCAGAATCAGATGAGGAATCTGAAATGTTCCCATCCCCATTAGCATCTTTCGGTTTTTCCTTGCTATTCTCAGCCTCAACTGACTTTTGACCATTCAAATCTGGCATAGGTGTAGAAGAAGCTGGAAGTTGTGAGGACGTAGCAGGAGTTCCTGCATCCTGGAGCTTCTTTTTAATCAAATCTAGTGCAGATGAAGACACTGAAGCAACTGATGTCCTAAGAGCTATTGCATCACGGCCACCGGTATTAACAGAAGGAGCAATTATGCTAGAAGGTTGCAATGTCACTATATTTGCCTTTAGAGAATCACTTTCCTGTTTTTTTCTCATTTCAGCTACCTCTGGTGGCACCTGCCAGCTGCTTACCTGCATGTAAGTAAATATACAAAGTCATGACTAAAGACATGTAGAAGCCATAGAGGCGATAGGCAACTTGTAGAAACTAGGAACGTATCCCACTAAATGTAATCATTAATATAGAAACGTTAGTGTATGAATAAACTTAAGGGATTGAAAATTTCTTCCCATTTCCATCATTATTTAATTCGATGCAATATTTAACTCCCCATTATTCATCATTGACTATACTTTCAATCATCAACGATAATCTCCCCATCAATTTGCTATCACAATCTCTTTTATACTTGTACAAACACATCCTAAAAGTACTGTCATTGACTCAAAATATTGACAATTGACGGTTTAAAGTAGAAAATAAAAACCAAGGCTAGGTAAGCCCCACGACGCTGCCCATCAATAATCGCCTGATCAAACCAAATCATGAGTTTCATTCAAAAGAAACATACAACCAATAGATGGGATAATCCTACCTGCCACAAGGTCGGATAAGGTGCCAATCTATCCAACCCCATCTTCCCATTTACTCTAGGATCCATTTGGAATTCACAAAAGAGGTTGCAAAGGGAAGGCAAAAGTAGCAGAAATAGTAAAGGGAGGAAACAATGAGATTATATAATGGGCAAGTATTGGAAATTAATCTAATAGAGACGCCCCCCCCCACCCCCCCCCTCAAAAAAAAAAAAAAAGCTTTTAGATAACTAGGGGGTGATGATTGAAAATACAATTAATGATAAACACATAAGGTTGACTAATGCAGTAGTTAAATGCAGCATCAATTGGGGGGACGCGAGCCACGGCGCAGGGAATGGGAATAGGAGGACAAGAAATCTCTGCATTTACAAATGCTTATGGACATGGGATTTCAATTTTTAAATCCAAACAATCAACCAAAGTCAGCAAATGGAGATGCACTGGGCTACTAGGGATTCATGATTTCCCATCCTTTTGTTCATATTTTGAATGAAAATGTCTCAGTAAAATAAAGCCAAAAAAAAAAAAAAAAAATGCAAAGAGCACAGCTCAAGTGCAAAAGAAAAGAACCCCAGAGAATATGAAATTGGTCTCCCATTCAGAAAAATTACATAGGAAGTCAGACGCCTGATGCAGCATTACCAATGACAAACAATCGAACATCACTTCCTGTCAAAGTAGTTAATGTGTTCGAGCTGCACATTGGAATAATGGGCAAGTTTTATACCTCTGGGCATGTACACATTATACAGAACTAAAACAGCAAGAGCAAAGATATCTCCCTGAGCTCTGGGGATTTGTATTAGTGTAGTTTCATTCACCATAGATGTGGAAAGTGCTGTTTTCTTCAAGAATATGATGGCTGGAGCTTCACTAAGAACACCAAGTCCAAGGAACAAAAATAATAAAGAAAGAGGACTTGGAAGAGGAAAAGCAAGCCAAAATTTTCAATTTGGTTCACAGAAGGATTAAGTCAGCTTCCACCAAAACAAAGAAGTGCACTTTTTCATCTTTAAGATAGGCCTATAGTGGGTAACATGTTCCCAGATCAGGAGCACAAATTTCCCAATGAACAAGCAATAGGACAGAAATGATGAAAAGATCAAGGGAAAAAAAGAAAGTTGCAGCAAGACATCCCCTGAAATCTGATGTTGGCCCCTTTATATCTTTATTTTTTCCACTTTTAGTGGCAGAACTTTCAGCATGGGAGAGCCAGAGAAATAACAAATTGATATCCCATTCACTTACCTACACATCAGCTTTCCCCATGGAAAAGGTTCTGAACCTCTTATAGGACATAGCTGATCTGATCCAAACCATTAGTTTTAACACCAGTAAGCTCCATAATAAATTACTAATTGATTTCTGCATGGAGTAAACAATAATAAGGCTAGCACACATCAGATGCATAGCCACAACCTACAATACCTTGGTCTTGGTGTTATAATAGTACTTCTTGCCATCATTTGTGGTTACTAACACCCAATCAGTGCCGGCTAGCTTTTCCCTGCAAATAACGGCAATAAATAAAAAATAAAAGTTCTGTCCTAGAAAGCACCAGTTTACTGCAAAAGCAAATGACCAAAAACACTGAAGATTATACAATTAAGAACGTGTATGAAAGCAATAACAAAAGTGGAGGTATAACTGGGGAAACAAGTGAGCCATTCCCTGTTACTAAAGTTTGGCATCAAGACCATGCTTATCACCATTCAAGTAACGAGTTAACTAGGCATTGTCATGAAGAGTTGCCATGGTGTTTGTCATACAACATGACATCGTTGTGATGAATGGGTTAAGGAATACATAAAGCCAGAGAAATGAACAGATAGATCAGGACCAAGGAATTTACAGTTAATCAAGCGCAAACCATTTTCCAGAAAGCTACTGAAAAGAGCATTGGAACTAAAGAAATGAGACAATGAGAGGTGCAAAGTAAACCCATAAATGGAGAAACGATGGGATGCCTCAGCACATATGGATTTTACAAACAGAAAAACTAATACTGATAATATGCCATGCAACTTCAATGACAGAAAGAATAGAAGTGAGAATCCAAATAAGATTCTTGGCAAAGAAGTATTCCAAAGCAGCCATTTTTCAGTATCTAAGGCTGATAATTCACGAATGCAGAAGTTGATAACAATTTGCATATGAAATTCAAGTGCAGTGGAAGAAGTGGAGATGCACTCCTATGCATTTTTTCTGGAAACATTAAACTAAAGGGAGATTCTGTAGGATTGCAACAACGCCATTTATGCTTTATAGGGCAAAAGGTTGGGAAATTAAGGAACAAAATGCCCACAAGAAGCACGCAACCAAAATGAAGACTTTGGGATAGAAGAGTGGTATAGTTGGGAAAGAGATGAAGAAAATAAACATACATAATTACATAGGTGTTAAGATAAGTCCAGTGCAATAGAGACCAGGAATCTGTTCACCTAGAAATGAGTTAGTTCAAGTTAATGGACATAAGTGGGAAAAAGAAAAGACCACTAGCTTATACTGAAAATTGTAAATGTTTTCCATTATTGAAAAAAATTGATTCACCTTGTGTGGATCTAGAGGGATATCATAGTTGGAAAGTTTTGAGTGGAAAAAAAAATTAATTAAAGAGAATGATTATAGTTAGAGAGTTCAGAAGTATAGGAAAAGAAGTGCCGAATTAAGGGCGTGTTTCTGGTTGGAGAGTTAGAAAGTATGGGAATACAAGTGCCTCAATATCAACTGCTGTCTGTAAGTCATTGGCGAGAATAGAATTTCAGCACCATATTTGATTTACTGTCGCAAGCAAAATGCAATTACCATCCGGAACATAAGATTGCCAATTCCATACAACATTAAAGATGTGAAAGGAACAATAAGCTTGGAAATAATCATAAAAAGAAAATAACCAGTTCCGTATGGTCCAAACATGATCTCTTCCTTTGATGCTACATGAAAATGTTGCTTAAAAGCTCTAGGGGCATGGGGGGGAAAACGAGAGAGAGAGAGAGAGAGAGACATACGATGAAACTGGTGTTGACTGAGCAGAAACTTTGTCTATCTGCAAACAGGACAGAAGAAAATTAGCTCATTGAATTTATTGATGCATCAGTTAACAGATATCGGCCAATAAAAAATCTGTTGCAGTTAGAAATAACATCATATTCCAAACAACCTCTCCCTTGAAGTTAGAAGGCTTCTCATATGTCGATTCTCCAGTCAAAGCATTATAGTAGTAAACAACTCCTGTTTCAGTCTTGTGTGCTGTCCATGCATCTGCATCTTCTTTGTTGACCATGTCTACATCCTTATTGATGGATTCATTATCATGCTTAGTTTGCTCTGAAAATAACAATCAGAATAAAACACTCAAACAACAGAAAAAATCTCCAAATTTTATTTAAAAGAGTGGGGAAAGGCTTGAACATACCTACGCCAGGTGGAGGTGACTGTGGCTTGCCGGAAGGGCGACCAGATCCTGCAACGGCAGGAGATGTCCCTCCAGAAGGTCCAACAAGGGAAACACCAGGAGGTTGTGAATCGGGCAAAGTTACAGAGGGGTGAACAATCCCACGCATTTGCATAGGAAAGGCACCAGGAACTGGAATTGGAACTGGAACAGGACGAGGGGCAGAATATGGTACAAATGGGGGGAGCTGCAAACCACCCATCTGAGGTGGCGGCAACCATATTCCCTGTGGGGTTGGAGCTACGGCAGGCATAGAAGGATAAGGTGGATAGACTTGTGGCTGAACATTATGTGCAGGCACTGGTGTAGCTGGACTTGGAGGGAAAGGCACAGGAGCTTGCATAGGTCTAAAAGATCCAGAGGAATCCATGATGGTTTGCTGTACTGAATTAACAACAGATAACGATGAAGATGAAGGCATCCCTGAAGGACCAGGTGTGCCTAGAGTTCCAGGCATCCCAGGCATCCCAGGAAGAGCAGTCTGTCCTCTCAAGGATGATGATAATATATTTGGAGGTACAGGAGCAGCTGAAGAAGAATTTGAGGAAGAACGGGGGGGCGGTGGCAGAGACTGAGTGCTAGATGATGGTGTTGTAGTACTGGTTTCTTGTGCAACAGCTGCCGAAGTATTCTGCAATCATCAAACAATAAAAGTACCTCACAAACTACATAGGCTTTCACTCATACTTCTGAATATGCAAACACTGAGGAACCAAATAATTCAATCTGTCAAATCATCATCTCACTCACCTCTCTACATTTGCATACAGAGCTTAGCTATTATAAAAATCCGCTGAAAATGGTCAGCTTGCAACGACTGTAGTTTTATTCTAAAAGACAATGCTTTGGAATAAAACTAACTTAGATTCAAACAACATACACCATATATTTGGAGGCAGCTGAATCTGGATAAAAACTGTAGGGAACTAGTGAAATTTGTCTTGTCACTCTCCTTGAGAATATATTTTCATGACTGTTCCCAATTCATTCATACTCTTTACGTGCTTAAGAATGATGGAACTGCATCCAGACACATACCATGTTAGAAGACAAGTTTGTTGGGGAAGCTTCTGCAGAGGCAGGTAACTGTGAGCTCCCAGTAAATGAAAATCCCGATGCCATTGACAGGTTCCCTTTCTGAACTGGAAAAGGTGGATGCATTGCAGGTGGCATATGATGTGGAATTTTGCCAGGAACTGATTGATTTGAATGTCCAGATTGTTCAGGTGCCAGAGGCTGCATGGATGTCAAGGTGGCAGGAGCAAGTTTCCCACCTTGTTGTTGGACTGGAACACTAGCCTGGATAACCATGGAAACTGAGATTAGATAGAACACCAACTCTGCTAAGGATACTTGAATTCAAAGAAATATCAGGAATCCGACCTTGTACAAAAAAGCACATGAGCCTTACAGTGGTAGATTGCTGCTGACTACCAGCTGAGCCAACATTAGCTTGTGATGTTATATTGTAAGAGAAAGATGGCCTGATTATTGAAGATTGTCCAGGGACAGGTGGTTGAAGGACTGCTGCCGATGCATGTGGATTTAACTTCAATACCTGCGTTGCAATCATCATTGTCAAATACCATTTCCATATCAACATAAGCAACCTTCTTACAACCCTCGCATTGTAAATTGCAATTGGTAATCTTCCATCGAAAATTCCACTCGATTGCTTCATCTACTTCTTGAAAATTGGATCAACCTTCTTCTTCATTGAATAAATGAGTTCTATTAAAATTTGTTTATAAAAAAAGGTGATTGCCAGCAGCTTTATGGATGGCATCAAAGGAAGTTCGAATTTGCAGCATTAGACAGATCAAGAAAGCAAAAACATAAAAGAAAGTTGAAAGTCTTACATCAGACAAATATTCTTGCTAAGAAATTTAAAATTAAATAAAAATGAGTGCAAACAGATTATAAACACGTGTTTACAAAAATTAAAAAATACCTGAGAAGCAGTTGGACTAGATGGGGACTGTTGAGAACTTCCAGATGCAGCATTAGACTTGGAAATGACACCATAAGAAAAGGGAGGTGCAGGGACTGGATAGCTGGGAGTTGTGGCAAATTTTGCCTGAAAAGATTCTTGTAGTTGCTCTACTTTAGCGACATTGGGAATACCAGGAGTTGGAGGTGCAGAGACTGGAGTGGGAGGGCCTGAAGCTGGTGCTTGAGGGGTTGCCTCAGAAGCTGCTGTGGACATTGCCTGTCTGAAGACAAGTTCCATGAGAACTAGTTAAGAAAATCCATATGTGACCTCCTACTTCAAAACATAAAGCAAAGATAATAATTTCCAGTTTGAAGGCCTATCGCGATGGCACAAACATGGAGCCAATCCATAATGTTAAACCAACATCAATTGTCTGAAAAGTTGGGCATTTATTGAAGGCAGCAAGCAACCATTTTGAGAAATATAAAGCAGCAGAGTTAACTACAGGCAATCCAAACATCATCAATTCTATAATAGAAAACTTGACAGTTGGGTATCCACCTTTCAGATCTGCTTCACAAATTTCACAGCACAGCTGACAGGCCATTAGTTGCAAACAATGCATATTCAAGAAAGTATAACAAGAACACCTCCATCTTTCAGGTAAAGGTTACCAGCATGCAGCATTCTCTTTTGTCATTTAATTGGATATTGAGTAGAGAGGACGAAGGGGGAAAAAAATTAGCAAACAACAGGCACCACAAGAAAACTTCTAATTGAAAAAATGGTATGAAAAATCTTCGAACAGGAATTTGGGAAGAGTATTTCAAGCAAAGATGTATGAATATGGTGCCTAACAATAGGACAACACAAAAAGATTCAGATATTGACTCAATTTGTTTTCCCTAATTGTGTCTCCCTGCATAGGAGTTCCCAGCTGCAGCCTGCAGCCGTTCATTATGCAGTTATCAAACTTAAATCTACCTTTTCAATAAGAAGCAAGCATGCTTTGTGCAAGCAACTTTTTGCAGTATACTCTCAAATTATGTAGCATCTCCTACAGATGAATTGTTTATCAATGGTATAAAATAAAAGGAATAAAGGGTAAAAATTCTCTCTTGAAAACTAAATCATCATACTACCTTAGACTTATCTGCCACCATTAACTGGCCTGTCTAGCCAAATCCTATTCTGCCATCATCCCCTGTTAATAGACCTTATCCAACAGCTTTCATGTCTTTCCTTTTTAGATATTTGTGTCTTAATTGCTATATTTTGGACCTTCTCCTTTCAGAATTATAATTTCAAGCAGTCAACTCAATGCCAGTTAATCATGCTCATTGCCCACATTATAGTTCTTGGCAACTAAAGCTTACTGTCCACTACTCCACTTCCCATACCCATTGTACACTTATTTTCCTTTCTTCAGGACCCCTTTTTCTCCTCCTCTCTTGTTGGGTTGGGTTTTGGTTGAAGGCTGTGGTGAGGTAATTGTCCAGATAGTAGTTTCCAAGTACAAACACCTATAAACCATCCAGACAATCTGGATCACAGCAAACTCGCGGATCACAGAAAAAGCAATCTTAGGTCTTTACTGAGAGAAACCTATTTGCAAGAATCAAAATTTGACCTATATAGGATGGGAACCCAACAAAACTAAGAGTTACGCGACTTCAATCAGCGAAAACCTGTTTCAGCAGAATGCACATTAAAAGATTGACATTCCTACACGTACTCACAGCCGTGCCAATATGGAAGCAAGAGCTGCGATTATTTAAATCATCCAACACCAGCAACAGCAGAACTCCGCAATGAGCGATTACAATCATCTAAATTATTGATTCACAAGACGCCTCTCATCCACAAGCGACTGAATCAACACCTTGAATTTTTCAAGTTCCAACTTTTTCACTTCCTTCCGTCCGCGACGTTTCAGTGTTCTCAAAGTATACCAGGGCATCCAAACGCCCGAAGTTGAACATTAGTAGAGTATAGAACGGGACTTCAAAACCCTAGAAGTGAAGGTCTACGTACCTGTCTCGGAGGAGGAGGAAAGGGAAAACCAACGAACGCGTTTGGAGAAAGGAAGTTTTGGTGCTCACGGCGCCTTTTATCAGCCCACGTAGACGAGCAGTAGCCAGATGGGCAGAGTTCTCGCTTCCGATGTTCGGCTCTGTGCGTGTGTCTTTTCGGGCGGATTCTGATTTCTGTCGTCGGTTTTGAAACGCATCTTAAAATATGCTTCGACTCGTCGCTGGCTGCACACGCTGCTAGTGGCTCCAAATTCCAAAAACACGCCGGGCGCAAAGCCTTGTTCTTTATGGACTGCCAGTAAGGCTGTAATATGGTGAATGAAATCCCAGTCTCTGGAGGGAGAGACGATGTCATTGTAAATTGTATACTCGTTTGTGAATATATTTGTTTATATTTCAGATATGTAAGTATTACGAATGAAAATATATCTACAAGTAATATTTGTTCAAATGTGTGAAAGCCCAGACCCAGTTGATCGAGACAAATCCGAATAATTCAATATAGGTTTTATTTATCCGAGTTCGATCATGCTAGTGATGGAGAGATTTCATATATTTATTCCACAAAATTATATTGCAAATTATATAAATGAATACTTTATTGTATCTCTTATTTTAAAAACAAAAAAAAAAAAAAATAGTTACGTTCATGTAACGTTATCAAAATAAATCTTTTCTTCTAATAATTCCTCTTCCCTATCCGCCTTAATCCACCTTGCCTGTGGGTGCTAAGCTTATTTATCTCACACTAAGCTATCATAAGGTTGACCATATAAACTTTAATAGTAATATTCTTTCTTTTTTAGAAAAAAAAATTTTATTTTATTTTTTTATGGATGCATATAGACATCCAGTTAGTTGATATTACAAGTCAATATATACATAATACTAAAAATATGGATAAACCAAATAATACCTCAACCACTGAGGGGTAGATTTAGTACTCTCGACAGCGCCAGTGGGGTGACAAAGGTCGTAAATCGTAATCACGACCGAATGAAGCATTGCTCTCCGGAGAAGCTTCTTTTATTTATTTTTGGCATTGTAAAAAATTAAACCTTTTTCACTTTAGACGCAATCCATTAACCGTCTAAATTAACATAAATCGGGAAATGCATTTTGACAATACAAGGTCTGTCCCATGGAGCTTGCCAACTACATGTAGGTTGCTCGTGTAAGGGTAACTGGTAACATATACCACGTAGCTTTCAAACACTGTCCAAGACATATAGTTCGGATCCTGTTGCAATCCACATTCCATAATCTGCCACGGTAAAAAATTTCATGACATATTATTTTTACTTTAGTAGTTAAACATAATAACTAATTTGCGTTGGCTTATTTTCAACAGACGATAAAATTAAGTGTCTAGCTACTATAGTCAAATCTTTAACAGTCAACCATGCTACACGAGTATCGCACGATCTTTAACCAATTAACCTTAGTTTGATTCGGGTTATTGCTTGCCAGGAAACAAATATTTCCTTTCAATTGTTACCTACCATCCAGTCACTCCCACGCCTGTACTCTGAAGTCTTGAATCAGTACTTCCGCACTTCTCCTGTAATATCACTAGACCCTAGTTGGCTTTTATCGAGGTATTTTGAATTGGAATATGATTATATACACCACCATGTATTTTAAGTTAAAATACAGTATTTATTTATTTTATTTTTACTTTTGTTTGATTTTTTCATAAATATGACTTTCTAATTGCATTTAATTTATATATCAAGTTTTTCTATTTTATAATCTTTTATGCATTTATTTTTTATTTTTTAAAAATCAGATTTTTAAAGGGACCAAAATTTCTTAAATGCCCATGAAAATAATATTTTTTAAAAATAAAAATTAAACATATAAAAGTAGTGTAAAATGACAAAAGTTGATGTATAGATTAAATACAATTAGGAAAAATATTTATGAAGGAAAAATCATATAAGAGTAAAAATAAAATAAAATAAAATAAATGTTATATTTTAGCCTAAAATACATTATGGTGTATATAATCATACTCCTTTTAAATATACTAATGGAAAGTGTGTATATGCCTAACTACATGAACAGTATGTAAAATGAGAATTGCCCCAATCACTTTACAATATACTACACATAAATTATAGAATCATTAGAGAATTGGAACAAATTGCATTTGATGGAGGGTTATGGTTCAAATGTACATATGTAGGAATTGTTGTATCTTGGATATGCGTATATAATAATTATATATTTTATCATAATGAGTAACTTAAAATTTTTAAGTGATCTAATAAAGTATTATAGGCCTAAATAATCTAATAGAATATGAGTTTCCTATGCTTAAAATCTTTATCGCATAATTTTAAATTTCTATTGTTATGATATGTTAAATTAGAAATAAGAAATATAAGTGTTCTGCATAAATAGTCGTAATTCTCGAATTATGCCTGAGAATTTATTTTCAAACATCTCATAGTTAGAAAAAAAATGATATTCTTCAAAAAAAGAATGATTTACTAACTTCAAATACCAGAAACTTCAAAATTACGTTATCTATTTTTATGGATGAAGGTACATTTCTGCTTCCAATTCATTTGTTTTGGTGATTTGGCATAAAAGATACTAAGTTATTTATGATTTTAATCAATAAGACTTTCTAACAAATGGTATCAAAGCTTGATCTATTTAGATAACTAGCACGTTGAAACCATAAGCACTAATTTTGTAACAAGTAAAAATCAATCTAAATGCATGAAATCAATCTGAATGAGTGCATACGAAACCAAACACTTGAAATCATAACCAAATTCATGAAATATTCATTTGACATGATTTCAAAATTCTAAATTTTCATATAAATAAAACCAAAAAAAAATTTCAATGATTTAACATGAAAATGACTCTCATACCACTTGTTGAAAAATCTTATTAGTTAAAACTAGAAGAATTTCTTAATAATTTAACACGAACTTCTAGAATATTCATCGGTCCTCGGGAGAGTACGATGATGATATAGGAAACTTTTTGTGAAAAACGTAAGATTAAATAATTAGAATTACAATAATCGCATAAAAGTGAAGGTTATTGATGATGTCATATTACAATGCAAATGAGCGTAAAATAGTGAAATTTCAAACACAGTCCGTCTCTAATGTATATCCTCATAACCCTGTTTAGACATTACTTAAACAATCGTAGAATTCCATACATCGTCAATCCTAGTAAAAGACATACAAGATCTTTTGAAATTTTATTGGAATCATTCCTTCACAGCCATTTTCCATTTACAAGTGCTCCATTTGAAGTTGATCGTTGCAAATTGGAAATATCCACGGGGACGGGCAGTTCGGACATTTGAATTGAACATTCTAAAGCACAGTCTTCTTGTCTAATCTCGGCAGTTTATCTATTTGTGCCCAATCCGTCTGTATGGTCCGAATTTTGTTCGCCTTCTTCCATTTCGATTCCAGAAATCTCAGCGCCACCTTCCGGCTTCATCCCGCCTAGTCCCTCCTACCGACATTCTCGTTTTTCTTTCTTTCTTTTTTGTTATTTTTATTTTTATTTTAGATTGAGTTTATCAATTAATAAAACATGTCAAGTTAAAAATTTTCAATCTAAAACTTTTCATTCTCCATAACTATCATATTTTTTAATTATTTTTTTACAATTTTCTATACAACTATCCTACTTTTCAATCATTACTGCATAATTATTTTTACGGCATAATGGGTCTGAATCTATGGCGCTGTGTGAAAAACAGGCATTAAATTAAAATATATATATATATTTTGCCGCCAATACATGAATTTCGTCCATAAATGCAAGCGTTGAATGCCACATGCATGTATTTGGTTCAGGTTTATTAATTTTTTTATGCAATAATAAATCATGTCTGTCGAATGCATGTATGTTAAACCGAAACATGAAATATGGATTTATTACGGTCAGATTGCATGTAATCCATTTGAATGCATACTCCGTGTTTCGGTCAAATTGCATGTAATTTATTATTATTATTTTTTATGGTTGATAAGACCCATCTGGCCATTAATTAAAATAAAGAAATTTAAAAGATGCAAAACATGCCGTTGAGAATTAACCGAACGATGCTTTAAAATTATGGATTCGGGGCATCATCTGTTTCTGTATCGAATATTTCAATTAGTTGTTTTTAATATTATGCATATGTTAAAACAACGACATCCTTTAGGGATATCACGATTTCAATTTCTGCTAGATTTATCCATAAAATAAATGGATTTATTAAAGATGGATTTTTCAATTTTTTTTAAAAATGTCGGTGTTGAGATCAAAAGACTCCGAAAGCTTCCATGTTGAATTATTAAGAATTTATTTTCTGCCTTCAGAAATTTTTCTCCAATATCTATGTTGATGGATTAAGATATATGCCATTTTAATTCTAGGATTCAGGATTAATGAACATTTTCTGGAAATCCGAATATATACTCTGCATAAGACAACAAGATTGCCCATAATTTTGCTTTCATTGATATTCGGTGGGCATGTAATACAAAAACATATAATATCATAATATATAGAATTTTGGTATTATACAAAATTTGCTTTCATTGGTATTCTGCATATTTTTCGTTGAATGTTGTTTTGGGAGATACAGAATACATGCATCTATGTTCAGTGCTGTAGATTATACATATATATATATATATATGCGGCGGTTATATATAATAATTTCAATAAAAAGGCGACAAATTCCAATGAATAAAAAATGTGTCTGGCTATGTCGTTCATATTTTATTTTAATAGGGTTATATCAAATTTTATAGAACATGATGTTAATTGTTGCACAGACATACAGAATTTATATATAAATCTGAAATTACGGCCAAATTTGGAATTAATGTCATAGATTATTTTATTTTATTTTATTTTCCCCCCTGTTTGGTGTATACAAAGATTAAAATAGCATGTAAAAACATGTACCGAACGGAATTGAAACTTATAGCAAGTACATATTTAATATAAAATATTAGAAACAAAATTATCAAATATGATAATTTTTGCTTGAATTTTTCCTTCTGTTTAGCGCATATGACAAATGTTCGTGCATTAAATGCTTAACTATAATAATAATAAAACCCCTAAACAAAAATTTATACAAAATAGTTCTTTCTTTTTGAACAGGACTTGGGCATTTCGAGCCGGCCTAATAAGCCCATGAGGTTGGCCCATATCCAGGAAGCCCATTTCAGTCTATTGCACCTTTGCAGGCCAATTTCTCAAGCCCAGCTTTACAAGCCCATATGGGCAACCCATTTTAGCTCAAATTATTCAGGCCCAAGCACAAACCCAATATCCCATAAATGACACGTTGCATGCTTCTAACCGTCCAAATGTAAGTTAACATAATTTTTTATTCTTTTATCCAAATTGGACAATCTAATAGTGGTTTTCTATGTTTTTGAATATTCTGGATCTAATAAAAGGGTCTGATTAAGCTAAATAGGTCAATAAATCTATTTTTTTATATTTATGCAAATACATGCAAAAATTTTGAATTGTATTTGCAATTAATTCATGTATTAGCAATTTATTTATGATTTATTGTTTTCTATTTATTCGGCATACAATATATATGAATAATTGTATAAGTTATGATTATTAAATTTTATGGCAAGATTATATTACATGGAATGACTGGAGGTTGGTGTCTCAGCAAGAGGTATTGAAAAGGATCACGTGGTTATTTAATTAGGTCTTTGCTATGCAAGGGGAGCCTCCCACGCCCCACCTCACTTACCTGGCTAACCAAAAGAAATAATATGAAATTTAATTGCATATAATGAATTTAATAATCATTATTATTAAATTATTCATATATATATTACACTCTATAATTTATATTAATAATTTTGATTGTGTATTTTTAGTTGCCCCAAAGGGTCTAAAATACATTTTCAAAATTATTAAATAAATGGAGAAAATATTATTATTTATTTATTTATTTTTCTCTCATAATGGAAATTGCAATTTATGTTTAATAAATATTGTTCATCTTTATGTCTTTTATTGCCCCGAAATGTCTAAGATGTTTAGTTAATCAAATTTATTAAACAAAGAAAGAATAACATGATTTTTCTCTCATCATAGAAATTGCATAATTAAAGAATATTATATTATAGTTCTACCCGAAGGTAGCTATAATTTAATATTTTATCAATAATTAACTAGAACTGCATAAACGAAAAAAATTTTCTACCCGAATGTGGGGATTTCTTGACTTTGTGCATTCATAATTAATTATTGAATATTATTATTTATCATAGCATTATGGAATATGATCATGCATTATTACTTGTGTGATTAATTTTAAAATTTTGGCTATGATTAATTATTGTCAATGGAATTATTATAAAATATTTTATCTAAATCATAATGGTAACGTGAGCTTAATCATTTTTTGTTATAGCTATGGCTCCTGTTCCTCAATCTCATCTGTCTAATATTCTGACACTAAATGGATCAAATTATTCTGATTTGCATGAGCAATTACGTATCACCTTAGGATGTTTGGATCTGGATTTAGCCCTTCATGTTGCAAAATTTAATGACTTAACGCCTGAAAATACTAATAGTCAAAAAATTCAATTTGATAAATGAGAGCGTTCCAACAAATTGTCTCTTATGATTATAAAGAGTACAATAGAAAGGAATATCAGAGGCTCTATTTCTGACCCTGAAAATGAAAGTGCCAAAATTTATCTTGACTCAATTAAGGAAAAATTTAGTGGGTCAAATAAAGTATTGGCTGGAATGCTTGCTAACAAATTAACTTCGATGAAATATGATGACATTTGTGGAGTGTGAAAGCGCATAATGAAAATGTCAAATATAGCTAAGAAGGATAAAAATGTATGACTCTTTCTTAGTCATATTTGTCTTGAACTCTCTTCCATCTCAATTTTCACAATTTAAAATCTCCTATAACAAACAAAAGGAGAAATAGACTTTAAATGAATCAATATCCATGTGTGTACACGAAAAAGAGAGATTAAAGCAAGATGGATCAATGACTATCTATTTCAGATCGACTTATAAGCAGTACAAGTCAAAGAAAGAAAAATAGAAAAATAAATTTTCATTAAATAAAGGCTTAAATGATGGATTGAAAAAGTCTGCTGAAAAGTGTCATTTCTGTAAAAAGAAAGGACATTTTAAGAAATATTGTTTCAAACAGAAGAGTTGGTTCGAAAAGAAATGTAACAATTATATACATGTTTGCCTTGAAACCAATTTCATAAATGTATCATCTAATTTATGATGTATTAACTCTGGTGCTGCTATCCATGTTTCAAACTCTTTGCAGGCATTTCATTCAACCCGCAACCCAAAACCACAAGAGTTATTTATCTTAATGGACAATTTGACCAAGTCTAAAGATAAAGCATTAGGAAATTGCAGGTTTCGCCTTGACACAGGGCATTTTTTAGAACTGCATGATGTTTTCTATGTTCTTTCCATTTCTAGAAATCTAATTTCTTTGCCAAAACTTGATGTAATGGGTTATTCTTTCAGTTTTGCAAACTCAAGATTTTCTTTATTTAAAAATTCTATTTTAGTTGGAACTGGAATATTGTTTAATGGTTTATATCAAATAAGTGCAGATTGCTCATTTATTAATTGTTCATCTACCTTAAATGTA
>JAXCLR010000001.1:59406342-59420114 GCA_035584095.1 Annona squamosa
TAATCTATTCAACTGATAGGGACTATAAAATTTAAAAAAAAATTACATCTAAAATATGATACACCCATATTGAGAATATAATATACCAAATGGACGATTTCGATTATATTATCCATCCAAGTTAGATCCAAAAGCTTAATAATAATAATAAAAAAAAAAGTTAGATCCAAAAGCAGAGAACGCACGCAACATGGGGCAAACGCGACGTACAAAACCGCACACCATTTCAGACTGCGTCCATCCATCCAGATCCTATCAGACGCAGGCATGGTCGCTCAGAATCTCCTGGATCCACGTGGCGTCTCCTCATTCGCAAAAGCTGAATCTTTCTCTCCACTCTCGGCCGCTGGTGCTGTCCGCTATTTCTCCATCCCTCAAAAATCCCGCGTTTTTTCCATTTATCTTCTGTCCCTTTTTTCCTGTTCCTTTTCTCGATTTCGACTTTTCCATCCACGAACTGTTTCCTTTCTCCTCGCTTCCCTCGCGAAGCTGAATTTTCACGTGATTGTTTTAAAATTGCGATCTGTGTCCGTTTTGATTTGTTTTCGTTACCTTTTACGCGGAATTTACGCATTAAGTTAGTAAGTTCCAATGGCGGTTTTCATGGCGACATTGATGTTTACGTATTGAGATCTGCTATTCGCTGAAAAAGCATATGGGTATGCTTTCTTCAATCTTTCTGCTAGATTTCTGAAGAATTTGGAGCTCCAAATGATGGTCGAGTTTGCAATTTGGGGTTGTCTGGGGGTTTATTAACTGTATTAGGGTTTCTGTTGCCTTCCTGAAGTTTTGCAGTATAACTGACTATGCAAGTTGGGGAGCGGTCTTCTTTTTTGGCTTCTTTTTAATGCACTCCTGCTATCAGAAAACAGCGAAAACTCAAATTTGTGGAGTTAGGGCTTCTTGTCTTTGAAAGCACGGTTTTTATTTGATTGTCGAACTGTTGTCGAGTATCTTCTGAAGTCAATCTGGCGTATGATCTATGTTTACCTGCCTACCGTATGTTGATTGCACAGCCCTTGACAGAACTGGGGCTGCAAAAATTTGTCATTTTAGATGTTTTTACATTCGGCTTCTGCAAGCTATGGGGCCTCACAAAATTCCTGGGCCCGAACTTTTCTATGCCCATGTGAGGCAGGCAAAACTGGCAGCAGAAGGTGCTGCTATCTAGGTGGTCGCTCAGCACCATTATTTCCTGGAATTCTTTGTTGCAAGGGTTACTCGATTGGACGACCGTGTAAAGCTTGCATGCTTCCATCAGACCGTGGGAAAAATGATTTGAAGTTCAAATTTTATGATACAGCCAAGAAAAGCTTGAAATCACAGAAATTGTTGGTTGTCGGACAGTTGTCTGATGACTTGGACTATGGAGAAGAATCGGCTAAGGAGCCGATTCAAATTTCAAGCTTCACTAACTACCGAGAGGATCCTCTGGTGGATAAGTTGCGGAGCCAACTGGGTGTCATTCACCCCATACCAGCACCACCAATCAATAGGAATGTTGTAGGATTGTTTGTATTCTTTTTCTTTGTGGGGGTCATCTTTGACAAGCTTTGGACGTCGAGAACAAGGAAAAAGGAAAATCGGGATGCTAGATCAGGTATTTGGCCTCAAGTGCCGTCAAGTTTTTCACTATTTCTTGAGAAGGATTTGCAAAGGAAAGAGTCGGTTGAATGGGTGAACATGGTCTTGGTCAAACTATGGAAGGTTTACAGGGAAGGGATTGAAAATTGGATTACTGGGTTGCTTCAGCCTGTCATAGACAACTTACAGAAGCCAGATTATGTGCAGAGAGTTGAGATCAAACAGTTCTCACTAGGAGAAGAGCCCCTATCTGTTCGATCTGTTGAGCGCAGAACTTCTCGCCATGCTAATGATCTACAGTGAGTCATCTAGAAGGTTTCTGATTTTATTGAATTTCATCACTGCTGACTCCTTCCCTTGTTTATTTTATATTTTATTTACTTTCTTTGTAATATTCCAAATAGATAAGAAATATTTGCAAGGAATTAGTCACAGGAAGCAATTTGGTATTGATAGTCCAGGATCTACTCGCTGCAATATAGTGACTATTATGTTTTCTCCGTTATCTTATCTGATTTAGTTTTCTTTTCAAACTTCTAACTAGGTACCAAATAGGTCTTCGTTATACAGGTGGTGCCCGTGCACTTCTCTCATTGTCATTGAAATTTGGTATCATACCAGTTTCTGTACCAGTTGGCATCCGGGATTTTGATATTGATGGAGAGCTGTGGGTAAAGCTGCGGTTAATACCAACAGAGCCATGGGTGGGGGCTGTTTCTTGGGCTTTTGTGTCCCTTCCAAAGATAAAGTTTGAGTTGTCACCCTTCCGTCTATTTAATCTCATGGGTATCTACTCTATAATATCAACTACCGGTTTTGTTTACCTTTTTATGGTTTCCTTCCTCAGGCTCTTTGCTTTGTCTTTGATATGTGCACACATCACACAAGCACATGCATGTGTGTCAAATAAACCTCCGCGAGGGCTCTTTTTTCCCCCCTCTTCTTTTCTTTCATCGATTGGTAAACTATCTGAACCTACAGCATAAGTCAACTCATGTTTGGAACTTATCAATGTGATTTGATAGGACTAGTTGATTAACAATTCTCCCCAGCTCAACAAAATCGAAAAATCATGACTACCCCTGACCAAGTTGATCTTACTCATTGGGTCTTTTAACAATTCTAAGAAGCTCAAATAATTGTTCCTTGTATTGAATTGTCTTCTGTGCATATACTATGAATTCTATTTAACTTCGGATTCATCACAAGCACTGGTTAAATATTTTTCGTGCCATCCATTTTTCTTTTGCATATGTTGAAAGATAGATGTTGAACTACGAGAGAAGATTTTTCTAAAACAATTTTCTTTTTCCTTTGTGCATGTGATGGGCCATTCTGTTCCAGCAATCCCTGTTTTGTCAATGTAAGTCAAATCCTCTTTCATCTTTTGAGTTTGAATTCAACTGTTTTAATCTTAGTTTCCCCTGTGTTTTTGTTTTCAACCTTTGTCAGATGCAAAACATTGCCTCTCATGAAGTTCTTGATTCCAACTGCGAATTTTTCATTCTGGAAAGAGTAACTGATAGGCACTCTTCACATGATATGTGCAATAAAATATGAAACTCTCCCAGTTGTGTTATTTGGACATGTTGATTTCAGCTTCTGTGACTCTGTATCTTAACTTTGTTTTTTGTATTTTTTCAGAATCAACCTGAAATTTTCAAACGTAATGAAATGTTTTCCATTAGACAGATCCAAACTTGAAGATACCAATATAACCAAATCAACCAATGACCTTAGGCAATTAAAACTGCTTGGTCGAACAGTTGAAATACCGAGGTCTAATGCCCAAACCATCCAAGCCATCTATCTATGACTTCGTAGTCGAATTTCTCTGTTAATAAGAATCTGATTTTGTAGTGCTAGATGTTGTCTTTTCAGTTTGAAACTTCAAACGTTTTTTAATTACACTCAATGCTTTCTCCAAATCTCATGTTTCTTAGTGGTTGCTCTCCTTGCATCAATTTCTCAGTCATCTATCTGTGTGGATCTATTTTAGGTTTTTGAGGAAGTTACTAACAGAGGATCTGCCACGACTCTTTGTTCGTCCAAAGAAGATAGTCCTTGATTTTCAGAAGGGAACATCTGTTGGTCCTGTTTCGGACGATTTAAAAACTCGTGCAGTTGGTGCAGTCCAGGAAGGGAATAAAGATTATGTTGGAGAACTATCGGTGACTCTCGTTGATGCTCAGAAACTTGCTTATGTGATTTTTGGTATCTTTTCCTTCTTTTGGGATTGAAATCTGGTTCTAGTTTCAGAAATGTTTTTTGTCTAGAATTGTAATGCTAGTTGCTGATAGCTTTCCATTGTTTTGACATTGTTCTTTTAATGAGCATTGACGAGCAAGAAAAGGGTTTTAGAAACTATTTCAGTAACAAGACTTGTAGTCATCAAGCATCCTGGTGAAAAAATTGGCTTGAAAGTAAATTGATTCTCTAAACTGTTCTTGACTTTTCAAAGTTTGTGCATTTCGAACCATGAGTGCCCTTTCTATGTTCCAAGACAAATGTCATAACTAGATTTTTTTGTATTAGTTAGTTTGGAGTTTTGTTTTCTTTAATGCCTTATGAACCTCTGTAAAAGTGTTTTGTGGCATGGAAATTGTCAGGGAAGACAGACCCATATGTTGTTCTAACCCTTGGAGATCAAATAATTCGCAGTAAGAAGAATAGTCAGACTACTGTCATTGGACCACCAGGAAAACCAATCTGGAATCAGGTTAGTCTTCTATATTCATGGTACAGGTCCTTGCTTTTCTTGCTACTTGAGATTTATTCTCTTCCGGAATATCCGGGTTGTAATTGTGGCCAGCTGAGCTTAACATTTCTGTATCTTCGCTTGAATGCATGATCAGCCAACTTGAGTTTGGCCTATGAGCCCAAATTTAGAGCAGAGATTGTAGGCCCTGTTACTTCTATGTTACGAAAAGTTGCAGCATATGCGATATTGCTGTGCAGATTTTCTATATGCATATGCACATGTTTTTCTGTGCAGATTTACTATATGCCTTTGCACACATTTTCTGTGCAGACTTACTATGTTCTGATGTAGAAATGCTAACCTGAGTGAGAAAGATGATGCTTGAGCGTGGTCTGTTAATCTCCTGGGCCTGGATTTTTTTGCTTGACCTTAATCCTTTTCAATCCGAGACGAATTGAGCCAGCTTTAAAGCCACCTCAGCATGGGAACAGCCTATGGGACATATCAATGTGCAGAACTGAGCTTAGAATGGATATATTTCCAGGGGCTAAATTTCAGTTACATGATTTGATTCTCTTGGGCAGGATTTTCATTTGCTTGTGGCAAACCCTAGGAAACAAAGATTGTTCGTCCAAGTGAAGGACTCCTTTGGCTTCACAGATTTCACCATAGGCACTGCAGAGGTAATTATTTACTTATCTTCAACAAGATGTAACCTGGAAAGGGGCAAGTTTTAACATTCACAAAGCCAGTGTTCTTTTTCGTCACAAGAAGAATATTGTTTCAGTAAAAGAACTGCAGAGCTAGCCTTGTTCTCACTGATATCATCAGCGTCAACAAGTGTTGAGGACAATTCCCAGAATTGTTATGAATAATAAGAAAATGTGACACATATCATAGCAAGTAAAACAAATAAATCAACAGCAAGGCTGACAGGAATGAAGGAAGCACATCCTTCAAACGAAGATTTTCCTGGGATTTGTGTCAGTGCCCTCTCCTTGGAGCAATGAAATAGTTTCTGGGAGTAATGGGCTGGATAATGATTTATTCAATCCGGGATCTTGGCTGTTGCTTGATATTGTAATACCTGGTCAACTGCAGTTGTAGCAACAAAAGCAAAATGTGCAATCTCTGAAGGACTTAATCCTACTCCATGAAATTTTTTCCCAAGAAATTTATAGCAGAAACGTTGACAACATGAAATCAGTTTGACAATACGTACCATTTATTAAGAGCTTCATAATAGATAGCATTGAGGTTACTGAAGCTCCCATGTCTGCATGGTCATTTTACATGCTGGCTGATGATTGATGCCTTTGATGAATTTGTTCAACCAGGTTGAGCTGGGCTCTCTTCAGGATACAGTACCAACAGACAGAATCATAAATTTGCAAGGAGGGTGGCAACTGTTCCGCATGGGGTCCTCTGGGGAAGTATTACTCCGTCTCACATATAAAGCATATGTTGAGGATGAAGAAGATGATGTGACACTCGAAGACGTGTTTAATAGTGATTTATCTGATGATGAGGGTTCAGATACTGATGAAACAAATGATGAGTATTTGCAGAATCGACGTGACATCACTGACGCAACAGGGAAAGAATCCTTTATAGATCTACTAGCAGCTTTGCTTGTTAGTGAGGAATTTCAAGGCATAGTGTCCTCTGAAACAGGATATACCAAACCATCTGAAGAGACCAGTAATCTGGCATCTGATGTAAAGGTGTCTGGCGGCAGCTCTGAGTTTAAGACTACTCAATCTGAGAACAGTGCCGATAGTTCTGGCGGTAATACTCCAAGGGAGCTTCTTAGTTATTTTGCCTGCAGAGCATGTTTTGTCTTTTCCTCCCTTTGCTAACCACATCAGTGATCTTTGACATCTATTTTTCAGGGTCTCCATTGTTTTGGTTTGCTGTGATCACAGGCTTAACTGTGTTGGCTTCTTTCAATGTTGGTGGCTCAAGCCTTTTCAATCCATGATACATTAATATAGCATCTGCAAACAGCCAAAGTGCCAAACTACTTTGCTTCTGTTAAAAAAGTAATGCACTGAAATCCCTTTTAAATACATTCCTTTTCTTTGTTAGTATTTGAATGTGCTCATCACTTGCTGGCTACAGAAGAATGGAATTTAGGGAAGAAAATAGACTGTCGTTAGGTAGACAGTGTGCAGGCATCAAGATGTGCGTTTGACCCTTCAGTGGTGATAGATAATAATGCCAGCTGTCCGTTAGGTTAGGTTATCTCTGCCAGATGCGAATAGGGCCTACTCTTTTTGCGGGCTGCTATTTGAAACATGTGGACAAACCAGAAGCATTGATGATGATCATTATACATCTCTGTTTCACCAGAGTGAATGTTTTCCATCGAGAAAGCGGACCACCTTGTTTCTTTGGGGGAGGGTGTTGTGAAGTTGAAGAGAAACCAAATGCTAAACTTACATTCCATGGTATGTGAGGGGGCATAGACATGTATCGTACATGGGCTTGGGATGACTTAGCGCATTCTGTCTAAGCATATGGTTTCCTATTTGACGTGTGTAGTTGTCTTTGTCCGGTGAATAGTTTCATGCACATCCACTCCTATCTTTAATGTAACATTGGTGGATATCAGATGCTTTTCTCTGAGACTGTCCAATGCATGCAAGCACACTTGCACATATACATGCAAATTTCAAAATGGGATCTCATGATGTAACTTGGTAGTGATTCCTGGTGGGCTTCCCTTGTCAAAAAACGATGCCTTGGAACAGGTTAGTGAATTCACTGATATCAGGATCCACTTGCTTAGTTTGAACTGCTGAACTTGATAGAAAATTAAGATTCCTAAACCATCGATTTTTCTTTCATGTGGTCATGTTATAGTAAGTTGATTGATAATTGTGTGTGCACATAGTGGCTTAACCAGATCTGCTGGATATCCTGCACAAGTCACACATCTTAACTGTATCAAAGCTGGTAATGCAAACAGGCATCCATGGACCCTATATTAACTTGATGCAATGTGCCTCTCCATGTCCTTCTTAAATCCTTCCTGTGCAATCTCTTACTGAATTCTTTTGCAGACAGTTCATTTTTGAAGTGTATGATTCATGCCTGATGGACTTGGGCTTCAGTTATTGAAAATTAGATTTGCAGTTTGGTGTAGCTCACAAACCCAATTTGAAGGATCACATTTTGGATGGAACATGCCTCTGCAAGTCCTTGATCATGCTAGCTAGCAACATATTTAGAGCTTTTCTATTAAGTCTGAACCCTTGAATTGATTTCTACCATCTAAAGATAAAGTGATAAAACTTTTTGTTGAAAAGTTTTTGGTGTAAAAGTTGTTAAATTGATAGAAAATGATGTGATATGATAGAGGTAATGATGAGGTATAAAGAAAATAAAGTGAAAATAGATAGGTTAATTATATGGGTTGTCGTGTAGAAATGATTGAAAAGCAAGGTCATTTGCATAAAAAAATATGACGAAATAATTAAAAAATAGGGTAGTTATGGAGAGTGAAAAGTTTTTGATTGAAAAATTTTATGCCCAACCAAACGCACCCTAAATTCATCCTGTAGTTTTAGTTTGTTGATTGCTGTGTTAGGCCTGTTTTATTAATGAACTTTTGTTGGTTGGTTTGTCACGAGCGATGTCCAGAAGGCCAGAACCAAATCCTATACTATATGTTTGGATGCACGCGGCACTTCAAGGATCACAAAGCTTCTATTTATTTATTTATTTGTTTATTTATTATTATTATTATTATGAGTTCAAATGGATTCTGAAAATTTTTCTCCTCACAAGAACCATGGTAAGAAAATTCTACTTGTGTGTGCAGATGCAAGCTGCGATCCCTGAAGGAAAGATGGGAGGCCAGAATGCAGGCCGCGTTGATTCATGCACACATGTATATTTCTTGCGTATACTCCGTTCATCAGAGAGGAACTTTTTCTCCTTCGCGCAAAATTTTGATCCTCCCCTTAAATCGATTTTCTTTTGGCCCGTCTAAACAATTTGTACGGAAACATGCTGTTTAGAGGTATTCGAGGCTGTTAAGAAGACAGCATTCTTGTTTGTTTTGTAAGTTCTTATATTCCCTTGCTAGACTAACTCATTTTTTGAATCAATAACGGTTCATCCTTGATAACAAAAGGAAAGCGAAGAATGGATGTGTAACCAAACACGACAAACTCGTCAACAGGAAATCTCCCTTCTTCCAATATCTAGACTGGGCCAGGAGGCCACGTGCTGTCTCACATCAGCTGCATGCCTGCATGTGATTGCCAGCATCTCCCCTTTGGCCCTTCCAGAGGTACCACACACCAGCTTGCTTCTAACATTATGGAAGACGATTTTGTAATTATTAAGCAACTATTTTTTAAGTAAGAAAGATGAGAATTATAATTTTAGATACCGTGCAGTAATGTGAGAGAGAATGTGGTTATAAGACAGAAAAAGGTAGCCAAAGGTCATTATAATTAAAAGAAGAGAATCTCTTTTCAGCTTTACACTCCAAGGGGCAAACTATGCAACTAACTAGTCATAATGTTGTTACTTGCCATTTCCCCAAAAGCCAGCAGAAACGTGGCGAATGATGCCCATCTGCTTCCCTCCTCGCCCAAATGAACTCGTGCAATTGGTCACTGGAAGGCCAAAATAATGGGTAAGTTGCAGACTCGCAATTGGCTTCATCCATCACGCTTGTAAATGCTTTTATTTGATATTCAAGATTTCGTATTAAAAGAAACTTACACAAATCATTCAATTCATCTCATCTGGCAGTAGACATGATCAGCGTGATCTCTTTGTTTGTAGTTATTCTTAGACTTTAATTAGAATAATTTCTAAATTTTCTTCAAGTAGTTCAAAATATAATATTAGGGTTTGTACGCTAGGTTTGGCGAGAAAGCCAGGACGGGGCCAGAATATCGTCTTAAGATCATTGGGCCATCTGCTTCCCTTTCATTGAATATTTGTACACGAACCCTCTTTAAAGTTAACAACATCCTCAAGTAATAATTTACTCTCTTTATTTAAAATTGTCAAAACTAGATTAGGAGTGTGTTTGACAATGTGCAGAAAATGTCAAGTTAAAATTTTTCAATCTAACTTTTTTCACTCTCTACAACTACCATATTTTTAATTATTTTTTTACATTTTCCTATATAACTATCCTACTTTTCAATCGTTTTTACACAACTAACCTATCTATTTTAACTTTATCTTTTTTATTCTTCATCATTACCCCTATTATATCATATCATTTGACAACTTTTACTCTAAAAAATTATTTATCAAAAGTTTTATTCATTTCCAAACACACCCTAGATTTATAGATGATGAAGTTAAAATTAGAAATGGCATGAATAGAGACAACACCTAAGCCTAAGTGCCAGGACTTAAAAGAGTTTTTACGTGGAAAAAAATACTACTGAAAAACTATGATAAAAAAGATTCACTAATGAGAAATGAGAAGGTACAAGTTATCGCTGAAGAAATACTAAAGTATCAGTTATCTCTTGGCTGATGTTAGGAAGATTGTCGGAGCCTTACAGTGGGTTTAAAGAGGGAGAGAAAGAGAGGAAGATTGCGAAGAGAAGACTAGATGATCGTGTTCTAGAGAAATTCTCCTCCCTTCTTCAAGTTGACCTTTTTGATACATCTTTTGGCTCAATACATGACAATCAATCTTATCTCCCATGATCACAGTTGATGAGGATTTATTAGCAAATCTAGGGTCTTTTTGAGATAATCCATTAACACAACCGATTGCTTATGTATTCTAAAATGGGAGTAAGTGAAATTTAATGTTCAAGATAATGTATGATAGACGACATGGTGCTAGGTGTAGCGAAAGAGCAGACCTAGGTGCAACTCTCTCAAGACACATATAAGTAGGCGCGTTAATATTTATGGTCAACTTGTCAACCCATTTGTCCAACCTGTTAATAAATGAGTTTGGGTTGAAAATTTTTTATCTAATAGTTTACGATCTGCCAACCCATTTGACCATTTAAATAAACAAATAGACTAAGGTTAATATTTTATAACTCGTCAACTTGGTTAATAATCCATTTTACTCGTTTAACTATCAACCCATTTACAATATGTTAAAAAAGGGTTCATGTATTTCCTAAATCCTAAATTTATTTTTCTGTTTCTATTTTCTATTATATATTTTTCTCATTTCGATTTCTTATTTTCTTTCCTTCGTCTGCAACTTTATAATGTCTTTTTTGCTATTGTGTTATGACGTTACTGACATTATCTATGCCGTTAGTAAGATTCTTCTTCCGTCTTTGCCTCTCTTTTATTCTCTCCATCTTCGATCATCTTTCTTTCTATATGTTTCCTCTATCTCTTCATCTCTGTCTCTAATATTTTTCCTCTCTATTTCTATTATTGTTTTCCCCTCTTTGTCCCCTCTTTTTGTTTCGTTGAGTCGCTATCTTTTTTTTGCTAGCACGCCGAATATATACCTCTCTCCCAATAAAAATCTGGTCATATCATATATCTCATCGGTATAGATCAATTCATCACAAAATTATAAACAAAACACACTTAACTTTAAATTAGTTTGGTTTTAATTTGTTTACAACATATATATAACTTGTTAATAACTCACTAACATGTTATTAAATGTGTTAAAGTTGAGATTTTTAAATAGGTCGATAAACAAATTAAGTTTGAGATTGTTTAAATGGATTAGGATTACGATTAAACTCTAACTTGTTTAACCCGATCTGTTAATACCATGATAGAAGTTACATGTGCCAATCTAAGCCAAATGGGCAGTCGATTAATCATAAGCAACTTCAATCCCCTGAAGTTGCCTTTGAAATTGATATACATGTGCGGGCAAGTACGAGGGTTAATCGATGTGCTACTGTAAAAGCATTTTCACCCATTTAAATGTTTTTGACAAATAAAAGTATAGTTAGTTGTCTAAAGCTGCTTTTGACAGGCATAATAATTAAAACATTACGAATGTTTGCCCTAACTAGTGCCCGCCACTGACAACTAGATAACTAGACAACGTTGTTAAGCTTGAACATGAATAATACACACGAGTATTGAATCTTCCATCTACCAAGTTTTCAAGCGTTCAGTACGCTAAGGAAGCTTCAAAGTACAAAAAAATGTCAAAGTTCTTCCAGTCACTCATTGCTTTCTATTACTTTGGAGTTGCTTCTGTGCACTTCATTTGTTGTACAAGAAAAACAGCAGTTTTTCTTTTACTCTTTATTTATTGGTGTTTTTCTTAAATTAGTATTTGAGATCAGATTCAGGAAGAGCAAAACAAGGGTTGTTGGAGTGTATACTCATACATTATTTTGTTAAGTTCTATTGACACCTCTTAAAACAATAGCCTAGAAGAGAGTGGTTACTTTAAATTACACTTGATTGATCATAAGGGAACTAATGAAACAATAGTGCATACTTGGAAAAATGGAGTAGGATAGTTGACTTGAACTTCTATATATTGTGCTTGCTTGTGTAATTGTTTATTTACGTCTCATGTGATTTTTCCTTAGCATATTATTCATTTAAGGATATTTAAATTGAAATCTAACAAAATAACTAACTTTTAATAATTCAATTCACTCGTCTCTTCCTAAGCTTGTAATGTGTGTAGAGAGAAAAGAAAGAGGAAGAGAAAGGGAAAATATCATTCTTATATATTTTCTAGCTTTTGAATCCATTTTGGTGGAGAATCAATGAAATTTCAACTTTGAATCTTTCATAATCATAGTTGACAGGGACTCCTTAGCAAGTTTAAGGATCTGTTTGGCCTAGCTTTATTTTAATAGTAAAAGCTTAACGCATGGTTTGTTTTAAAAAAGCTTAGATTTTAAGCTTTTCTAAAAAGTCATGATTTTAGCTTTTACGCATTAGAAATCCCACTTCCCAATAGGGATAGCCAAACATATTTACACATTTTTAATGCATAAGAGGCAATGTGCTTTTTACTCAACACAAGGCAAAACAAGCCCTAAGCCTTCATGATATAATTTATTAGTGTAACATTATAGCTAGTGGCTTGCATATTCTAACATGGGGGTATGTGAGATTTGATCATGCCAGGTGAGATGAAAGGGTTGGCCTACTTGATTCTCTCCTTAAAATGCGTAGAAGGGACATGAGCCAATTTGAGTGTGATAGGGCCTAGTTAGAGATGTGGTTGGGATGTGTTGCATATATGATGTGTTGTATATGTGACCATTGTGGCTAGTATTAGATTGTAAGGGTACACATTATATGTGTGGCCAGTGTGGCTGGGATTGAGTTGTAAGTAGTATAAATAGGGGGTTGTGACAAATGTAATTGAGCGTGTTGATTGTTTGTTACGTATAGCTTGTTCCAAGAACAATGTAGAGAAGGAGCAATGTATAGAATAGTTAGATAGTTTGGCAACTCACCTCCGTGTATTTGGGGCCTCGCATCCCTCTAATACTCTCTTTTTCTTGAATAGAAGTCACGTTCATCAACTTTGTGTTTATAATTCTTGTGTTCCCCACCAACCAGATTTCTTTATGTTGTGGGCAACAACCCTATAATCAGTGTAGATCAAACCTCAGCGGCCCCAAGTCTACTAGGAAGTGGTTACCGTTTTCATGAAATTTTTGACAATGACACGAGGTATGCTATTTTTTCTTCCATGGTTTCTCATGGAACAAGTTCATTTTTGATATGAAGCTCAAACCACTCGATTTCATATCTATAGAACAATTCATTGCAATCTAAAGGACACGCAACACTCTCCTCTAGGTTATGGGGTGGGGGGGGGGGGGGGGCGCGCGGCGGCGGCGCGCTAACCCAATCATTTTAAAATGGTGTGTTAATTGTTGAATATTTCTTAGTAGGCCTAATATATATATATATATATATAGGGAGTTATTCTGGTGCAGCCCAACTGCACTAGAACAGCTGTGCATTTGATCAAAAGTGGGTCCCACGCATATTAGAATACAATGAAATTTTATACAATCATTTATCTATATATAAATTTTATAGAAAATAGTTTACATGTTGAAAAAATCACTTTAAAGTTGTTATTTACATCAAACTATTTTATTACGTTGAATTTTTACCATTTTTAGATAGGGCCCATATATATATATATATCTGATTGGGATGAAAATTGGTATGACAATAGAATACATTATTCTAAATACAATAGATGGAGTATATTATGATTTGATGATCATGTGAGGCCTATTTCAATTATGTTGCACTGAAAATTCCGGTACAGCATGCTGCACCTAAATATTTCTTATATATATATATAGGATTTGATATTACATTTCAATCCTATTCATAAAGGAGAACCTGAATATTTCTGATATATATATATATATGAGACCCGATCCTGTGCAGTCAGACTTACCGTAATTACGGTGCAGTCCGCTGTAAAATGAACGCCACACATATTAGATTGTAATGAAACTTTATACACTCATTTATCCATATATAAATCATACTTTAGACGGTTTAGATG
>JAXCLR010000001.1:59421513-59433610 GCA_035584095.1 Annona squamosa
TGTATAGAAAAATGTGAAAAAATAATTAAAAAATAGAGTAGTTATGAAGAGTGAAAAGTTTTAGATTGAAAAGTTTTAATTGACATGTTTATATCCCAAACAAACACACCCTAATTATATTTTTTATCGACAATATCTTTGATATACAATGGTAAGCGCGGACCCTTGAAAAATCTTCACGATATCATAGTTTACGAATTAGTTATGTCCTTATAATTAATCTTAAAGGTGTGTTTGATATTGAATAAAATTTTTAATAAAAAGTTTTATAAAGTAAAAATTGTCCAATGATGTAATATAATAGGGGTAATGATGAATAGTAAAGAAAATAAAGTTAAAATAGATAAGTTTATTGCGTGGATAGTTGTGTAAAAACGATTGAAAAGTAAAGTAATTGTATAGAAAAATGTGAAAAAATGATTAAAAAATATGATAGTTGTGAAAAATAAAAAGTTTTAAATTAAAAAGTTTTAACTTGATATATTTTTTTAATTACCAAACATACCCTAATATTTCAATGCCTGTTTCCTAAATGTTAAAAACGGAAACTTTTTAACTCCTTTCTTTTGAATGGTGGTGGGAACCGTGCGGCTCAACCTGTCACCGTACTATATTTTATACTAAGGTAGGGTGGGAATATATATCCGCTGGGTCAAGAATTTACTATTTTTTTAAAAAGAGGGAGCAGAGGTGGACCAACTAGACTTAAACTTTCTTATACCATTTATAACCTACCTGACTCGCTTGGCCCACTAAACTTGGTTCTTAAAGTTGTGATTAAAATTTTGAATGAGGCATGTTTTATGAATTTATTCTAACATTTATATTTTATTTAAATAATGATGTTTTAATTTGACTAATTATTAATAGGACATAGGACAAAGCATATAATTTTTAAATTTATATATTTTTATGCTTAGCAAGTTCATATATTCTTAAAATTATCTTACTAAGCTTGTATTACTTGACCCGTAATTTTGCCAAACTCTATGTCCCGAAATTTATTCTGAGACTTGGTAATTAATCCTGGTCCGATTTAAAAATAGTAGTTAAACATGATTTTTAAAATGTAAGATAAGGATTAAGCACGCCTTTATCCGTCCTATCTTGCCCGATTCCCACCCCTTCTTTTAATATTATTTGATATATTAGCATCGTGAGTATCTTATTTTATTCGTTATTACCTCTACGTTTTACTATTTCTACGTTTTTTAAACAGCTACTCTATCTTTTTTATTTTTATTTTCTCTTTCCTATATCAAATCATTAATTTATTTTTAAAAATTTTACCTACTATTTTTTTTTCCATATCTTGCCAAGCGCAGCCCAATCTTGCATAATACATGGGACTTTCATGACAGGTTAATGATTGAATACTGTCGAGCTAACCACATTTTATTCTAAATAATTTTTAAGATGTAAATCATTTATCATATTTATTCGTCTACAATACGTATGTATATTGAAAACTTTTATATATTGAATATGTGCGATAATTCAATATAACGGGGCTGCGTGAAGCCTCCTTGCAGTCTCTTTTTTGTTTTAAAATTATTTTTAAAATCTAACCATCCATTTATTTTATCTTGCTATTTAAAAATATTTCATTTATATTTTATAAAAATTTGCATCTTTTAAAAATGAATAATATTACCGATTTTCAAGATATATAATGCATATGGTATATAAGGTTGCCAATGAATGTGATTTTTAAATGATAAATTGCATATTAATAAATATGCTAAATATTTTAAATTTGGAAAAAAAAATTAATAAAGAACAATGGTCTCACGGAGGTCACAAACTGTATTAAAATGAGAAATGATCTTGTTATCTAGAGTTAAGTAGATGCTCAGAGTAGTCAATCTCAAAAATTCCATTTATAAGAACTTTTTTTGCTTTTTTCTTTGTACATTTGTTTACGTAAGTGTATTTAACATATAAAATTAGTTTATCATTTTAGATATGTATAATTTTTTTAAAATTTTCAAAAAAATATATACACATATCAAAAATAATAAAACTTGGTTTATATGTTAAATACCGTTAGATAAACAAGTGTATGAAGAAAAAACAAAAAAATCATTATAAATGAGTTTTGTTGAGGTGGGTTAAGCGAGACATTTGCTTAGCTCGAGTTAACAGAAGTACTCCCTATTAAATATTACTATGTATAAATACTATATATTCTTTAGAAAACTAATATATGTATATTCACTTTCAAAAGTTTTACAAAATATAAATTTTACAAAAGAAGTCGTATATAATAAAATAAATAGTTTAGACTTAAAGAAAAATTTTAAAATAAAAAGCGGGGCAATTTTTTTTTTTTGATGATTATATTTACATACATCTCAACGCATAAAAAGCGGGGCAATATTGAATCATTGCTTTTCGTGAAAATAAATTTAATTATTTAAACAAGTAAATTGACGGTGCTGAGCATAATTCCCTTTGTCTAACAAAAAAAAGTTCTATGCAAATTTTCTACGAGAACTGGTTTCTACTGCTTTGACTTTAGGGGTGTGTTTGGCAATTTATAAAAATTATCAAGTTAAAACTTTTTAATCTAAAACTTGTTACTTTCCATAACTATTCTTTTTTAAATTATTTTTTACACATCTTTCTATACAACAACCCTACTTTTTAATCATTTCTACACAACTACCAATACAACTAACCTATTTATTTTAAATTTATTCTCTTTATTCATCATCATTACCCCTATAATATCACATCATTTCTACTAATTTGACAACTTTTATATAAAAAAATTTTCATCAAAAGTTTTACAACTTCCCCTGCGCAACGTGGAGGTCGACATTCCAGCAACATCCACTAAACGGCGTGGTTACATGTGACGAAATATTACGTCATAAAGCAATGCGAATGCTATAATAGTTTAAAATGTTCTAAAATAAAAAACAACTTTTTAGACCTGCCACTGATCTTTTTGAGCATCGTGCGCCTGCCTCGGCCGTAAAATTTTTTTAATCGTGATTAACAGCGGCGTCGAAAAGGACTCTTGGACCATTTTGATGTTCGGTTCTGGTTCCATTCGATGGTTGAAGCTAATGGGGTAGAGGATCCGGTCAGACGGATTAGATCTTGAACTTAATTTTATCAATTTAAAAATTCTCATTTTTAATATAGTTAGAACTCTTTTGAAAATTTCAATCCTAATCCTCATAGGTTGCTACCGAATTGTCCACATGTGTTATAAACACAAAACACTGAACTAATTTAAAACTTTAAGAAGACAAAACATATATTAATAATTCAGAAGCATACTTAATTAGCTTATAAACAAATGAAGTGGGTTGAGCATAGCATTTGCCAAGCTTGGACTTAATGATCCTATCAGCGCGGAGCATTTGCTTAGCTCGGATTAAATGATCTTATCAGCACCGGCTAAGCAAATGTAAAGCTTAACTTATCTCGAAAAATTCATTTAAAAATATATTTTTATTTTTTCTCCATATACTCGTTTACTTAAGTTTCTAATTAAGTTTTATCATTTTTAGATGCATATATTTTTTAAAGATTTTTAAACATATAGGTATTTTAAACACATATATGTATGTAAATATTTAAAAATCTTAAACGAATATATGTATATATCCAAAAATGGTAAAATTTAATTTATATTTCAAATATGCTTAGATAAATGAGTATATAAAAAAACTAAAAAATATATTTTTAAATGGATTTTTCGAAATAGACTAAGTGAAACATTTGCTGAGTTGTGGCTAACAAGATTACTTCAATAAGTTGACTCGATCTATTAATAACCCTAATTAAAATAACTTCGAATACTTTAAGTAGCTTGACGAAAGCTCAAAATCAATGAATTAAGAAAGATTGATAATAAAAATCTTTTTTTAAAGACTATGCGTGAAAAAATTGATAATAAAAATGTAAAAAAATTTCTTTTATACCTCATAATATTTGCGTATAATTTTTACTATACCCACAACATTTCAAAAAAAAATTTTATATCCATCATTTTACCGTAAATTTTTATCATACCCATATAGTCAAAACAAGTGTTTACTAACTCACTGAAAGACAATTTTCTACTTCACAAATTTCTTAATTAAGACAATTCAACCATAATATCACTCAATTAATGTTGGAAAACCTTTAATTTGTGACATTAAGTGACTTGAATATTTTGAGGTTAAATTGTTTTAATTAAGAAAAATTTGAATCGATAAAAATAGTTAATGGTTATTTTGACTGCATAGGTATAACAGGAATTTAAAGTAAAATATTATTATTATAATAGAAATTAAGGGTAAATTGTTGTGGACACAAGATGAATTTTTCCTCCAAAACCTTTAAAGCCTACCCGCTGCACTGTTAGTCACGTATAATGTTGGAACAAACTAGGGCAATAACCTAATACTATGAAAGATGGTTGCTATTGCATTATATTTGCTGAAATTTTAGGTAGCAAGTAATGACACTTGCACCACTCAAGTTGCACCAGTTAGAATGTTCTCATCAACAATATTTCATTACGACACAATGCCTTTGGTTGGTATTTGTCACTTTAGTGGGGAGAGTATTATTTGGTTCATCCATGTAAGGATTATGCATGTATTAATTTATAATATAATATATTTTGATATTTATATACATGAATAAAAAAAAGTGTGAGATCACTTTCACTTTTCTTATGTACTTTTTAATTTTAGAGTATTTGTTTACAATCAAAATTTTTTAATCTAAAATTTTTTATTTTTCATAATTATCTTATTTTTAATTATTTTTCACATGTTCCTATATAATTATCCTAATTACTTCTATACAACTATTAATCTTTTTTCTCATAAAAAAAAACTATTAATCTTTTTTACACAACTATCAATATAATTAACTTATTTATTTTAATATTATTATCTTTACTCCTCCCTGTTATTTTTATCATATTAGTTTATTGTTTTTTAAAAAAAATTTATGTCAAAATTTTTTTATCAAAATTCTGTTTACTTTCCGGACACACCCTTAATATAACATCATAAGTAACTAATTATTTTACTTTTTCATTACCATCCCTCTGTATTTTGTAAACAACTATCCGTTCGCACTCTACCCACGACGGTACATCAACCTTAAAAAAAAAAAAAAAGACATTTTCATCTTTTTTTAATGATTTCTTTTTATAATCTCTCTCTCTTTTTTAATTATAATTCATGGCCAACTCATCTAACACTTATCATCTTATATATTCTGTTGGAAAACCGAATAGACGGAGCCCTCTTCCACCGTAAATGGTTGGACCGGGAGAATCGGGCAGTTCGCCTTTCAAAACACGAATCATGATCTGTTTTAACTTTTAACTTCGAGCGGAAGTGCTCGTGATGACGGATTAGAGTTATCAGGAACTTAATTTATTCCCTATATTGCTTACGCAATAATTTAATTAGTTTTGGACGTTGTTGTGCAGGCTTAGGTGGCATGGCATACTTTTCACACCCAATGCTCAGCCTATATAAAATATTAAAGAGAGAGAGAGAGAGCGTGTCTAATGTCTGTTGACGCGTCTCTCTGATAATAATGTAAAATAAGTTACTGCCCAGCTAAGCTTTGACCATTTTTCTGTCCAGCTGCCCATCACAATAGCCAGTATCACATTCGCACTTCCACAAAGAAGAAACAACGAAAATTTTCTGAATTTCAATATTTAGCCATTTTCATATTTAGCCACATGATATCATGATTGGGGTGCAGCTTTGATAGTTCTAAGCATGTTGACGCGTCAACTGCTTTAATATGAGTAAGGTATATTTTTATTTTTTATACCATGTAATAGAGTAAATTCCAAATAAAAAAAGACTAAATTGAGTTTCTAAATACGAGTATTGTATTTAGAATTTGGAATTGAGGATGCTTTTATGAAACCTCTATTTATACATAATCCCCTTCATTTTCAACTTCTAAATAGTTGATAAAAAATCACATCTTTTATTGTGGTTAACATCACTTATATTAGTTTATTATAGGTGTGTTTCGAAAGTGAAAAAACTTTTGCATAAAATGTTGTTAATGTAACAACTTTTGAAATGGTAGAAAATGATTTTATACATTAGGATAACAATGTGGACTACAAAGAATAAGGGTGTGTTGGGAAGCGATAAAACTTTTGCTGAAAAGTTGGTGTAAAATTTTTGAAATGAAAGAAAATAATGTGATATGATAAAGATAATGATAATAAATAAAGAAAATAAAATTAAAATAAATATATTATACGTATTGATAATTGTGTAAAAATGATCAAAAATAGGATAATTGTATAGGAAGAAATAAAAAATAATTAAAAATATGGTGGTTATGGGGAGTGAAAAGTTTTAGATTAAAAATATTTAGCTTTAAAACTTTATTATGTTAATAGATATCTCTAAAGTTAAAATAAAAAAGTTAGTTTATAACTAATTAAATAAATAATAGATATGATGTTAGTATTTTATCAATTTTTCTTTTGAAGTGAGTGTATTTATGGAAAAATTCTTTCTATAATATTAGGGTTATGAAAGATGCTAGATTGTAATACCAGTTGTCATGGTATATAATACCAATAAAAAGTAAGTATATGATATAAAATTTTTATTATATTAATACATATTTTATTAAATAATACAACAAACATTTTACTAATATTATTACATTTGTTTGACTACGGCTTTTTTTTTTTTTTTGGGGAATGTATGACTACGGCTTATTAGCTGAACTAAAGAAAATAAAATTGATAAGAGGGTGAAGTCAAATAATGAGAGCATGTCTGTTATGATTTTATTAAATGAACAATGATTTAATACAAGTATCCACCCAAACACTTATTTTTACAACTAAATATATATTTATTTTGTTTGAAAATAGAACAGATATGTTTATACACTATATATAATGTACATTTAAGAAAAATCACTAGTGATATATTGACTTTAAATATGCTAAATTTTTAAACGTTATAAGTTTCAAATCAAAGTATTCTTGATAACAAAAAAAATGGTGTTAAACATTAAATAGTCTGGATTTGGAGAAAAATAAATTTAAAATAAACGGCAATGGATTGCATGGACAGTTGGACACTTGTATGCAACTAAGTTTCACTGAATTGTTATCCCTCAACAAAAAAAAAAAATTTTACTGAATTGTTGCCCTAAATAAATTTACTTAAATTAATAAATATATTTGATACAACCGACGTTGGAATGCTGAAACTGCTCAGAAAAAATTAAAATAGCATGGGACATTTTGTGGCTTAATATATAAAGTACTAATTAATATTGAATAATTTTAGTTATTTTTTATGCAGAGCTAGGGTTAATCGTGCTTGGCTAGTACCAGGTTCTTTCCCGTATGCATTGGAGCCCGAATAATAGTTTATTATGGGTGTGTTCAGTAAGTAAGAAAATTTTTGCATAAAATGTTTTTAATGTAAAATTTTTTGAAATGGTAGAAAACGATGTTATATATTAAGGTAATGATGAGGAGTAAAGAAAATAAAGGTATGTTTGGGATGTGATAAAGCTTTTGCTGAAAAATTTTTCATATAAAAATTTTCAAAATAAGAAAAAGTGACGTAATACGATAAGGTAATGATAATGAGTAAGGTTAAAATAAATAGTTTATGCATAAATATTTAAAAATAGGGTAATTGTATACGAATAAATAAAGAAATAGTTAAAAATATGATAGTTATGTAAAGTAAAAAGCTTTAATTAAAACATTTAACTTTAAAACTTTTTGAAGTTGATAGACACCTCCTAAAGTTAAAATAAATAGGTTAGTTATATGAATAGTTATGTAGACATTATCGAAAAGTAGAACAACTGCATATGAACATGTGAAAAAGTAATTAAAAAATATAATAATTTTTTAAAACAAAAAGTTTTAGATTGAAAAACTTTAGTGTAAAAAGTTTAGTTGTAGTTAAACATAACCTACAAGTAAAAGTACTTTGAGCAGTGTCTTGTACATACATATATAGGAAATAAAAACATAATTTACAAATTTTGTTCATCATTAACAAGAAGACATAAAAAAATGAGTAATACATGAAATCATGTTAGCCCTATTAAGTCATGATTTGTTTGACATAGTACTCTTCCTATTCTTGGAATATATATACCAAGAAAGCAAAAGAAAATTTTTTACTTTTACATGTCATTGATATTGGGAAAACCATATTGATTAAATTTATAATCACCCCAGCATCTTCCATGCTAAATCAATGAGAAAATAAAATCATAAGCAGAAGCGTAACTGAATCCATGAAAGCAGTTGTTCTTGAATCCTTGTGGTTTTTGAGTTTTTCAAGTTAATGCCCTAAAGTTTTTTGGAGAAGATGACTCCTCTTTTCAATTGATGGAATGTTAAAAAAGAAAACATGATAAGCGTATAACCTGGGGACTACAACCGTTTTTATAGGAAACTTATCTTTCGTATTTCGAATTTTACCCATAATAAAAATTAAAATTAAAAATTAGATTGTAGGGTTTCTACGCATAAGAGATCTATACTTTATTAAATAATTTAGGCCTATAAAATCTTATAAAATTATTTTATAATTTGGGCCGTTATTTATGATAGCGTATATATATAATTAATATATATGTGTGTCCAAAATTCCAACAATTGAGACATGTCTTGATCGATATAGTTATCATTCATTGCTTAACATAAGAATATGGGATAGAAGGAGTTACTATGTATTTGACATGAAAAAATGATCGTTGGAATTGAAAAAAAATTATATTAAAAAAGAAAAAAATAGACTATTATTTTTTGGGAATAGATTTTTTTCTTTTAAAATAAAAGATTCCATTTTATTTTAATCCATCTCATTCTATACACGAACAAATCAGTCTAGCCAAGTCCTCCCAAGCCCAGGAGTATCTACATTCTCTCCTAAGGTTGCTGCACAGACTTGAGCTGGGTTGCTAGTGGGTCATTCGCTGTGGTTTATCTTCTCAGCTGATTGCCGAAGCAAATAAATTAAACTAAATTTGCCAATGCCTTAAGTATCGTAGCTTAACTAACGAATTTCGCAATGCCTTAAAATACGTATCACGCCATGAGCGCTTGAATTAAGCTGCCAACAGTCTCTTCGTAGTTCAATCCGAGTGGTCTACGACATTTTTATTATACGTATGTGTCTGCAAATTTAATTACTGATGGTTGTGTAATCATGCAGCTGACCCCTAAATAAAAGTCAACTTAATCACTGGCATATCGTAGTAGAATCATGTGAAGTGACTTTGACAATAATGAGAAAATATTATTTGGCTTTTCTGTACCTGTAAAATTGCAAAACAAAATAAAACACGGATAATAATAATAAATAAATAAATATCGTCAGATATTTTAAAATCAGATCGTATTAAAAATCCCAAAAGCCTCTCGTCGCAAGCTGAAACAAGTCTCATGGATATTTTATGAGGTTGGATCAAGCCACCGTCAAACGCGCTTGAAACCCGCAGGACATGCATGTTGCGTGGGTCCACCTGACTCAAAACGTTTTAAACGTGAATTCTGTTCTATTTTTTAAGGACTTCGCTTTTACGAATATTTTTGAAGTATATTTTAGTTGTGAGTCGTCCACAATATTCTTATCCATAGATATTTGTACGATATGAAAAATCATTTTCATGAGATTTATATATAATTCATCGAAAATGCATGAAGTTTTTTTATTTATATTGTTAATATTATTTACGTTTTAAACTTGAATTCTATTCTATTTTTTACGGACTTTGCTTTTACGATTTTTAGTTGTGATTCGTCCACAATATTCTTATCCATAGATATTTGAATGATATGAAAAATAATTTTCGTGAGATTTATATATAATTCATCGAAAATGCATGAAGTTTTTTATTTGTATTGTTAATATTATTTACGTTTTAAACTTGAATTCTATTCTATTTTTTATGGACTTTGCTTTTACGAATATTTTTGAAGTATGTTTTTAGTTATGAGTCGTCCACAATATTCTTATCCATAGATATTTGTATGATATGAAAAATCATTTTCATGAGATTCATATATAATTCTTCGAAAATGCATGAAGTTTTTTATTTATATTGTTAATATTATTATTATAAAAAATTTCGATCAAGCGAATCATTTATATTAAAAATTGCATGACTTGGATAGAAATTAAAAAAATGGTAAACCAACCGAGTCAAAATTGCACTTGGTTATCAGGCAATATAAAACAATTTTATCAAAAAACAAAACTCATTCTACTAATACATGTTGGATCTTATAAAGCTAAGTTGTACCAAATCTATTGAGAAAAGTTTCATAGGATAAACGAAAACGGGTATGAAACACGATATACGGTGCAAGTGCAAGCTATTTTTCCCTTCACACTCCTCCCTTTGATAAGCAATGGTAAATGAAACCCTCAGGTATCTGTATCAAGACTCATCCCCTTTATACCTAAAGTTTATGAGATCTCAATCCCGTGCACTCGGATGCACTTAGCTTCAGTGCACCCAGGTGCATTAAACCCATTTTTACTCCTTTTTTAAATTTTTTTAAAATTTTTTTATACAAATGTTAATCGAAGTGTATTTAACATGTGTATCAATTTTTGCCATTTTTTGACTATTTTAGATTTTTATTTTAAATTTTTAAAAATTAGTGAATTTTAGGCATTTTAAATATACTTAGATTAACAGTTGTATAAAAAAATTTAAAAAATAAAAAAATGGTTTAATGCATCCGGGGTGCAGGGATTTATCCATCAAGACTCATATCTTTAAAGAAAAAAAAGAGGGAATCATGGAGTGATCTCACCAATATGCTGAATGAGTATGTAAGGAACTAAGAAAACATGTGTAAAGTTTGAAGATAAGTAATCGTATTAGTGAGGGCTAAGCGAATGGTCCATCTTAAAAAATATATTTACAATATTTTTGATATTTTTTCTTCAGATAATTGTTTACCTAAATGTATTTAACATACAAACTAAGTTTTTACCTTTTTGGATACGTGTATATATTTTTTTACTGATTTTTAAATGTACACATAGACTTTTAAAAATCTTAAAAAATATATACACATATCCAAAAATGGTAAAACTTGGTTTATATGTTAATATGCTCAGATAAACAAGTATATGAAGAAAAATAAAAAATATTATAAATAAATTTTTTAAAGTGGGCTAAGCAAAATATTTACTTAGTCCGGGCTGACAAGATCATTCCTCAATTTCGAATAAGATAAGGATGACTGATAACCAATATTGAGAATATATAATACATTCACTGATGGACTATTTCGATGTACAAATTCAATATTAAAATCAGGACTGTTAAAGTATACATGAAGAAAGATACAAATCTAACTAAATCCAGGGTTGTTTAATTAGGGTTGCCAATCAAGACATATCATAGGTGATATCTGTTGATCATGTGCTTTCTTTAAAATTATTTTGATTTTGATGACTAACAAAAGATTAATTTGATTTTGATAATTAACAAACCATTGAAATATCATTAAAAAGGATTTAATAAAATTGTGTAAATGTGTTCAAATATTTTGTCTCTAATTATATATATGAAGATGAAAATATAAAATAATTTAAGTTTTAAGAGTTCATATTAATATATTATAAGTTAAAACAAAATGAAGTTTAAGCCGAAGTTGACTTCATCAGCGACTTCAGTGAAGTCTCTGCCCAAGTTAACTTTACCTGTGACTTTAGTAAAGTTTCAACCCAAGTCAACTTCGCATGCAACATCAATTGTAATTTGGGTGAAGTCTCAGTCTAAGTTGACCTCACGTGCAACTTTGAAGGTAATATTTTGGACAACTAGTTGATAACAAATTTTAACCAAAGAAAAGTCGCAATCTAAGTCAACTTCACTCATTCCAGGTTGACTCCACTTGTGACTTCAAGTTGTAACGGTTAAAAATTAAAATGTTGGAGCATTAAATGCATGTTGATCACCACTCCAACAACAGATCTTCTTTTCCTTTATAAATATCATTGAAGTATAAACGATAAGAGAAAAATGAAACACAAGATAAGCTTACACCTTCCATATTCAAGTGTGTTGATTCATTTGAACAAATATTA
>JAXCLR010000001.1:59437391-59483349 GCA_035584095.1 Annona squamosa
GTTATTGAAGTCATTTTGAACTCCTAAAAAATGATCAAATATACTTTGCAAAAAAGCTTCATGAGAAAAAACATGGGTGTATTAGACAAGCCTAAGGATCGCTAACATAAAGCTGATAAGTGTTTATTTGAATTCTCTCAACTTGGAGAGTTATCATCTTATATAATTGAATATAGTTGTTCTGGTGTAGCACATTTGCGCTGAAACAACGGTACATTTGCACTAAAATAGTTTCATTTAGAATACAATGAAACTTAAATACAATCATTTATCTATATATACATTTTATAGCAAATGGTTTACATGTTAAAAAAATCACTTTAAAGTTGTTATTTGCATCAAACTATTTTATTACATTGAATTTGTACTATTTTCAGATGGGGCCCATATGCATATTTGATTGGGATGAAAATTGGTATGGTAATAGAATATATTATTCTAAATACAATGGGCGGAGTAAATTATGATTTGATGATCATGTGAGACCCATTTTAGCAATGCTGCACCTGAATATTTCTGTAGATATATACATATATATAACCGAATACATATACATATATATTCATCCTTCATGCACTACCTTGCATTATTAGTTTGTGCTTGCAATGCAACTCTTTTCCCATCATATTGACATGAAGTTTATGAGTTAGCCACCATATTTCCCTATAACTCTTTTCCCTAAATTTTGGTACGCTCGGGAGCATTTCATCTATTTTTTTATTTTTTTGAAAGCCTTTTTATAAACTGTTAATTTAGATATATTTAACATGTGTATCAATTTTTACCATTTTTCGATTTTTTAGATATTTTATTTTGTAAAATCAGTGGCACTTTCGAAATTTATGAATTACGAAAATGCCGCATATTTTAAAAAATAAAAAATCTAAAAGTATCCAAAATTGATAAAAATTAAAACATATGTTAAATACACCTAAATTAATAGTTGTATAAAAAATTTTCAAACAAATAAAAAATAGATTTTTGCACCCGAGCACACTGAAACTTAGTGCACCCAGGCGCGCTAGATCGGGGCTCAAATATATATAGTTTGAATGCTTCTTATTTCTTAAAAATGCATTTAAATCTAAACATTCAGGACATAAATTAATATGTATTTAGTTATTGTTTTAAAAATCATACATTTAGGATACTTTTAAGTGTAATCTATTATTTTCAAAATTTTAATGATGTATATTAACTCTCAAGTGTATTAAATATTACTGTTTTTAAAAATCATATACATTTCGATAACTTCTAAATGTAATTTATTCATTTTCAAAATTCTAATAGTTACATATTAACTCCCGTGTGTGAAATATTAAAAATATATAAGTTCTCAATCAAATTAATTTCTTGTGTCATGAGGTATATTAATTTATATTTTAAGAAAATCTTTTTAAAATATAAAAGTGGCTAGTTTGTAATTTTTCATATAAATTACGACATCAAATACGTTAAATCACCCTTTTTCAAAACACAATTAATTTATATTTTAAGAAAATATTTTTAAAACATAAAAGTGGCCAGTTTGTAATTTTTCATATAAATTACTACATAGCATACGTTAAATCACCCTTTCTCAAAATACGATAATATTTTCTTGTGAAAAATCCAACCGAAAAAAGTGAGATACAAAAAGACTTAATCAACATGTGTTACCTATTTAGAGTTTAGATAGGAGTATTAAGAGGATATTTTAATCATTTCAGCTAATAAAATAAAATTCATGAAAGTTACAACTTACGAAACTCCTCTCGTGAGTTGTAACCCAATATGTTGTTTTCATCTTGATTATTTGTAACCCAATATGTTGTTTTCATCTTGATTATTGATGAAAAATTCACTTTGTTTATTATATTTAACTTTATTTATATTATCATGAAAATTTCATTATTTGTCTAATATCATTATTCATAGCCTCATGTAAAAATGTGTAAAATTAATATAATGAAATGGTGAGTCTTGTTTCAATTGAAATTTTAATGCCCCTAAGTGCAAAACTTATTTTTTATTTTAAACTTTTATAAAATTGTTAATCTATATATTTAACTTATGTATTAAATTTTATCTTATATCAATATTTAAAAATAGACATATTTTAATTATTTAAAAATAACCAAAACCTCAAAGCTAAATGTGGCTTAAATACATCTTCTGTGGAGATGAAACTTAATCCCATAGCTAAATAATGCTAACTACAATGAATTGAGTTTTCCATTGATTGTCAAGGTGAAAAATTGGATAGATTACATAAAATTGCCATGGACATTTAGTGAAAGTGTGGAAATGACAATGTGAAATATTTTGAAAAGTGAAAGATAATAAAGTTAAATAGATGTAATAATTATGTTAGAAAATGAAAAAGAAATTAGATGTAGATTGTAATGATATAATAGGTAAGATTTTAGACAAATAGAATGTTAAATTATATCAAAAGATGTGTGTAAAGAAAAAAAAATTCTATTATTTTTACATGTTCTCAACCAAAGTTAAATCTAAACTCAAGATTAAGGGTGTGTTTGAAAATGAAGAATTAAAGGTACGTACGCAGAAACCGAGGGGCCGTGGGTCGCTCTCATTCATTACTCATGAGTTGCTTCCTTTCTTTCGGATGAGATTCTAAAGAGAACCTCTGTTTTCCCAAACAATTCAATGCATTACAACGTCAATTTTTATTTTTTAATGATATTTTTTAATTCTTAATATAATTTCTCATTGTGTAGTACACAACAGAACAACCCTCGTCATTTATCTCTTGGTCCCATTAACATTACATTCATTCCATTCTTGGTGAAAACATAACAGATCTCAAGGGTGAACGTGCAAGAAATCACTTTTAGTAAGCATGCCTACCGATAAAAATACTAGGCAATTAAATTTTTTGTTGTACTCATACGGCGATTAAAGTATTAAGCAATTAAAATTTTTTTTGTATTTATAAACTTTTTTGTAACTCATTTACTTGGCTATTGAATTTTATAATTTATAATTTTTGTTAAATTGGGCAAATGCTGCCAAGATAAAGCAGCACGAGCAGCCGGTATTTACTTATGCAACCAAAAATAGTTGCTGCATATATTGCCTTTTCTTGCGGTGTCATGAATTTTGATCAAAATTCATGATACCGGTTCAAATAGTCCATTTACAATTGATTTTTACTTGTCTTACTTCTCAGCAGTGTACACCTACGGAAAGCAATAACACCTGAAATTTCCTTTCCACCGATAGAAAGCGAAATTAATACATTGCCAAGGGTGCGGACAGTACCATTCCATTGTTCTCGTTCCTTTTCCGAATTTCAAATTACTCTTCCTATTTTTCACACAAGGTGTGCTTATAAAGTGATAAAATTTTTGAATAAAAAGTTGTATCATAAACTTTTTAAAAATGGATGATGATGATATGATTTAATACGAGTAATGATGATGAGTAAAAATAATAAAGTTAAACTAAATAGATTAATCAAATGAGCGGTCACTTAGAAATATTGAAAATATAGCGATTTATAGAAAGATTGAAGAAATAGATTAAAAAAATATGATCATTACAATTGAAAAGTTTTATATTTAGCAAAACATGCTTATAATATTTTTTAAAATATATATTATCATCATAGGTCATTTCTCACATAAGTGGGGCTAACTTTTAATATTTTTCAGAATTCATAAAAGATATGGAGGTAAGATTCAATTAGGTCAGCCTAAAAAATATATTCCGAGGCATTTTTTTTAGTTTTTTTTCTCATAAACATGTTAAGCTAGGTGTATTGAATATATAAATCAAGTTTTACCATTTTTAAATATTTTTAAATATTTATTTTTTATTTTTAAATACAGTAGCATTCTTGTAATTTTTTAACTATGAAAATTACGAGAATACCACTGTCTTTAAAAATAACAGATAAATACTTAAAAAATCCAAAAATGTTAAAACCTGATTTATATATTCAATACACTTAGCTTAACATGTTTATAGAAAAAAATAAAAAATTACCTCAAAATATGTTTTTCAGGTTGACCTAAGTAAGCCGGAATTACTTAGGCTAATTAGGCCGGCCTAACTAGATCGCCCCGAGAGATACGATGATAATTTTTATAACATCAGTTACTAGCTTTACATGCCAACTTTTGATTTTTATACCAGTAAAGTTATCTTTTTTCAATGTATAACAATTTTAATTTTTACATTCTGATAACATTTTTAATATAATCTTTCATTTTACAGTGCCAAATAATGTCTCCTCATCCAGTAACTTAATCCAAATCCAATTTCATTGAATAATTCATAACATGCCGAATACGTCTCTTTTGGGAATGCACAACAATGTTTCCTCATTCAATTTCTTAATCAAAATCTAATTTCATTCAATAATTCTAAACATACCGAATATGACGAAGCAAAATCTCATTGCAGCAATGACACCTAATTATTATTTGATAGAGAACAACTAATTATTATTGTGTACAGGTAGAAATTTCATGGCAAGTGGCAACTGCCAATCTCTCCCTCATTAAGTGCTCCGAAGGCACGAGCTTTCTTATTATAAGCTGTGGTTTAGATCATCCATTTGTCTTACCATTTTTGTCCAAGACAGTCTGTTCCAGAACTGAAGGTACAAGGCTTCTTGTTATAAGCTGTGGTTCATTCCATCCGTCCACTCGTTTTACCATTTTGGTCCAAGACCAGTCTGTTCCAGAAGTGAAAACGATGCGTAACGGAGCATCACAAAATCAAAATGCAGAAATATAAGCTTTTTTCCATCGTATCATCGTGGGCGTAGAACACCCAAGACCTTTTATCTTATTTACCCTTATGCATGCTCACATTTGGGTATTTATTTAGTGCACCAAAGCTGAGTATACTAGCTGCATTTAGCCTCTTCCTTTCATATTTAACTGCTTAGTTATGGAAATGATGACAAATATAGAAATATAAATCTAAAAAATCATGAAAAAATAATTTAAAATGAAAAAATAATTTAAGTTTTAGTTTGGAAAAAGGTAGAAAATTAAAGGGTGTGTTTGCAAATGGCAAAAAAAAAAACACTCAACTTTTCCACATATTTTCTTTACAATTATTATATTTTGTAATTATTTTTACATATTTATATATAATTACTTTATTTTTAATTATTTTTGACATCTTTCCAAGCAATTGTCCCATCTATTTTAATTTTATTTAGTTTACTCCTAATTATCAATCATAGTAATATTATATCACCCTTTTTCATTTTCAAAATTTTCCTTTGTTTTGTCTCAAATGTCAAACATATCACATGAGGGTGGTTAGGGAGAAGCAAAAAGTACCAAAAAAATTCAACTTTTTTTCTTACTTCCTATATTTTTTTCTATATATAAAATTATATTTTCTAATAATTGTTTTTACCCCTTTTCACTGCCACCCAGTTTTTAACTTTATTTCATACACGTTTTTTTTTTTGTAGCGTAGAAACCTCTATTTGTTTTAACTTTTAACATACTGCAAAAATTTTCTCTACTGTTTCCCTCAAACGACAACACCCTTATGCATTGCCAAACACACCTTAAAATGAAAACAAAAATTGTCATTTTTTAAAAAGTTGTTAATAATGACTAAAAATATACCACAACAAACGTGTAGCTTCGGCAATTCAACTGTCAATTGAATAATAGGGAAGTGTCAATTGAATAATAGGGAAGCTATTGGTGAAACAGATTCAATCATTCTAAGCGATATGCTTCCAGGAAATGTCAAAATTTTATCAATTGTTGAATGCTTAATTGATAAAATTAAAAGGCACGAGAAAAAGTTTCAGAGAAAGTGAATTGTCCATGTGTCTTGTATCGAGAATTTTGTTACATATGCTAATGTAAAATCTTCATTACAGTAGGGTGTTGGTTTATATTCCTAGTAATAACTTTTTTTTTTTGTTTTTGTTTTGAATTGAGTATATATATATATCATGATAACTCATATTACATTGAAGCACATTCATGATATTTACATAATGAAGGAAAATTTTCAATAATACCCTCACACAAGAGGAAAACTGCAAATATATCTACTAAAGGAAAGAAACAAAAAAATCCCACATCATCTAAATGGAGGAGCCAAGGGTCAAACTTACAATCAGTTAACGATGGGCCAACATGAGTTACCATTAAGGTACACCCTTAGTGACTTCTCCCTTATAGTCTTGAGGACTTTTGTAAAAAATTTGTACTTGATGAATGATCATGGGGTTCTGTTTTCCTAATTATAGTAACTTATTAAAGTCTTGGGGCAGACTATAGTACTATACTCACTCTTTTATAAAAAGAAATCACTTGAATAATTATGGTGCGGTTGATAGTTGGTTTGAAGGGAAATAAAAATAGTAAATAAAATAAAATAAATAAGAAAATTATAAATACAATATTATAAAGGGGGTATTTGGAGACAAGTAAAAATTTTTATTTAAAACTTTTCAATCTAAAACTTTTTACTCTCCATAACTATCTTATTGTTAAATTATTTGTTCACGTATTCTTATATAAATTACCATATTTTTCAATCATTTTTATATAATTACTTATACAACTAACTTATCTATTTTAATTTTATTTTATTTATTCTACCTTATTACCTCCATCATGTCATATCATTTTCTATAAATTTAAAAATTGTTACAAAAATAAATTTTTATCTAAAAATTTATTACTTTTCCGATAATCTAGTATCGAATCGATATTTGGGTTTAGAATGTAATGATGTGTATTAAAAATGAGTAAAATTGTATTGAAAATCAATAAAATTGTATTAGAAATTGAAAAATCTACATTAAGAATTAAAAAATTATATTAGAAATGATGATTCGGATTCAATAAAAAAAAGGTCGTATATTTTGGGACATGCCCTTAGCCGCGGGAGTGGTGTGACGAAGTGCGCCGAAAACTTTTGAGACCGCGTAGCATCTCATTTTACACAAAACTATCTTTAACTGGTAACGCGCCCGCCCCGCCTAATCTCTCGAAAGATAAGCAAAACTTAAAGAGCGTCTCCATACTAACTGAGTCGTGCTCAGTTGGTGGCCACAACGATAATAGGGCATTTGCGGAGTTGTGGTCAGGGGTTCGAATCCCACGTTGGGATTTCGGCCCGAAAATGTTGTGGGAGTTGTGGTCTCCCTTTGGCTTGGTGGAAGCTATGTCTTTCTAATTCTTTGGTGGAGCTGTGTCTTCAAATTTCTTTGGGGGAGTTATGTATCTCCGTATTTGTAAGAATTTCTCAGAATTATAATGTAATATGTATTGAAATATATATAAATATAATCATAAAAAAAAAAAAAAAAGCGTCTCCATCGTTCGCGAGGGAGCTGAAAACCCATCCCTCCCTCCAATTTTCAAGCACCAAACCGTCGTCAGAGAAAAACGCTTTTGTTTTTTTGGCCACTGTCGTGGTGGGCAGGTGCTTTCAGAGCTCCAAAACTCCGCCCCCCTTTCCCTCCTCTTTCCATATATATAAAACTCCCAAAATGAAATGGAAAGCGTTTCCGGTCCAAGTGCCGGACGAGAGGCCACATGCGCCTTGAACTCTCACGTGAACACAAGCGAATCTCGACCCTAAGGCATTCGATCCCGACTAGAGTCCCCTCGGTTTCTCCTCCCTCCCCATTCCTTTCTGTCTTTATATATCTGAAAACTCAAGTCTTTTTGGAGCTCCACTCCGCTTTCCGGAGCCTCTCGCGCCGCTCGTAGCCCTTCTCTCGGCTCCCTTCTACTGTGGTTTTCGAGCCGCATTTCTTCAAGGTGACTAAAATCCCTTCTGGCTATCCGAATTCAGCTCCTTTTCCTGCTCTTTTTTTTTTTTTTTCCCCTGGATTCAAATCCGTGTCTTTTGGGGATCGGTAGTTCTTTTACCTCTTGAGATCCGTTGATTGATATATCATCCGAAGCTTTTTCTACCGTGTCTTCAGTGAAACGGCGGTTAGACACTGCTCTTTTCTCCCTCACAAATACTGTGTCCCTGCTTTTTTTGGGGGGGCATCTGGCCACTCGATTTGCTTTCCTCCGAGTTCGAGATCTGCCATGTAACTGGATTTAAAGCTCCTTTAGTTTTGAAGGATGTTCTTTCTTGTTTGAATCTGCTTGCAAGTACTTGCCTCTTGGATTGAATGGCTGGCTAAATCCTTAGTGCATTGAGTGTTATTTTATGCACCTGTTGCCGGCATTGTCCATATTCTCGAATCGTTTTTCTTCTCTCTCTCTCTCTCTCTCTCTCTTCTAATTTTTATAGTCACGAGCGATTGAGCTGTTAATCCCTCCAAAGGTTATTTTTACCGGGGATGATCTGTCAAAAGAAACTTCAGTCTTGAAGAATTCCCGATTGCTTGTTCATGAGCATTATTACTTGAGTACCCTGGGTCGGAGTTACTGGTCAGTTGACCCCTCCTCTGTTCTCGCTATGCGTTAGTCTGATCTGTGCATTTTGTACTTCTGACGCTGGTAATTAGAGGATGAGCAGATGCAATCAACTGATACTTGTATGGCCTGGAAGGCTACCTGATGGGCCTGCTTTTGTCAGCCAGTGAACCTTACTGCACTTTTGGCCGGCATCTTGGATGCTTTTTTAATATCCTAGATCTCTCTTCTTCGTTCCATTGTTTGTTTCTTTGTTGGGTATTTATTTATTTGTTTATTTTTGCAAAGTGGAACCTGTGTTTTCTGGTTTGACGGTTTCTGAGTGATTGCACCTTATCTTGTTTTGCCAATTGGTCTCCTGTCGATATTTTAGAACTGTGTGTTTTTTGGCCCGAATCTATTGATTATTGATGGAAACCTTAAGCCATTTCTAGGCTTCCAGAACATACACATTAGTTTGGAATTCTTATGCCAACCTGCCCGAGGTTAGAGTTGCCTAGCTGATCCACTTATCCGGATTGCACTGTACCGGACATGTAATGACCTGTCTGGTGGTTTCTGACCTGTCTGGTTGTGGTGCACCTCATGGGTCATTCAGCTTAGGCATTTGCATGGCTAGATCATGTGTTGAGTCGTTTGGTTCTCTGGGGCACAAGTTGACTGAACAAGCGGTATAGGTGCGCAGCTGATTTAGTTTGGCATTTTTGCAGCAAGACAGTGAATTGTTTGGGTCTCTGGCATGTGTATGTGCTGTTTAGTGGATGCGACAGTCAGGGCAGAAGATCATTCGTGCTCCCACTCCAAATCATATTATTTTTATGATTTTTTCTAAAAATTTGTAGCTATGTATTGAGTAGCAATAGCTTGTCCTATTCTCATTGCGTACCTCATAACAAGTCTACTACTAAATTACAAAACGAATTTATTGTAGAAAAAAACTATGATTTCATTCTGTTCCCTCCCAAGCTCAAGTGTTCTCCACTGATTTGATTTCCTGTGTTTCCACTAGTGTATCTATGAGTACACTGAGAAAGGGGCATCCGGAACATTGTTTATGTGCATCTGGAACATGGTTTTTGTTCTGGAAGTAATTATATAATCATGGCAATGACCAATTGCTAGTTAAATACCTTAGTTGTCTATTCCATCTTTCATTGTATTATTCAAAAAGGTGCAATGATTGTTATCTAAGCATGCTTCATGCTTTCATCAATCTTCACTAGCGTTTTGATATTGTTTAGGCCATGCACTATAGACATCGATCTTTATGTCCGAGAATAGCACAGCTCACTGTACTGCAAAAATTGAGATGCAAATGAAACAAGTGGAGAACTTACCAATCGAACAGAAAGAAGCAAAAGGTTTGCATGATAAATTTTTATTAGTAGGAAAGGTAAATTGTGAAAGATAGTTTCTGTTTTTCCATATACTGACGTATATTTCTACACTTTGTGGTAAACAAATAGGAAGAAAAAGCTGGTCAATAAAATCGAACTAGGCGATGCAGTTCATATATCTAGTAGGTTGTGTTAAATGACCTCGAAAAGGTTCCTGACTTTGATTAGAGTATGACAAACTGATAGAAAGTAGCATTATACAGTACATTGATTATTTTGTTTCCCTACTGCATTTGTGATAGTTTTTTGTTTTTTAGATGTCTTTAAGTACTGCAGGGCTCACTTAAATAAGCAGACAACATTTTAAGATTCAAGTGAACAACTTCGTTCATTGAGCAGCAATTCATCCTTATAATCACTTCAAGAGACTATCACCCTCAAAAAATGGAGCTAATGAATTATGCTCTTGTAATAAGCTAATGCTTGAAGAGACCTTGTGAATTTTGGTTGTATGGCTGCGTTGAAACATGCAATACGACGACATGCTTGTTATGCCACGCCTGAATGACTGCTATTTTCCTGGGTATCGAACTCCAAATTGTACTACCCAAATCATGTGGATGACATCCTTTTCAGGGATTCATACCTTAGCGCCTCTAAGAGGAGGCTTACTTGAGTTCAGTTTGATCTTCTTGCCTGCTGAGCTGCTGAATGGTCTTTTGATAGCAACTTTGACATATAATTATTGCTTTCTGCATTTTTTGTTCCCAGTAGAGTGCAATTATGGTTGGGAATGAACCTTAAACCCTACTTGTTAAAATTCCCTCCTATCTCAAGTTGTAATTGTCTTTTAAATCTCAACCCACCTCAAAAAAAGGAACATTAGGCCGACAATCTTGATTAATAACTTGACTTAATAATACAGGCTTTTTACAAAAAATTATACCTAAATTGGTCTTCATAGAAAGATCTTATTTATATTCGAATTTGTTCCAGTTTTTAACGAGATTCGTCAATTAGAATTTAAAAATATTAAGATTTCAAAATAAAATAAAATTATGAATGGTATTTTATATATTAATTTATGTTAATCTCTACAAGGTTTTATTAACTAACACTTGTATGGGTTATAATCGTGTTAGCCTGGCACATGTGTTTTTTCTTATTTAGTGTTTTTTTTTTTTTACGAAAATATGAAACCAAGTGTATTTAATTTATATACCAAAATTTTCAATTTTTTTGGAGTATGTTTGAAAAGTGATAAAATTTTTGAAGAAAAGTTTTTGGTGGAAGAGTTTTTGAAATGTGAAAAAATAATTTAATTGATAGAAGTAATGATGAAGTGTAAAGAGAATAAAGTTAAAATAGATAGGTTGATGTATGAGCAGTTGTGTACAAATAATTGAAAAGTAGGTTAGTTATATAGGAAAAAGTGAAGAAATAATTAAAAATAGAGTAGTTGTGAAGAGTAAAAAATTTAGTTTGAAAAGTTTTAGATATTAACAAACACTCCCTTGATGTGTATATATTTTTCCAGAATTCAAAAAGAACAGTTTTTTGGGGGTATTTGAGTAATTTTACCCTTCAAAACTATTGATTTTTGGAATTTAGAAAAATATACACAAATTTTGGTTCATGAATGAAATACGTTTGGACTCACATTTTCAAAAAAATAAAATTTTAAAAATATATAAATGCACCTGGTATGTAAGAATCAGTAGAATCAGTAAAGTTATTTTTATGTAAACTCTCATAATAACAACAAGAAAAATGTAGATGACTTAGAATCTAGCACTGGGAAATTATGCAAAATAAATTTGTTATGATAAAATTTTGAATTCAATGTCATCTAAGGAATCAAATGGCATGTAAGACTTGTAATAATATTGTATATTTATATCTTTGTATTTATTCTAGCTAGCATGAGACAAAATTGGTTTCAAATTTGAGTCCGAATTGTCCCAAAATGTCAACCCTCACATGTTGCAGTCCTTGAAGATTGTGATGGTTCAACCCTCTGTATCCCACCATAAATATCAAAACGACTGTCTATGCTAACATGGATTTCAAACAAAAAATATGGGATGGAATATGGCAGGTCAGGTTCAAGTTGAACTTTGACTCAGGACTCCTGCCCCATGAGCAAGTTCCTAATGAGATAGCAAACTGTTAACTCAAGACTCCTGCCCCATGAGTAAGTTCATAATGAGAAAGCAAACTGGCAGTAACTGAACTTTGGATGCTACAGCAATGGAAATCATCTATCCTGGGTCTTTTATAAGCAAGTTACTACCGCGGTTGCATTTTGTGTGGATTTTTATTACATCATTATTACTATTATTGTTTTCTTTATTTTTTTGGTAATAGTTTAATTTTATGAATTCAGAATTTTTTGTTTACTAGGCAATATTATTATTATTATTATTATTTGGACTCTCATCTGGTGATGTTATAACAAAATAGGAGTTACTCAGTTAGACAACACTAATATATTTTCTTCCTTCATTGTATTTAAATATTGATGATATTTTTTTCTTTGGTAAAGAGAATGTTTACTGGACTCTTTATTTTTGTTATTATTTTTTTGCAATTTGAAACTGTTATGATGCTTTCCTGAGTGTACTTGGAGTGTGTTTGTTTAGGGTAAAAAACTGTCAACTAAAACTTTTCAATCTAAAACTTTTCACTCTTCATAATTACTCTATTTTTTAATTATTTTTTCACATTTTTCTATACAAACTACCCTACTTTTTAATCATTTATACACAACTACCTATACAACTAACATATCTATTTTAACTTTATTCTCTTTACTCCTCATCATTACTCATATTATATCACATCATTTTCTATTGATTTGACAACTTCTACTCCAAAAACTTTTCATCAAAAGTTTTACCTCCAACCAAACACGCCCTTGGTGTGAATCATCATTCACATCATGTACTTGTTCTTATGACTCACTTCCTTGTTGCAGTCGACGATTGTTGATCATGTCTGATTTAGAGGTGCCTCTGCGTCCACAACGGAAGAAGGTCTGGGTAGATTACTTTGTCCAGTTTCGCTGGATTATCGTCATCCTTGTCGTTCTCCCTATCTCTTTTAGTATCTACTTCCTTACCTATTTGGGGGATGTTAGATCTGAATGGAAATCATTTCAGCGTCGCCAAAAGGAACATGAGGACAATGTTAAGAAAGTAGTGAAACGTCTAAAGCAGAGGGACCGATCAAAGGATGGACTTGTTTGCACAGCTAGAAAGCCATATATTGCAGTTGGCATGCGGAATGTTGATTATAAACGTGCAAGACATTTTGAGGTTGACCTTTCTGAATTCAGAAACATTCTTTACATTGATAAGGAAAGGATGATTGCCAAGGTGGAGCCCTTAGTTAACATGGGCCAAATTACCAGAGCTACAGTTCCCATGAATCTTTCTCTTGCTGTGGTTGCAGAACTTGATGATCTCACTGTCGGTGGTCTCATCAATGGTTATGGAATTGAAGGAAGTTCGCATATTTATGGGCTTTTCTCTGACACTGTCATTGCCTATGAAATTGTGCTTGCAGATGGGTGTGTGGTAAGGGCGACAAAGGATAATGAGTACTCTGATCTGTTCTATGCAATTCCTTGGTCTCAAGGAACTCTGGGGCTTTTAGTTTCAGCTGAGATCAAGCTTATAGAAATCAAAGAATACATGAAATTGAACTACAAACCTGTGAGGGGCAGTTTGAAAGATCTTGCCCAGGCATATGTAGACTCATTTACACCAAGAGACGGCGATCAGGATAACTCAGCAAAAGTTCCAGATTTTGTTGAGTCGATGATCTATTCACCTACAGAAGCAGTGTGTATGACTGGGAGGTACGCTTCAAAGGAGGAGGCAAAGAAGAAGGGGAATGTCATTAACAGTGTTGGGTGGTGGTTTAAGCCCTGGTTCTACCAGCATGCTCAAAAGGCACTTGACAAGGGAGAGTTTGTGGAGTACATTCCAACCAGGGAGTACTATCACAGGCATACCAGGTGCTTGTACTGGGAGGGGAAGCTCATCCTTCCCTTTGCAGATCAGTGGTGGTTCCGGTGGACTATGGGATGGCTGATGCCACCCAAGGTTTCACTGCTCAAAGCCACTCAGGGTGAAGCTATAAGGAACTATTACCATGAGATGCATGTCATCCAGGACATGTTGGTACCTCTGTACAAGGTTGGTGATGCCCTGGAGTGGGCACATCGTGAGATGGAGGTATGTTCATCACTGATCTTTTTATTTGTGCTCCACGGTTCTTCTCTCTTGCTTCTATTTTTCTTGCCAAATTGCTTGGTGATATATATACTTTTTATTATTTAATATCGACTCAGTATTTCTTCATGCTTGTAAATTGAGTCAAGAAAACTCATTATTTCACTTCCATTTTGATGATTTCGAGGTGGTATATATTTCTGTTGACTTTCTACGTTTTTGAGAATCACTAGAAATGCCTGCATTTAGTGGAAAACCAAGAAACGTTATTCTTCAGTCAGAGTAATTGGTATTGATATTTATGCTTAAGACTTCTGCTTACCAAAGACAGCATTGCCATTATGCACAGATGGCATTTTTCTCCCCTAGTTGCTGCTATTCCTATGATATCATGGTCATATCCTTCCCTTTTGCAGTTGTATCCCATCTGGCTTTGCCCTCATAGGCTGTACAAACTTCCTATGAAGACGATGGTGTATCCTGAGCATGGCTTTGAGCTGGAACATAGGCAGGGTGACACTGATTATGCCCAAATGTACACTGATGTTGGCCTCTACTACGCTCCAGGGCCTGTTTTGAGAGGTGAGGAGTTTGATGGATCTGAAGCTGTTCGCAGGATGGAAAATTGGCTGATTGAGAACCATGGATTCCAGCCACAGTATGCTGTCTCTGAGTTGAGTGAGAAGAACTTCTGGCGCATGTTTGATGCTTCTCTCTATGAGCGCTGCCGCAAGAAGTATGGAGCTGTGGGGACTTTCATGAGCGTTTATTACAAGTCCAAGAAGGGAAGGAAGACGGAGAAGGAGGTGCAGGAAGCAGAACAGGCAATCTCGGAGCCTGCATATGCTGAGGCTGATCAACCAGTATAGTGGCTTGTTTGAAAATTTTGGGGGTTAGAGATTTTGGAGGACTTGTTTCTTGATTTTGTGTGTTAGCTTTGTTGTGGTTTCTGTTAACTTTCATTACGGTTTTAGACTAACTGGAAATTTGAGCTAGGCTCACACTCTTTGGACATGCTTGTTTTGCGAATCAAAATCGATGTTAGGTCATGCTCGTCTCTATTTGAAATAGGAGAGAACTAAATCTTAAGAAATTGGAGAACTATTTGAAATCGGTGAAATGCAGTTGAGGACATGCGGAAAGGAGATGCATTCATTTTGAAATAACGCTAATCTCGTGCAGGACAAACGTATAACCGCATGGAATCAGCCTCCTTTAAATTGGCTTTTTCAACAAAAAAAAAAACAAAAACAAAAACAAAAAATTAGGGTGAAACCTCCTGTGAATTGTTGATTGTAATCTTTTCCCAAAAAAAAAAAAATAATAAAATTGTAGTCTTTTATGGATGAACGAGAGGAAAGAAGTCGCATAGGCGGAGCCACGCACTTGAGAACTAAGATTTTCAACTTCGAATTGAGTTCGAAAATTTAAGGTGGTATTCAGATTCATTTGTGACGTACCTTTATTTGGGCCCATCTTGATGTTCGCACCGAAGTTCAATCCTTCTGTTGCATTTACAATTATTTTCTTTTGCGAGAACCATTTTAATTGAAGTTTTTTACCTGCTCCGTACATTTAAAAAAAATGTGAAAACGTGTGAAAATGTGTCTAAAAATAATATTTCAGGGGATGTCTGGTAAGCTCAAAAATTGTAGGAACATAGGAGATGGTGGGAAATGAAAAATGAAATATTTTAGAATTTGTATAACTGATAGAAAATGACAGAAGTAGAGGTGGAATAAATTGGATTAATGAAAGTAATTAGTAGGAAAAATTATTAAAATGTACAGATAAAAATGAAAAAATAAAATTATTAAGAAATCATTAGCCTTGGGTAATCAAATCCCACAATTTCCCTCCCACTTCCACTTATACACGATACCAGACATGACCTTAGAAAGTGGCAAAACGCAGGCTTTAAATTTACATGAACATTGTTGGTTCTAACAGGATCAATTCTCTTCTAAAAAATAACAACATAATTTTCTTCATTTTTCGTATAACTTTCCTGAATTTTTATATCCTCAGCCCATTTTCGTCCCATCCAAATCATGAAAAGATGTCCTTCAAAGTCCGTTTGGAATGATAGGATGGACGGATAGGATAAGGATGCGAGTCTACATCGGCCAGATGACTTCTTAACTTCAACATAAATTTTTTATATTTTTTAGGGTAATTTGTATATATACCCATATAGTTTGACACTAATTGCAATTATACTTTCATAGTTTCACGAATTGCATATTACCCTCACGTAGTTTCACAAAAATTGTATATTACCCCTATGCCGTTAATTGCCGTTATATTTTAAAAAATGACGAAAATGTCCAAATCCATAGTTTCACAAATTGCATATCACCCCCACATAGTTTCACAAAAATTGCATATTACCCTATGAAGATAAGAGCATTTTCGTTATTTTTGAAAATATAATGGCAGATATTAACGACAGTTAACAGCGTGGGGATAATAAGCAATTTTGGTAAAACTATGTGGAGATAATATGCAATTTGTGAAATTACGTGGGTATATCTGCAATATCAGTGAAACTATATAGGTATATATGCAAATTATCTTATTTTTAATACTATTTTTCATGCCCAGCCTTCAACAAACTCCTCGTCTCATTTGATTTTCCTTTTCTCTTCACATTCCAAACCCTTGGATCAGTCTACATAAGTAGGAATATGATTATATAAATTATGATGTATTTTAGGCTAAAATACAAAATTCATTTATTTTATTTTATTTTTATCTGATTTTTTTTTATAAATATGTTTTCTTAATTGTATTTAATATATATATATATATAAAGTTTTGCCATTTTACAAAACTTTTACACATTTATTTTTAATTTAAAAAAAAATAATTTTAGGGGCGTTTAAGACATTTTTCACCCCTTATAAAACTTAATTTTTAAAAAATAAAAATATGTAAAAGTATTATAAAATAGAAAAAGTTGATATATAGATTAAATGCAATTATAAAAATATATTTATGAAAAAGTAAATAAAAATAAAAACAAAATAAAATAAATGAATATTGTATTTTAGTCTAAAATATATTATAGTGTATACAATCATTCTCCAAATAAGTATACGTCATGTTTCCCTATACTAAAAGTATTTTACAATCGTAATTAACTCATAAACACTAATTCAGAACTTATCTAGGATTGCGCTAGAGGAGACATTTTTGATGGGGATGTGAAGTGAATGAAATTGGATTTTCTTTGAAATTGGATTTTCTTTCTCCACAATTATTTTTCTATTTTCAATATAATCTTTTATCTCATTTATATTTGATTTCATCGCCTTGTATGTTTCCAAAAGTTATGAAAAAAAATGACAATCATCCCAACTAATATTTGTTTAATAAAAGAGGTAATTTGTTAATATACTCACTTTGTTTGGCATTAATTTATGATATACTATCAATGTTTCACAAATTGGAAATTACTCTCACAAAGTTTTATAAAAATTGCTTACGTACCTACATTAATGGTTGAAATTTAACAATTGTTAAAAAATGTAATTTGCTCATATACTTACTTAGTTTAACGCTAATTGTTGATATATCCACATTATTTCACAAATTACATTTACTCCTACAAAGTTTCATCAAAATTGCTTACGTACCCATGACACTTTTTTGTTACCAAACATGAAGTAAAATTTTGGATAATGACAACAATGACCATATTTAAAAGCTATTATAGAATCTCACGATTTATAAAATACTTGATTGTGTAGGTTGAAGGGTTTAACTGGAGGATAACATATGAGCAATTAATCATGGTACATAAACAAATTTGGTGAAACTCTAAAGGGTAATATGAAATTCATGAAACAATGTAAGTATATTAGTAATTAAATTAAACTATATGAGTATATCAACAATTATCATCAAACTAAGTTGTTATATCAGCAAATGACTCAATAAAAAATTTAAAATGTAATTATGACATCATTAATAAAGTTTTTTTTATTGATGTTATATGCATTGTGATATTTAATTTTACAAATCAGACTTAGTCACAACCCTTATTATGGATAAACATTTTATAAATATTCCCCATACGTGGGGGACAACCGCAAGTCCCCCACTAAACTATAATTAAATAATATATATAAGTAAACTTGTAGGCCCTTTATGTTGACTGAGTCAGTGACTCGTTAAAATTTCGATGAGTATCCGTTTGGCAGGGGAATTTTTTTTCACGCATTCATGTTATTTAACCTCTTAACTTTCTAATTATCTTACTTTTTAAATATTTATCTATATTTTAAATTATTATTTTATATTTTCAGACTAACTAGTCTATCCATTTTATCATTATTTTTTAACTCGTCATTATCCATATTCTTTCTTATTTTTAAAATTTTTTTCTGAATAATTTGTCCTCACGTTCTTTTCTGGCTACCAAAGACACTCTTAAGGTGAATTGTATGTTGTAGGGTAAAGAAAAATTTAAAAACAATATCAAAATTTTATTTTGCTAATTTGCATAAAGCCAAGAGTTTTAAAAGAACGATCCAACAAAAAGTTTAAATCTTTACTAATTCGAACGATCCAAAAAAAAAAATTTAAATCTTTACTAATTCTATCTTTAAATGTACCTATAAAAAAATTCAAAAGGTAACAAAGACAGTCAAAGTCAAAATTTCAAAGTGAATATTCCAAAGCTATATTTTTCACATTTGCTTCTGTGGTTATAGTTTTAAAGAAATTATTATCTTGATATATTTTTTGAGTGGATATTATATTGATAACTTATGAAAGACGAGAGAATATTGTCTAGGTATATTACCAGATAATGCCTTAAGTCGTATTTTCTGAATCCAAATCATGAATAAGAATTTTAAACATTATATACTAATAAGTAATAAAAAAATTAAATAAAATATATAAGTGCATTAAACCAAATGAAAGGGAGAAAGTTGAACTGAAAATGACAGTCATCTATTTTGCTTTGTAATGATATATCCATAGGACACATTTAATAAGGTAATTGACAATAACAATAAACCATTTGGATGCATCTGCTTTCAGTTCATAATGGGGCTTAAGTCAGGCATCTAAAGCAAAATCTTACAACTATTATTAGTCATGCCTTTTTCGAATAACAAAAGAAATTTAGAGTGTGTTTGACACTTAATAAAAAATATCAAGTTAAAACTTTTTAATCTTCACAACTATTATAGTTTTTAATCATTTTTTCATATTGTACGATACAACTATCGTACTTTTTAATCATTTATATACAACTATCCACACAACTAACCTATTTATTTTAATTTTATCCTTTTTATTACTCATCATTACTTCTATCATATCACATCATTTTGACAACTTTTACTCTCCGTAACTTTTTATCAAAAATTTTATTCATTACCAAATATACTCTTAAAGAAAATGATCCGTTCAAGCATATCCAGTTAATTATTCTTGGGCATCTTGATAATGAGAATGCTACTGCCGCTGCTTTCATTCATTTCCGTGAGTGTGGCGTGGATATCCAGAAATGTTTGTTTCTTGCAAAGCCGAGAACGGGATACCATGTATGATATACAGCGTTTATGATTGGACCACAATTTTTAAACGGGACACCAGTTCCTGCAAGAAGTGATCCCATTTGGCTTCCGTTTACTTCTAAATCACTTTTAGATGTTTATTTATGATTAAAAATTAAATTATTATTTTTATCTCTTTTACTTTTACTGTATTATATACGAAAAATAATCTTGTTTGTCCAAGTTAACTAATAGTTTATTTAGCCCACCTTAAAAATTCATTAAATTTTTTTATATACTTGTTTATCTAAGTATATTTAAAATATATAATAAGTTTTACCATTTTTGAATATATATTTTTTAAATTTTTATTTAAAAATCTAAAAATAAATATATATATTAAAATAGTAAAACTTGATCTATATGATATATATATATATATATATACGAATAACAAGTATACAAATAACAAGTAAAAAAATATTTTTTAAATAGATTTTTTAATATGCTTACGTAGTCCGAATTAATAAGATAATTTCTCGTTATGAAAATATATGTACATCTTATTTTAACTCTCCACATGGGAGACTAATAGCTACACAGTCGGAGCCCAATTTTCTTTCTTCCTTGGTTTGAACTTCTGACCAGGACGGTTTGACCCCCAAGTAAATAATCAAACTGGCAATCAAATTCCATTTTTGATATTTGAAAGGGGGGACTATCTAAAATCACCGATTAATGCGCGTGTACATTCCCGAATATCAGCCGAAGGGTGTGATGTGATAATACCCATTGAAACGTCCTAAAATGAACAGTTTGGATTTTAACGTTTAGCAGGGGCACGGACAAGTATATAAAATGGGGTGTTTGGTTGTAAGTAAAATTTGATAAAAAAAAATTATAATATAAAAATTATCAAATTGATAAAAAATAATATAATATAATAGGAATAATGCTGATGGATAAAAAAGATAAAGTTAAAATAAATAGATTAATTATATAGATAATTATGCAAAAATAATTAAAAAGTAAGGCAGTTTATATGTGAAAATGTGAAAAAATAATTAAAAAATAAGGTAATTATGAAAAACGAAAATTTTTATTATCGTTTATTATTTTTCCCCTGCAAACCAAACGCATCCAAAAATCTGTTTCCATTTTTAAACAGTCAACGGCAATGGGTGACGTGGAAATCGGGAGAGGTGAGGTGGAAAGAGGGGCGCGTGGTGGAACTATGATGTGCAAGTGCTCCCGCGCGAAATGGTTGAGGCGGCAACGCGTCAGCTGAGAGGCACCAGGACGTGACACGTGGCAGGTAAGAGGCAGTGGACCTAGTGGTGGTTGTCTTTTCTTTATCTTGTTTCGCCTTCGGAGATCGTGACAATTACCCGTGCGACCTGGACGTTTTTTAGTCCGAGAATCCCTCTTCTGCTGCACAGAATATATCACGCGAACTTTTTCAAACTGGGTTGGGTTCGACCCGTTTTTCATTTGGGTTGAAGTTGGGTTGTGGTAAACCCACCTTTGAAAACCTAACCCGTTTTTTCCCCTTTCATCCTCACAACTGCCGTCTCTCTCGAGTGACGATTCCCTTCACAGATTCATGGCGTCATTGGTGGGCTAGTGGCCACCGTCTCCTTGCCGTCGTTGGGCCAGCACCATCTCTCCTGCTCTTCCTTTCTCCTTGCTACGCCGTCTCTCTCGCAATCTGATCGTGAAGGTTTTATTGGTCTCTCTCCCTTCTTTCTTCATGTCTTTCTTTTTTACTTCATTGTCTGGTACTGTAACTATTTCAATTTATGAAATCTGGTAACTTCGACGACTAATCAAAATGAAATCCATTTCATCTATCTTATTTAATCTTATTTATATAATTCTGATACCGAATTATTTAAAATATGTTTTGTGCATGATATATAAATGTGTGAGTCAACTGGATTTAAATGTATTTTCCTTTGTATATAAGTTTTCAATTAAAGTACATTTTTCCTCATAAATGTGCAGCTGTGGATGAATATTATAAATGATTTAAACAAAAATACTTTTCTAAATGCAAAAATACGCATGAAAAAATTCTGTGCAAATATTTATTTTGAGTCATGATACTTAAGTTACAATATTCATTTTCATTTTTTCCTTTATTAACTTATTTTTTCCAAGCATATTTAATTCATATGGTAAGTTTTATTATTTTACAATATTTTTACATATTTATTTTTAATTTTTAAAGATCAAGTTTTTTAAGGGGTGAAAAAATGACTCATATGCCCCTAAAATTGATGATTTTCAAAAATAAAAATAAATATGTAAAAGTATTATAAAATAAAAAAATTTGATTTATGAATTAAATACACTCAGAAAAATAAGTTTATAAAGAAAAAATGAAAAATGTAATAAAATAAATAAATAATAAATATTATAACTTGAGCATAGATATAATATGTTGTATATAATCATGCCTCATTTAGTTTTAGTCACTCCTTGTAATAAAATTCCTAGTTCTAAAATATTAAAATACCACAAATGAAGCAATTTTTACAATAAATTTATAAAGGTATACGCGGCAACATATACAATTTTTCAAATAGAAAATTTTCAATCAAAACTTTTTATTTTCGATAACTATTTTATTTTTTTAATCATTTATTCATATGTTCTTGTACCATTATTTTATTTATTAATTATTTTTATATAACTACTCATGCAACTAAACTAAATAATAGAACTTTGGTTGAGTGAGTCTAGTTCGGAATGAACCATTTTCTTATTTCAATTTTAAAAAATCTTACCTTACTCATCATGTCTTTTCAAGATGTACCTTACCTCATTATTTTATTGTCAAATTAGTACAAATTTTAATTTCAAATTGATTTTTCAAAATGATATTTTATATTATATTTGAACATTATAATTCTTTCGTATACCTTATTCAATACCTATAATCAATATAGTAATAATATCATTTAAAATGCATTGATTAAATGTACTAAATGATAGAGAAATTCAATCAGTTTTTATATTTATAAAATATATAGTTTATATTTAATGGGATAATATATCGTATAAAAGATATATCGAATATATATGATTAAATTCAAGTTAGTTTTAGTTGTGTGGAGCTTGGAACTTACTCTATTTTAATCTAGTATGGTATTTTTTATTTGGAATTTATCCTACTTTATGGGTAGGAAATAAGAACCAACTTCGCTCATTTTAGTATACTCAGGAAATCAACCTAAAAGTAATTTACATAAGCTCAACTTTTGACTGCTAATTAAATTATCTATTTTAATCTTATGTTCGTTTCTCTTTATCATTATTTTATTATCATTTTTTTTCTATTTAAAAAAATTTTACACGGGAAACTTTCCACCAGAAAAATTTGTCACTTTTCTGGCACACCCCCGGCCGTAAAATAATGAGATCCACTTGGATCGTATTAAAATTTTTTTTCGAGCGGCCGAATATTTTCAGCGAGCCCGGCCCGATGTGATCCGCTTGTCTGGACATGGATAACAGACAGCTGCCAAGTTCCTCTTTATCCCGCGCTAGAGGAGCAGGGCTGCTTTGTCAGTTTTGCTGCCACGGCCCACGGGTTGAGGAGGGGTACACGTCACTGTCCACGTGGAGCAGTTATAAACACGGTCGGTAAGCGAGTTTCGTTTGGTGTCTTCGAAGAAGGTCGGTGAGGAGGCGAGGTGGGATTTCTTTTGGGTTTTTCCCTTCTGACCTCGAGAAACCTGCGGCATTTTCCCAAGCTTCGGTGGTATCGTCGCTCCTTATTTTTATTTTCTTCTCAGGTAGGTGAGCAGCTGTTCTCAATTGATTCAACGAGTTTTTTCTTTTTTCTTTTTTAGTCCGTTTATTGAGGAAATAAGGTAGATCTGCAGTTTATGGAGTATTTTTGAACCATTGCGGTCTGCAAATAATAGATTTTCGTACCTATGCTTCTGCGTTCAGACGTGATCTGTGCACATCTCATAAAATTTCTTCCTTTTCATGTTGATTTTCTGTCTTTGTTCATGTGATTAGACCGCGAGCTGAAAGTTTTGAGTTTGACCGCCATTTTTTGTATAAGGGAGAGGGAGGGGGAGAGAGGATTTCTCTGTGAATTTTACGACTTGAAATCTCTAATCTAGTGGTGGATTTCTCTGTGAATTTTACGACTTGAAATCTCTAATCTAGTGGTTACTTTGTGAATTATATCATTTGAATATTTTGTAGCTGTGTATGTTGCATGATGATGGTTTTATTGGGAAGGCTTGCCTGTAAAATGCATTCCGCTAGGCAGAGTGTTTTGATACTCCCATTCCATCAATTTCCCAAAATAATTCAACTTTGTATTCCTAATCCTTCTCAACTAGTCAACATGAAATTCCAGAGGGTATACAGGACCTATGATGACATTTGTCTGATTTTCTGTGCAAGCTGGAGCATAATTGCAACTTTGCATGGTCATAGGTGCGGGCAAGTTTTACACATCGTATGTAAGGGAAAACACGCGCGAAAGTTTTAGTCTTCTTCACTTTATTTACAAACAACCAGAAGGAGCCGACTGTTCAAAATTCAATTCTTCCAAAGTACTCCAGAATTCAAAACCAGTCAGAGGTTGATTGGATATCTTGAGAACCACCTCTAGAATTTTTTGAGCATTGAAGTCAAAACAAGGAGCAATCATTATTTTCTCTTATGTCCTGGTTTCTGCCGACCTGGTTTCTTTGGATCAGTTTTACCAGTAAAGATAATTTACGAAAGCTGATGGGAATTGAGATTTCTGTGATGAACTTTTGTTTCAAATCTCAGAAGCATTGGAGCCAAAACAGCTTCAAATAAAGGAGGAAAAATTATAGTTTCCCTCTTTCTTGCCAAATGCCTGTGGAGTTTTGGAATGCAATTTCTTTATTTGTATCATGATTTGCACAAAACAATGAATAAAGAGTGCATATTTAGATCACATCATTTAGGATAGTTAGAAACTATAGAATTTCTTAAATATTAGACATTTTGATGGTTAACATTCTTTATTTCGAATTTCTTCTTGGAAATTTATAACTGCTTGCTTTTTCAATCTATGTTTTCTTGGATGCCTGAACATATGCAATATTTAGCAAAGAACGGTGTGCTTTTTTTCTTTTCTTTTCTTTTGTTTTGTTCAATGTTTTAAAAGTAAACCAGAATGGGTTGGCCAGGTTGAAACTGTTAAACTAGATAAGTCTCTCTGGATGTATTTATGCACGAACAGTTATTGACTTGTAACTTAAATAGTAAAATTAGTGGAGTATGTCAAAGCAATGAGGGGTTAGGAAAGCATTCAGGACTTCCTTAACATTTTTTGATAATATCTATGGTGCAAAATATGTTTACCTGGTCCTGACTGGTACAAATTTTATTAAGGTTTGTCTTATAGCAACTATATTGTTGTTAGTTTTCTCAGGCTGTTTTTCTTTAGTTCCTTCTTTTCTATTACAGTAAGATGTGTAGGAAGCTATCTCTTCGTGCTTTTTAATTTTAATATTGGGTAATGATCATTACCACCGGAATCAAGGAACAACCCTTTTCTTCTTTATTAATTTTTTAAAAATCTTAACAATTAACTATATATATATATTTTTTGTTTTATAAAAAAAAAACTATATTTTTTTGTATGTATATATTTATAATGCCAAAATTCATTTTGGTTTGAAACTTTGACATACTATAATTACTATAAATTTATTCTTAAAATTTCTCAAAATTTAGCAGTGTGATATCCACTCTAAAAATGTTATTAAATATTTACACGTAAGTTTCCAATCAAGTAAATTTTGGATCATAATTATATAATATAGGAGAATATTGCAAATGGTTAAGATTTAAAATAAACATTCTCTAAAGATGTTACCTGGTTGTATGTGATCTTACTCTTTTATATTATAGCCACTGACACGTTGTACTTCTAGGGATGGCTGTGGTCAAGGGGAGTGTGCTGGTGGTTGCAGATCATATTGTTGTTCCAGTTAGTGCAGTTCTATCTGCCGTGAGAGATGTTGCCAATGAAGCGGTTGGAAATGATGATATACTAGTAGTTACACAAGCTTCTGCCATAAGTAATCTCTCTTTTTGCCTCTTTGAAGATATAATTAATCTTTATTAATTTCTGCTTATGCCTGTTGTTTTAGTTGTTACACAAGCTTCAATTAATGTTTATTAATTTCTCCTCATGCCTGTTGTACTATTGTTTACACTAGCTTCTGCTATAAGTAATTTCTCTCTATGCCTGTTAGAAGATACAATGGATGTTTATTCATTTCTCCTTATGCCCGTTGAAAGATTCAACGACTGTTTATTATCGTCTTCTGGGCACAGCCTATCAGGTAGCCAGTCAACCAGAAACTACACGCATGCATGTGTATGTTTCCTTTTTTTTTTTTTCCTGACAATTTAAACGTGACATGACATTAGGGGTTCTACATAGTACACACACATGCTTATACATGAACACACATCTATCTCACTATAGCAATGACCAGAATGAACTTTTTAGAAACAAATTTGTTGCTTTGTTACAGAAGCGCGATATGGAATTCTGTGGTTTGTTATGCATCACATGAACTACTCCTTCCTAAAACTATCCTTGCGACTGTCTTTTCAAATGACTTTCATCGACCATCTGGAACTAGTGCTGCCCTGAAGAAGCCTGTTTTATTCTTGCGACTGTCTTTTCAAATGACTTGCATCTACCATCTGGAACTAGTGGTGCCCTGTAGAAGCATTTATTCAGGAAAGGGACATTCAAAAAGACCAGGAAGATATATCAGAAACAACAGCCAATGAGCCCTTCACACTTAGTAGTGGTGGTACTTCTATAATCTGTCCTCAACGCAGATGTTATACATATTAGATTACTGTTTCCAAAGTGGCTTGTTGTCTGAACTGTGGGTCTTGAATTACAAGAACATTGCACACGTGAATACAAGCCATCTATGTTCCTCTGATCCAGCTTGTCTAGCTTGCTGTGCATCAGTGTCATGTACAAATTTGATGGCCCACCACCTTCTTTAGACTATTGCTAAGCGCTGGACTTGGCTACCTGCTGCTTCTGTTCACATGCATTGGTGGGCATCATATACAAGTTGCTCTATTTTCTTGTGGTTGATAGTGCCTTTAGATATTCTCTAAAAAGTGCTGCCAGCGTTTATCCTTAAGATCCATAGGAACTTTCTTTGTGGTCTATTTCCAAGTAACATTTCAGATGATATCATTATCACATAAGCATCTTGGAGATGCATTTTGCTCATATCATTGCAAGAAAGATCCAATTCTCAACTTGCATTGATTTTGTGCCTGTCTGCTTGACAGGAATTATGCATTAGTGTGAATTGTTAAAGTGGCCACTGTCCAATGTTAATGGACTCATTTTTTTCTAGAATCACATTTTTATTTTGTAAGATTCACTTGATTTTTGTTCCGATAGGGTGGAATACACATTTGAAATTTACTTGTATCATATATTCAGAGAGTATTGTGTGGAATCCATCATGAAATTGCCTGTTCTCATTGTTCTATATGATGGGTTTGTAGAATTTGGTACTGAGGGAGATTCTGTGAAACAGCTGTTATGTACTCTATTTTTTGTCGGTAGATGGCCTATAACATTAGTTCAATCATGTGTGGCAGCTCAGATGACTGATGTGGATTTTGATTGTGATGATGGCCATGTATGTGCATGCATTCTAAGATAATTCAAATTTAAATGATAGTTTTCCAACTGGTCTAGAAAACTTTTCTTGTGTTACTGTCTTTTTTGCTAATATATTTTGCTGATGAACTTGATTGAACTGCAGCAGTAGAGTTGCCAATTGACTCTTCATCACTGAATCTAGTGGTTTCCTTGATGAAAAATCCCAATGCTGCTAGCGAGCAGTGGCTTCAAGAGATAATTAGAATGTTGAAACCTGGTGGCAAGCTTGTATTGCAAACTTTTGTACCTTCCAGCGAGACAACAGATAAGGTACATATTCCAGAATACAGCGAAGAATTGCTCATTTTCATATGTGAAAGCTGAAATGTGATTTATCTCCTCTCTATCTTTGCAGTCAATTACTGCCCTTGGAAGGAAGTTGCTATTGGCAGGATTTGTTGAAACACAAGATCTGCAATTGAAACAATTGTTTCCTTCTGAAAGCTGTCATTCACTCATCGTATGTGAAAAGTCACAATCCATCATTTGTTCCTATATTTTTGTTTTGAGTGTTTTTCCTTACAGTCTGATATTGAAAACTGACATCGATTTTCCTTGTTCATTATTGTCTAGGCCAAGAAGCCTTCATGGAACATTGGCTCATCCTTTTCCATCAAGAGACCTGTGAAGGGCCTACCCAAAGTTCAGATTGATGATGATTTCGATCTGATTGATGAGGATAGCCTACTAACAGAGGACGACTTGAAGAAGCCCCAGTTACCAGTTGGTAGGGTGACAAACTCAACATTGACATTGCTAATGCTTTCTTTATATTCATTCATGCCAAAGCAGATGACCTGAATAGATTGATTAATTTCCTTTGTAGTTGATGATTGTGAAGTTGGAAGCACAAGGAAAGCCTGCAAGAATTGCACTTGTGGCAGGGCTGAGGCAGAGCAGAAGATGGAGAAACTGGGTCTCACTGCAGAGCAGCTGAACAACCCCCAGTCTGCTTGTGGCAATGTGAGTCGTTGAACTATTGATGCATCATCTCTAATCAACCTATGTTCTCGTCAAGCTTGAAAAGATGAATTCTTTGTACCTGGGTCGTATTAACTTCTGCGTTGATGGATGTTCCGTGCAGTGCGGACTAGGGGATGCATTCCGCTGCAGCAGCTGCCCTTATAAAGGTCTTCCTCCATTTAAATTGGGTGAGAAGGTAACGAAAGAATCGATCACTTGCCTGTCAGAACGCTTGGGTATTTTGTGGATGTATATTTATATTCCTCAGCCTTTTTTTTATCTTTGAAGGTCATTATGATTCTCCATTTTTCATCATTGTAGGTGTCGCTGGGGAACTTCCTTGTCGCAGATATATGAGAATCCGGAGCAGAGGGTAGACACGGACGGCAATGAGTTGATTGCATAACCCAATTAATGTCGTCGTGGGGTCATATTTGGACTTTGATATTCATCACATGTGATAACGAACATCCCTTACTTCTGTGGGAGTTGTTCCCATCAAAATATAACAAAATACACGTCCAATCATGCCAAGAGCATCGGCAGTTTTGATTTATTATGCTGTTAGGCGATGAAATCTGTTCGTTGAAATTTCTTGGAATCCCTTAGTTTCAAGACTTAATCGATTATTTTCCATCAAAAAAAAAAAAAAAGACTTAATGGATTATTCCACGTTCAATGTGTTAACCGATAGCATTGCGCCAAAAAACCTTATAATTCTATTTGTAGTTTTTCTAGTACGGCCATGGCAGGGTGTTGGCGGCAGTAGCCCCGAGCATGTCATTATTTTAGAGAAGGGTGAAAATAGAGCTGGGTTGACCCATGACCCGAATCAATTTTATGAAGGGTTGGAGCAAAGATTTTAATCCAGTGGGGGGAGAGGTTAGGATTTTAAACCCGTTTCAATTTTAAAGGACGGTAGATTGATCATTGGGGTAGGTTGACATGCCCTGCAAGGAATAAATTATATGACTTGTGTGAATGTTGTTTTGTTGGATAAATATATTTAACCTTATGACTTATTAACGTAAATATTATTGACTTATTAACGTAAATACTATTTATGTTGATGCATGTTCAATTTATTTATATTGATAAAATTTTATTTTTTAATTGTGTATATGTGGTTTAAGTAATCTCATTCACATATTCACATATTTATTAGCGAATAAAATATATTATTTATGTTGTTCATATTTTATAAAAATGAATATTATTATTTTGCAATTTAATAGTTCAAATTGTAATTCAAGTTTACATCAATGTACTTTTAAGGTTGATATACATATTTATCATCAATATTTATCATCAATGTACTTTTAAGGTTGATATACATATTTATCAAGGCTGAGTTATAAATGAAATTATTTAAAAAATTTTACTAATGCTTTATTATGAAAATTGTTTTACTCAATAAATAGTAAAATATTAATTTATTTAACTTTTAAATTTATTATAAATATGATTTTCTATTTGTAAGTTTATAATTTTGAAGTGTTCTTATATTTTTTTTATAGCAGTTGGAATTAATTGAGCTTAAAATAACTGCTTTGCTTTGCTTTCATTGACCAGCCAGATCGTGAAGTAGAAACTTTATAATTTGTATAAGCTGCTAGGATTGCATGGTAGGGGGACACATCACACATGCATGGCGTTGCCGAAAAATGAGAATGACCGTACTCCGGCTGCCTTTGGTGCATACTGCATGTTACATACCTCTTGGAATATTGGAATTGGGCTGGTTTGGGCCACATGAGCATCTTGGTGGGGGGAGGGGGGAAACATAATCCGTTTGCTAGAATTTAACCCAAAGATTGGACTGAAAATGAATAATTCATGTAGATAAAATAAATGACTGTTGACCAACAAAAGATAGACGATCAAACAACTATAACTTAATGATAATGGATAATTAAGCGTTTGCTACCCGCGCTTTTATTCTAGAAGTAGGCAGGTCAACCATGCAGGTCAACCATGTCTTGACCCGCCTTGACCCAGCCCTTGCATTGTATAAATTATTTTTATAAATTATATGATTTATTTATGTGAATGAGGCTTCGTTGAATAAATGTATTTAACTTTATAACATATTAATGCAAATATGATTTATATGGATGGGTATTTAATTTTATAAGTTATTTGCATAGATAAATTTTTGTCAGAAAAGCATATATGTTGTTGAAGTTATGTATTTCATATGATTTATCAATAGAATAAGCTATATTATCTGTTTTCTTTATATCATTCAATAATGAATATTATTATTTTATAATTTAACAGTTTTAATTGTAATTCAAGATTTACATCTATGTTATTATTTTGAAAGTTGATATGTATTTATAGAGATTAAATTGTAAATAAAATTATTTTAATTTTTTTTTAATGATTCGCTATGATAATTGTGTTTTACTCCACTCAATAGTAAAACATTAAAGTATTTAACCTTTAAATTTATTATAAATATAAGTTTACACTGATATGCATATAAATTCTTAAAACTATCACCTTTTGGCCCATTTTTTTAATTAACCCATTGTCCCTATATTAGTTTACTTATTAAAGAAATATGAGAGTCAAAATTTTCTTATCCTAATTTAGTACAAAAAGTAGAGTTGAATAGAATTTTTGAAACGTAGGGTTAATGTCAAGCACATTCTAACCCTCCCCAACTCAAGGGATGCAACTTAGGTCTGATTGAGCCTGATAGGGCTTGCCAAACTTAAATGGTATTAGAATTTGTTTTTTTACAGCCCGAACCTAAAAAATCTGAATCTAATAAACCCAATTTGTAAATATTATAATATTAGAGTTCAAGCAAACTCGAACCTGATATATTATGTACATGATATCTAAACAATGCTTCTTTATATTTTGTATATTTTATGTTATTTATATTTATATTTGAATACATATTTGACATATGCAATTATACTATAAATAAATTATCTTATTTTTATTTATCTTTTATTTATATCATTTACTTTTACGTCAATTAATTTTCTTCCTTTTATCTTTTTTGTGTTAAAATTTCTTTTAGAAATATTCTTTATATTGCTATGATGTTAAAAATATGTAGTTTGACTACATATTATTTACATAATTTGTTATTATTTATATTTACATACAATTTTAAACTTGTTATCTTATAAAATGTAAATTCATTAATCTAAATTTCAATCCAAAATTAATTTTTAAAAATAGGGTTAGAGTTTATATTTTACAAGTATGACTAGAGCTAGGGTTAGAGTTAAATTTTATAAATATGATTAAGGTTAAAGTCGAGGTAAACTCAAATTTAATTTGCACGAATTGCACCTCTATCGACTCGCGCCGATAACCCTAGATAAAATAGTACTTTTCTCATCCACTTCTACTTCCTTGTTAGAGTATTTTTGCTTTAAAATAGGTGAGAGTTGGAGAACTATATTATATTTTTGTAGGTTTTTATATATAAATCTTTTAAATTAAGATCGTCATATTTTAAGAGAGAGGCTTCCATACCACAATCTTCATTATTTTGTTCGGTCCTGACCACAATGTAAAATTTATTTTATTTATTATATTTAGAATAATTTGTTAAATCAAGAGTTGATATATTTCGTTTGGAATATATGCAATAAACGTAATAAAATTATTTAACATATATTATTTTTAAAATTATATTTTAAATATCTAAATAGGCTAAAACATCGTTCACATGAGAATAAATGATTCTATGAGCAACTATCCCGTCCATGGAGCATAACCCTATTATAAAAAGTCTTTTATCACAATAAAAATGATGTGGACAAATCTAAGTGAAAAAAGATGATGGTCGTCTTAAATACGTATTTTTTGAGTGGTAACTGGTAAGTCAAAATTTTATATATAAATATATCGCAGAAAAAATTATATTATATTTTTTATGAAGAAAATTTGACACATATATATATATTTTATGAAAGAAAATTTGATATATATAAAATTAGTCGCTCATGCCTATGTCTATATGAGTAAAAAAAAATTTTTTTAAAAAAAAAGTCTTTCGTGCATTTGACGTTTTAGTAGCGTTCAACGTAAAAACGGAGAAACTACGGAGGTTGCATTCGAGATGATCCGAATATCTTTGCGAGGCGTTTGGTATCCGAAGCCGCCGAACAAACCTTCTTCGGAAGCGTCGATCCGAAGTTTCAACTCTTCTTCTCTATTTCTCTTCAACGACTTGTAAAAAGCGACCTTTTCTCCCAAGGAACGAATCCAACTCTCGCTGCTGCCGCTGCCGCTGCTTCCGCAATCGAGGTTCTCCAAGTCTGGAAACTTAAGACGGAGAGGTCCTTCCTTCTGTTTTGCTCTTTTCCGCTCAGGACTTCAATCAAATAGCTGGACAACGATGGAGGAAATAGTCAAGGTACTTCAAAATCGCTTCTTTTACGGCCTCTTCTTTTCTCCTCAATATTGCATACTATTTCAACTTCCATCATTGGACAACTGTAGTTTTTTGAGGCCGGTTTTCGTGACTTTTGGGGGAGTTTTTAGATCTTCATACGGTGACATGAATCCCATGAATTTTTGGGGGTATTTAGATCTTTTGCGGTTCGTTCTGTTGCTCGTAGCGTGTTGTTATTGTCATGTTCATGCTTTCCTATGCTGAAATATGTGATGCGATATGATGGGATTCGATGCTCATGCATACTAAGAGATGAGCCAAGTAGATGTAATTGCGTGATCAGGCAAACACCGAACGTCTGATGGACGGTGAATTTCCGGCTATGGGTGAACTTTGTATTAGATGGATAACAGTAGTTATGATGGTAAATTCGACATTGTTTGCTTTTGGATTGGCATCTTCTGTTTGTATGGAAATTCCTATTGGTCAACGGATTATTTTCCTTGAGATGCATCTGCCATCTGCAGTGTTGATTGTTTGATGCTTGAACCAGGGGTGATATTGACCATTCATGCTGGTCCATCTTTCACTGAAGTACAAGCATTTGAGTCGCGCATTTCTATGGGGGATTTGCATCATGAATGTACCTGTTAAAGTCTGTGTTGTTCTTCTGCTCATCTGGTAGTCTGGATCCAGGAAAGAATATTGGCTACAGAAAGTACCTTTTGGCCGCATCATAAGATGAGAAAAACCACTTGGGTCTTGGGGCCTGCTTATTTTAGGGTATGATCATTGAATGATGACATGGGTGAGACATGTCGCTTATAAGGAAGGACACTTTTGTTTGCTTGATCCATGTCCTACTCTTGCCGCTTGACGAAGTTTGCAAGGAGGCATTAGTTGACTATTGGTAGTATATGACAATATCACATAATAATGGATTGCACATGTTGTGTGTTATAACTGCTTTAACTCTGGAAATTCCTAATAATGCCCATTCCTTGACCCCTAAAATAAATTTCCAGGTTGAAAGTTGTCTTGACTTTTGCAAAATTAATCTCAATATTCAGCCTCAAATTCTTGTTCCTTCACATTTGCCTATCTGAGTGCATATCAGTAACCTTTCTAGTGTTGCAAAATCAAGATTTGTTTGTAAAAGTCAGGATATCCGAGTGCATATCAGTAACCGTTTTAGTTTTGCAAAAATCAAGATTTGTTTGTCAAAGTCAGGATATCCAAGTGCATATCAGGTCAGGAAGCCCTGACTTTAATGCTTTGAATTAGAGTTAACAAAACAGAGAAAACCTATTGCCATTTGCATGATTGTAATTTGGATTATGTTTTGTTTGTAACAGAGGATTGCTGTTTTCACATGCAGGTATATGTTTCCACAATAGAGCCTTCTCTTTTTTATTTAAGTATGACGTAAAATGAAGTGTGCATGACTAATTACAGTGGCTCGATCATTCTTGTTTATTTACGATATAGATTTAAATCATGTTATGTGCTTTATGATCATAAGTGTTGCATACTGGATGACATGGAAGTAGTTCACTAAACATCCATTGCAGTTCCAAGGCCTGAAATTATCTATGAAAGGTGTAACAGTCTGGATCATGTTTCTATGACTATTTGATGTGATAATCGGATTAACTAGGAATCATTAAGATCTTTCATATATTTGAAAAACAGGACTCATGTTTATGGTTATGTTTGAATATTTTTATTACTTGATTAGAACTAATCGGGTAGTAATCATAATCAACGGGCAAAACGATGATTTCACCATTTATGGTTTCACATGTGCAAAGACCCGCTTGAAATGTTTTTTTTTTGGAGCTGATACCATGTTTTGGGAAAACAAAAGATCAATATTTCTGGATAATTTTTTCATTGTGCTGGATGGGTCTTAATTGTTTTTTCATATACTTTACAGAAACATTTTTATAGTGGTAAACTCTTTGTTAAAATGATCATTTACATTGCATGGAAGAAGAGCTGTGTATTTTTGCCATGTATGTTGCATAATTTCATTCTCTTCACTTTTTGAGAACCACTTAAATGGAATCCAGGAAGAGCAATGTGCTGTTGCATCCACTCCTGAAGGCCATGAAACAAAATGTTGGGGATGTGGTTTGCGCCTGCTTCTGGCATCATATGCACCTATTTACAAGTGTGGATGGTGTGGAGCTATAACAAACCAAAATCCTTGGAAACGTGAAAAGAGATGTTCTAGGCGCTGGATACGTCTGCGGGACCAGTTTTTCGTCGTTGCGGTTCTTCTCTTTATGCTATTTGTAATATGTATGCTGCAATGTTTTTTAGTTTTATTTTTTGCTTCTTATTTTCATTTGAGATTGTAAACTCGCAGTTTTTACACGGAGAACTGGGTGGGTGCTTCACCCTGTTGCATTCTCCAGAGACTAAGATGATGTTTTATTAATATGTTTTCTGACATTGGCAGGTGGTGGTGTCTGGGCAGTTTACCCAGTTGTTTTTGCTGTGAGTAATTTCTGTGGAGTTTTCCACTGCATTGTAACATTTATCCTCTCAGTTAGTACCCTTTCTAGTTTCAGTTTAGCAGCATTTCTATCCCCTGGGGCACCACCAAGCATGATATGGGGCAGCTATCCTGTAGTTGGAAAAGGTGGCCTTGAAAATTATACTTACTGCATATATTGTTCGAGGCCAAAGTCACCAAGAACTCATCATTGCCGCTCTTGTGGGATGTGTGTGTTGAATATGGATCATCACTGCCCATTTGTAAGTGTTCTTGTCTGTCTTTGGATTGTCTTCATTTCCATTTGCATGATGAAATATAAAAAAGAGCAGATTAATTTTATTATTGTCTGATCTAGTTATTATTATTCCTTTCAAAAAATATTTCTTACTTCTAGTTACAATGCATTCTGCTTCACATCCATGGAACTCATGTCACCGGATTGGTTGTCATTTTCTGGGCTGTAGCATGGGCATGTTGTTCATCACAATGCGTCCAGAAGTGTTGCAATCAATCAGGAATTTACTGTCTAAGGTGATTTGTTTGAGTTCTAAAAGTTCTCTAAAACTGGAAGAATCCTACGTATGTCATCGTCGAGTAAAAGATTGATAAGTTGATGTTATCGCTGGGTGACTCGGAGTAAGAGAGAGAGAGAGTAAAAGATTGATAAGTTGATGTTATCACTGGGTGACTCGGAGTAAGAGAGAGAGAGAGAGTAAAAGATTGATAAGTTGATGTTATCTCTGGGTGACTCAGAGAGAGAGAGATGTTTCTTCATTGACTTAATTCTCATTTCTTCTGATATTATATTCCTCCTACCTCTAAACGGCATGGAGAATGAGAGAGAGAGGGAGAATTGATGTAATTCTCATTTCTGTTTTGTCATTGTCGTAATTCTCATTTCTTCCAATATTATATTCCTCCTGTCTCTAACCAGCATAGAGAAAATTGAGAGAATTGACATATTTCCCATTCCTGTTTTTTCATTGACGTAAATCTCATTTCTTCCAATATTATATTCCTCCTGTCTCTAAACAGCATAGCAAAAATTGTTGCTCCTAGTTATGGTATTAATCCACACCTAATGTTTTGAATCCTGTTGTGTTGTGCATCCTTTTACAAACATTCCTAGAATTAAAAAGTAGTTTAGGCAATCAACTGGACCATGACAACAAAATCACTGGACAATGGGCACTGAAAGGCCTGATTGCAGTCCATGGTTAATTCCATTCCCTGAGGGTTAACTTGAGATACAGTTTCCACAACCTGTCTTTTTCATTGTCACCTTCCATTTGTTTTATCCTTATTCACTTTACAGCTGACATCAATCCTATGTCATTGTTATTTGCACTGAATTTCTTTCCAATCAAATCTACCCTACCAATCAGGCCGGAAATGTTTGGTGATGATCTGTGTATGGTCTGCTTAGCACTTGTAGTTTCACGTTGGCCTGAGGTTGCTATGATAGATTGTTATGCTAATGTTACAATGTACCATTGATTGACTTCTTAAATCTTCAACATATGAGATTGACTGAAGAACTGATATCCATCATCTAGTTGTTAAATTTGCTCTAAATTCTGGCAAATGACAATTTTATTTTCATCTCACCGGTCACTGCGAGTATGAGAGTCAGGGAAGTTACCATTTTTCTGCTTTCACATCAATGATCCAAGTCATTTCTCCAGAGGATCCCAACATAAGCATGGCATATTGCTAACTGTATTCAAAACTTGGAAGAATCATCATGTCGTGTTTTTCATGACATTGCAAGATCACATATAAGTGTCTTTTGCAATCCGAATTATCTTCTTGGGAAGTCTGGCAGCCAGATTCACAAGGAACTCTTCTAATGGCCGTTTAATTGAGTGAATATAAATGCACACACTCACACAGACACACATACAGGAACAATAAAAGAAAATTATGGATTTTTTCCTTGGCTTCTTCTTCTGATCCTCATTAAAAAAATTAAAAAAAGAAAAAGAAAAAGAAAATTGCATAAAAGATCAATAAAAATAAAAGAAACTCTTATCCTTTTTCTTTAGATCTTCATCTTCTACCTTTCTTTTGCTTTGTTCAATTTTTGGCATAGTACAGTACAAGGAAGAGGAGATTTTGATTTCAGGGGTTATGGTTTATGGTATTTATTTCACAATCCACATTTTCCATGCAGATTGGGAACTGTGTGGGAGCTGGTAATCATCGGTATTTCATAATCTTCCTGTTCTCCACTGTCGTGAGCACTACATATGTTTTTTTAATGTCTGTATATGCTGGTCTACACCTCTGGCCTCCTTTGGCTCACAGATCCCTGGAACCTTCAATTATCTTCAGTGAGAAGGCCATTTTCACTGTGTTGAAAGAGGTCATCCGTTCTTTGTTGAACTCTGCTCTGCTTTTATCGACTAGAGGACTTGTCGTCGTATATTTGGCTATTGCAAGCCTGTCTGTGCAAATCGGCTTAACAGTACTTCTTTGGCAGCAGCTCTGTTATATTTATAAAGGGAAGGCCTATTTAGATGATCTAAATTCTTCAGATAGTGGAAGTGATGAAAGGGGTTATCAAAACCTTTTCAGATTCTTTGGTTGCCCATACTCAGCGTCAAGATTTCTTTTGGGTTCTTCTGATGCTGGGAAGATTCACAAGAAATGACCATCGACACCTCCAATGTAAACTGGAGATTTGCTGTCCAGAGTAACCAGCTAAATTCTCTTTCTTCTAGTTCAAGTGGAGTCACAAGCCTTCTTAGCGGTGCGAGCCGTGATCACCGGTTTCTTGCTTCACCATGCTGGTGGCTCAGTCCATCATCTAATACATTCTAATGTAGATGAGCCACTGATCGGAAAAAGATAACCATAGTCCTAGCATCTGCATTTTTCACACGATCTGGTCTGTTGAAAATTTTCTTTCTTTGTGGCTCAGCACTGTAAGGTGGTAGCAATGGATGGTTCCCGTGTAAACACAGTTGTCACCGACATGGAAATAGAATTCATTGTTGTCCAACCTTTCTGGTCAACTGTTGTAGGTCATGACCACTGACATGCATGTGAGAGCAGAGATTTTTCCAGTGGGTAGAGATGCTGCTGTATCCACTTCTCTTAAATGCACTCACTGTCAAAACATCACTATCCCAACTGAATGATAATAGAATAAAAATATAAATAATTAGCTTGTAGATTTTTATTCTAAAAGCAACACTATCCTCATCATGTTCTGATGAAAGGACTTTGTTTGGTATTGTGCCTGGAACCTGCAAAATGAATAATGTGCCAATGGCTAGGATCTTATACACGCGTCACACAAAGACAAATCTGCTGAATCTTGGATTAAGTGTGCAATGCGTGGAAAAGATTTTTGGTTGTGTAAGGTACTCTAGTGTATTTTCATGAAGAGAAATTGAGTGTTATTTTAGTATACTTTCACGAAGACAATTGCTCCAGAGAATCCCGAGTCACGCCATAAGAGTTGTCACGAAAATCCATTAGTCATCCGTTACCTATTCACTCTTTGCAGGTTGCTCAGTTGCAATTCATGAGCTATGTAGTGCTAAGCACTCGGGAGTCTACTTCAACTTCACTTATTTGAAAAGAGCTCGAAATTTGCATTTTAAACCCTCTAATTTTGCGTATTTACATTTTCATATCTGAGGTTTGCGTATTAGCATTTTAAATCTTGTGAAGTTGGAATTTTTTTATTTTTTATTTTTTACATTTTTGACCGTCCCTAATAGCACTAAAAATCAATGTTAAAATTTTATAAAATGCCCTTTGTATTTTAAACCAAACTTTACATGGTTTAAAATACTAATATACAAATCAATATTCTAACAGTGTTTTTTAATGTCGTAAGTGTCACGAGGGCAGAAAGTTTAAATCAAATTTTACACAATTCAAAATATATAGGGCATTTTAGAAATTTTCACAAGATTTTAATAATAATTTTTAATATTGTTAGGGCTGAGGGTTTAATATAAGTGGACATTGTTGGGGCTAGTTGGTAGATATGAAAGGGCGCATTAAAATTTCAATGTGCCAATCGCGACCCAATATATTATATTTAACATGAACCTTGATCTCACCACCAAAGGTTCCACCCTAGTAGTAACACCTTTGTTAGATACGTAGGAGGACGAATGTTCAACTCTCAGCCAATGCGTCCAATTATTCCTTTCTCTATAGTGCGTTGGAGTTTAATGTAGGTGAAGCTTAGTCTTCATATAGATAGGTGAGAGTCTGTTCTCATTAATATGAACCTAAATGTAATATCAAATGTAAAATCGTATAATACTAAATAATAATGAAAAAAACATGAACCTTGATCTCATGTGGCCGGATGCATCTCCCACGTGGCCCACTCGAGACCCCATTTAATTTTTAAGTTTTTTTTTTTTTTTATAGAACTGTTTTGTTAAGTGTATTTAACTTAGATATCAAGTTTTATCACTTTTAAGATATATATATTTTTAATTTTAAACTTAGGACCGTAGGAGTGTTTTGAAAATGATTAAAATACTTCTGTGTTTGAAATTTAAAAAATATATAAATATCTTCAAAAATGGTAAAACTGTCATATGGGTTAAATACACCAACAGCATCATCTTTGTGGGTAAAAAAAAAAAAAACAAAACAAAATTATTTTGCATAGGTAAACGCTGGTCTAATAGGAACACGGAAATCCTGTAAAGTAGGATTTCAGTCATGGCTCATTTGACACTTATCTACTTCCTATCAAGCCGGCCGCGAATCATAGCTTATTTGGGGTGTGTTTGTGAAGTTGTAAAACTTTTGATGAAAAGTTTTGTATGTAAAAGTTGTCAAATCAGTAGAAAATGATGTGATATTATAGAGGTAATGATGAAGAATAAATAGAATAAATTTAAAATAAATAAGTTAGTTGTATTGGTAGTTGTGTAGAAATGATTGAAAAGTAGGGTTGTTGCATAGAAATATGTGTAAAAAATAATTAAAAAAAGAGTAGTTACGAGGAGTGAAAAGTTTTAGATTGAAAAGTTTTAATTTGACAACTTTTTCAAATTGCCAAACACACCCTTGATATATATCCCATGGTAAGTTTCTAAAATTTCAAATGTACCCATAATATGTGGATTTACTCAAAAGCCCTGCAGATTTAGGGCTTACTACCTTGAGTAGGCCACTTGGGGTGGAGGAGACGGCAGCATTGACGATAAAAGCCAGCTCTACGCAAACAGTGAGCGGAAGGAGGTGGGTATGGCTGCCACCCCAGGAGTACGGACGAGGTGGTGCCCGCAGCCGTCGTGGAGGATTGGTGGCCTCTTCACGGACCCATCGGCTGCAGGGTATTGGCACCGGACATTGAGATACGGCTGGCATCACCAACAGACAAGGTAGTGTATTGAACCGGGAAGATGATGTCCCTTGCAATTAATACACATGCGGCTGCTCCAACGATATCTTAGGCCTTTTTAAAAGAATTAACCTGAAATTAAACGCACCGCTGGTAGGTCTCCAAAGGGTATGTGTCGGTATGGCCATGACATGCAAACCTCGTACATTTTGGATCTTAGAGAAGTTAAGATTCCACGTGGGTCCTGTTTTCTCTAGTTTTTCTTCTTCTTCTTCTTCTTCATCTTTTTTTTTTTAAAAAAAAATTTTAAAATCCGTAACTTACTAATGTGAACACTCACTTGATCATTCTTAGCGGTGGAAGAACGATTTAAGCGCATGTAGAGAGAGTTTTTATGTCAAGGAAAAGGCTGTTCCTGCACAGAAGAGAGGGTTGGGTAATCTCCCGAGAGAGCAACCTGCAGCTACTAGTTCAACTAGGTGTTGGAAATGATTTTACATCCTACGCTGCGCATGGGACGAACTTACCATTCAATTAATTCACCCATTTGCCGGAATTTACTTTTTATTCGCGTTGCATCCTGTGTCTATCAAGGTTCTACGCATCCCCCCAACCCACAAACCATCCTTACAAATGCCTGCCCAGTTGAAATTATCCATAAGATACCAACGAAACGTCACTTGGTGAAACCTCATCAATGTACCTTGGCCTAATCGGTGGAAAATACAAGAAACAGAAACAATCGCTAACCGGTGTTCCCTTCTTAATTTTTTCTGCACAAAGTAGCCTACAATTTCTGAAAAGACTAATATCATTTTCTCCAAATTTCCTCATCTATCCAATCAATCGAGGATTTATTATTATTATTATTTTATTAAAAAAAAAAAAAAGAATGGAAGAAAGAACGATAACACCGCCTGGAGCTTCTCTAACTTGATCAAATACAGTGCAGTGCTTCACTCACAATCCCATTAAAAGTTAATCATGATTCTGATCAGTATCAATAAATAATTACACCACTGTAATCATTGAAGGGAAAGCAGATATGCCTCTAAAAAATCAATTGTAAAGCTTCAGAAATGCCGCATGCATACCATCCCTGTCATTCCCATGCTGTGCCAAAATTATCATTATCCTCATGCATACTCACAGATGTCACCATATCGGATCAAGTTTCCGTCCAACAGAACTTCTTGCAACTATTAGCAATGCATGAGATCCTCAACTGAAAATGAGCCAAAGCTTGAATGGAATTCACTGCCAAAGCAACGAAAACGCAAAATTGCCGCACGAGCTCATGAAAGCTGTTTTCATCCCCACAGAACCACTGGAAATATTGGGGCAATCTTTACAACTCAAGAATTAAAAAATGCGAGGTTTCCTAAGCATTTTCTGTGGACTAGAAAAATCGATAGACAATTATGAGCTTTTAGGTACATTCATAATTGACACATTCTGTGGTTTCACATCACAGAAAAGATTCTTTAGTAAGTTAAATATTATTAATACTATTCTATAAAAAAAAAATATTAAAAAAACAGTTGAAATGAAGAACTTATCCACTATAGACCAAGAAATTAACACCAGCTTTCTGCCTCAGTTCAAATACAATGGGAATGGCCGCCAGCTCACGGATCCGCCAATATGGAAAAAGTGACGGGTCAATTAACTAGTTTAGCCGTCTGTTGCATAGTCCGATTCCTGGCACATACACCTGAATGACAGAACTTTCTTCATAAAAAAGCCAGCTTCTACACCAAAAACAAGGTTCTGTTCTGCCATAACACCAATTGATTGACAACACAAGAACGATGCAACCGCAGCATGTCCGCATTCAAGTCAATTCTCTTCAGACATGCCTTTTCAAATGCCAACCTATGTTTCTGCTTCAAATGCCAAACTATATTACAGCTGTGGCTTCGTGAGTCCTCCAGAAGCAAGCTGCAAAATTAATGCAGGTTTGAAATAACTACAACCTTTCATAGACAGTAAATACAGAACAGATCTCACACAGTCACTATACCTGCATTAGAAATCAACACCTGCAGGCCATAAAGCTCATGACAACCTGCAAGGATGAACCAGTAACATTCGGAATCATCCCAGCATGTTTTAAACTAAAAAATATCATTGTATTGCATCATTTTTTGAAAAGCACCTACTAGGATTAGAAGAAGCAATTAAAATAAATATAAAACAACCACAGCTGACTTCCATCCAAGCAAGGAGCTTTGCAATTTCACAGCAGCCCCCCTAAGAAATAATCACCCAAATGCTGAATCTGCAGTAGATACCACATGATCATCAGTTTGAAACAAAGCTCTTAAAAAGGTTCGATTAATCTCCAACAGATCACTTAAAAGAAGCAATAACTATAACATCAATTGCAGACTCAGTACGCCGGGGACACTTCAGAGTAAGAGTTCCATTTATCGCTTCCTGCCACCACGTTCTCTCAGAGAAAGTGTCAATGTTTCTCCTGGGCCAATATTGTAGTAAGCAAGCGACAAGTTGTCCTTGAGAAAACCAGCACGACCACTCAGCTTCTGTTTATTGGCTGGAAGTTGAACTTCCCCTGCAATCTTCTCCTTCAAGCTGCCAATGGTCTCAGCCAAAGATTGCATTGAGATCTCCAGAGTCTGCCCCTTCAAGTTGCCTTCATCAACATTTGGCACGGATACAGATATGCGAACAGATCCCTATAAATTTTTTAGAAAGAGCACAAGTCATGTATTATGTCATTGTCAAGTAAATGATAAAAGCAAACAAAATAAATCACAAGCAGGATCTACAAAAATAAAACTACAGGCAAAGCTCATACCGGATGCTGAGCCAGGAATTGATCCTCTGGAATGAGTGCAGTGTCATCAACTCTCTGCCTCTTTGGTTCTGGTTCTTCTGGTAGTGGTGGAGGAGCTTCCTCAGGAGGTGGTGGAGGTATTCCTTGAGGCAAAGGTGGCTGAGGAACCATGGGTTGCATGGAAGGTGGGGGCATGTGCATAGGTACAAAAGGCCGGCCCGCAGGCAAGGGTGTGAATTGGGATCCTGGTGGAGGTGGCACTGGTCCATTAGGAATGTTACCCGAAACTGGTGGACCCATTGGGGGTCTAACCATTGGTGGTGGCTGTGTTGATATCATCATGGGAGGCTGTGGTCTGATCGGCGGAATCATTTGCATTACAGGCATTCTACCCTGTGGAGCATTAAAGATACCAGTGCTGGCAGGAATCGAATATTGAGGTGCACCCGGAGGCCGTGGAATATTCAGTGCAAGTCCGGGTGGTGGAGGAAGAGGCCGAACAGATGGTATTCCTGCATTTGGTGGAGGTGCTGGACCTGGAAGATTCCTTCCCTCACTGTTAGAAGAATCAGACAACTCCTCACCCGGAAGACTCTGAGACATGGCCTGGTTAGCAGTGCGCCCAATGCTTCCTGTATGACCATCCCATATGACTTGTTTTGGTTGCTCTTCTTTTTTCTTCTCAATCTCTGCCTTGACGGCATTGGAAACTTCTTCCTCCGTTGTCCCAAAAATATCAGGACGAGTGCGTGCAAGGCCAACAATGTTCCTTGATATCTCATCATCTTGAGCAAGGGTTGTCTCCCGAATCTTAGCCATCATCCTCTCCTTCTGCTCCTTGTATTTGGGATCAATAAGAGAAATACGCATGTGCTCCGCCATTTCATTAATTGGAATCAGTTCTCCGGTAATAGGTGACACAACAAACTTAGTGGGATCTCTTTCAGCAGGAATTCTCTCTTCAGGTCTCTTCCAATTTTTCACTATCCGCATTGGTGGCTCAGGCTCATTAGTATCCTTTGTTTCATTCTTTTTGTCCTCACCATTCTCTTCAAGACTAGCTGCTCTCATTCCCTCTTCAACAAGCAGGACCTCCTCTTCATCCATTTCCATTTCCACTTCCTTACCGGGTTCAGCTACTTCTTCTTCCGCAGTAGACATCTTGCTTCTTCTTATGACCTCTTCTAGCGTCATTGGATGTGGCAATTCATCATCTTCATCATCTGCAAATTCAATTGTCTCCACCACTACAAAGTCATGCCAATCAATCATTGCCATCTGCATTCTTTCCTGCTCAATTTCATCCTCCGCCTTCTGTCGTGCCTGCTCCTGTGACCGCTCCCACTCAAGGCGGTGCAGGCACCGCTCAAGCACTGTTGTCATGTCCACCACGCTCTTCCTCAGTTTATCTGTCAACCCCTTGGGTGGCATCAAAACCTTCGAGTATGAATCCGCAAGTGCGGTGAAGAACATGAACATGCTGTGTGTTGGCTTCAGGAAATGAAACTGAGGGTTGTTGATCTCTCGGCTTGTTAGGCCTGTCAGGAATGACTTTCCATTGCGAGCTACAAATTGAGCTGTAAGCTTGATGATGTCCAATTCTTCACCAGTAATTCCTTCTGGAAGCCGAACCGTGTACTGTTCAGCCTCTGGGGGCTCAAGAGCCTTGCGGATGGGTGGCTTGAACAGGGCCGCTGCATCTGGCTTAGCCTCTTCCTTACCATCTGCAGCTGGGGCAGTAACACCAGCCTCAGGAGCAGCAGTATCTGCAGGCTGTGAAGGTGTGGTCAGCTGAGCAGAAGATTGCAACTGGACTCGAAACTCCGAGATTCGGTGCTGGTAATAGGCATGATATGGGTCGGAGCTGCTCAAAAAGCTGAATTTAGCATTCCCAGTGTTGTTAGCAAGGATGCGTTTCTCAAATTCAGGCCCATTCTTGGCAACAAACTGCGCAGTCTTGTCGACAATGGTCCGGACGTCAGGGGGAGGATGTATGATGCCAATGGTTCGGGTGTGTGTCGCAACGCTTGCAACAGCAGAGTTTGCTGGTTCGGAAAATGCAGGCTCTTCTTTAGACTTGTCTTCAGTAATCTGAGCGGCAGGAAGCTCTCCGAGGTCTCCATCGGAAGGAGGAGCCGGAAGAGGCAAGATTGCAAAGTCCGCAGGCATCGTTTTCCTCCAAAATCACTGGGTAAGGTTTACCACAGAGAAACCTTTCTAGAGTTTGGGGAGAAAGAGAATTAGGGTTTTTGACAACGGAACACTGAAAAAATTCAGACACTAGGAACAGTATTGACAAGAAAAAGTACCTGTCTCAATGGAAAATATCGATCTTGAAGGGTGTCGGTTATTGCGTGCAGTCGATTTCGCCGCCGATGAGAGAGAAGCCGAGCGATTGGTGATTTCCGGGAAAATCAGGAAAGCTATCGCTGGCAGTGGAAGCGATACCACCTAGCAGAATGGGAAGGGAAGGGAAACCCTAGGTTTTGTTTCGCCTCCCTGTTCGAGAGACGCGGGTAATCTCGTTGTGTCAAGCGGTGAGGTCCGTGGGGGGAGTAGTCGAAACGCTGGCCATGAGATCGAGCAGGCGCTTTGTAGGCCGTCCGATCAGGAGGAGTTGCTATGGAGCGTGTGGATGTGCGAGCATGTGTCCGGGAGCGAGTAGGAATTCCGTGCCCGCGGGTTTAAAATGGAAAAAGAAAGAAAGAAAGAGATTTTGGCTATTTGAGCTCGAGCATTCTCCTGTGCTTATGGTACATGCTCTTGGACGCATACACCTGTTTTTTTAATTTTTTTGAATTTTTTTTCATAAAT
>JAXCLR010000001.1:59483449-59501223 GCA_035584095.1 Annona squamosa
TTTTGAAAATCAGTGACCGCTGATTTTCAAAAATAAAAAATAAATATATAAAATACTCCAAAAATGGTAAAAATTTACATACAAATTAAATACACTTAGGCTAACAAGTTTATAAAAAAAACTTTTAAAAAAAATAAAAAAATATGTGTATGTACCCAGCAACATGCAACACTACATGCTCTCGGTAGCATAAGATTACATCCCATTTGAGCTTACTTTCCAAAAAATATCTTCACTTAAGAACGTTATTTGCAAAAACACCCCACTAAAAATTCAATTCGTTAAATTGATATACGAATGCCATCAACATAGTTGGACTTTTATTAGGTTTAGATGAGTCACAAAATAGGATAAAATTGAATAAATTCCTCTGATACCCACAATATTTTCTCTTTATTCAACCGTCATCTATATACGGAAATATCATTTTTGCCCTCAAGACCAGCTCTGACTGCTCGATGATGTCATTAGTGCCATGAAGATCGAGGTCGATGAAAAGCAACGGAGATTGAAGGAGTAGGTTGGTCACAATTTCAATGATGAAAGTAAGTCCATAAAAAGTTCAAAACAAATAACTAATCAGTCGACGAAGCACAAATGCAGCACTGTAAAACACAGTCTCCGATTAGAACGAGAGGCAAAATCTATTTTTTTGGCATGAAAAACAACTATCAAGCTTGAAATATTTCGAGAGGATATTCAATTCCCCTCCAACTATGCAACTATTGGACTGTCTTCTTCTTCTTCTGGAAGTTAGTGAAAAGAGAGACTATTTTTGCCTCTAGAATTTTCAAAAAATTTCAAATGAATTGTATGGATAGAGCATTTCAGGAAGGAGAGAGAGCCAAGAACCAAAAGAATAATTGACAGAGATTGAAATTCTCACCATCACCACCTCCATGGAAACCACATTTCATCACCTTCCTATTTGGATTTGGCACCTCTTGTAAAAAATCATGGCCTAAAATCCAACACCATAACTAGAAATTGAATTCCACCTAATCATCCACTGCGGAGATAGGGACAACAACAAGAGAAGGTTGTGGTGCTACAGTTGTGTGATGCGATTGGGCAAGAGGACTGCCGGATAGGGGTGCAACTTGGGCTGGGTTCAACCCGAACTTGACCCGCCGAACCCATGTGGGAGCAGTGTTGAAACTCTGTAATTATGAACCCAAGTCCGATTTCTCAGCCTGAACCTGGACCGAATTTAAGCTACTTTCGGTTTCGGGTTCATGTGAATGTGAACCCAAACCCGAACTTGTATTTGAAAAATATTAATATTATATTATTATACATCTGAGCCACTGCCCGTTGCATCCCATCTCTAATGACTATCAGTCTATCACTAGCTTGCTGCCAGGCTGCTTTCCAGCCTGTTTTGATTTTCGAATTCCCATTCGATTTTCAGCTTTCTAGTTTGCGACGCCATTTCCAATCCATCCTGTTTCCATTCACGGTGCCATTTCCAACTTTCCAGCCTTCCCGCTGCATTTCTGCCGTTCACCAAAATGACCCCGCTGCCCGCTGCATTTTCTCCATTCACCAAAACGACGCTACTGCCGTTAGCCAAAACTCCGCTGCTGGTGTCGGGTTCAATCTCCGGCCTTTTGTTGCTGGTGCCTGCCACACACGGTACGTTAATCTCCACTACTGGGCAGCCTACTATGTATGTAAATAGCAATTCGCAAATGACTTTTTTTCTTAAAAATAAAAAAACCGACCGTTGTCTGCATTTGGAAGGGAAGGGTGGAGATTGTGCGTGAAAAGAAATTGGCAGTAGTATATGGAAAATCATTGCGATTCAAATCACCACTCCGCATCACCAATTTTTGAGAAAGGTGTAAAAATTACATACTGGGAATAAAAATCATTAAGATTTTTTATTCATAAAGAGCATCAAAATGCCGCACAAATCCATTCAATCATTCAAAGACTAGGAGAAATTATTTTATCTACAATGGAAGTGGATTTGAAATGAAAGATAGGCGCTATCAGTACATGTTTTTTAAAATTTCGTCAGTGCCATATATACTTGATGAGAAACAAATTACTATGTTGTTTTGCTACCGAAAACATTTATCTTGAAATAAATTCTAGGTACATGCTACACAGTGTAGCTCAGTAAATTGAATCATTTTTGTAGCTTTACTTGATACAAATCTTTAATAAATAAAAATTTTAAAATCTCGTTAAAGTTGAATTTTTTAGTGGATTAATATTCGCCCCATGTCATTTTAATTTTAGTTCATATAAATGTTTTTTCCAGAAATAGTCTTAGCATTTGTAATGAAATATCCAATAATAATTGATGATTTGACGAAACAACTGGTATGAAAGTAATACAGCAGCAAGGAAGCAAATTTTCAGTCTCTATCCTTTCTAGCTTTTTACTCTTAAGCGGTATTTAAAATTTTCTTGATTTCATGTAATAAATTATTTTTTGAACTTTTTTATATAATAGGTTTGTGATAAAAATTATATATATGATGAGTAACAAAGACATTAATAGGAGAATGTCAACTCGAAACTTAACCCGAGCTCGAATTTCAAAAATAAGGTTAGAGTTGAGGTTTATAAATAGGGTTAGGGTTAGGGTTGAAGTTTTACAAATAGGGTTAGGGTTGGGGTTGAGGTGAACCCAAGTTTCATGAGCCCGAGTTGCACCCCTACTGCCGGATTCAGGAGTCCTACGCTAGTTGACGGTGTTGCGGCAGTAGGAGAAATAGCAAAATAAGGAGACGGAGAGGGAGACGGAAAATGAGAATCGAGGTGATTGTTAGGTGGCTGATGCTAGGGATCATTTAGGCCGGTTCCTCCTCCAATGTGGAGTTTGCACCGTGGAGATACTTCATCCTTGACATGGACTTGATGGCAACATGGAAGGATAGATCTGGATCGCAGGGACAATTGAAATTCTCTATTAATCAGAATATTGCAAATGACTTAACTTGTTTCTTCTTTTCTTTAGTTTTGTTTTATAGTGTTATTGCTTGGGCCTTTAACTAAAATGTGAAGGCAAAAAAATTCCATTGTTCTTTTCTGTGCACCGCATGGCTTCAAGAGGAAACTACTTTTTCTTTCTTCATGGCAAAAAGTTCACCAGTGCCGACAATTAGTCAACAATCAGGCAAGAGCGATTGCAATTTTTTGCCAGTGTGTCATCTGTAGGTGCCGATTGTCAACTTGGCGAATGGCTAGTGGTGCATGCCGAGACAGGAGACGTGTGGCCGGCATGTCGTTAGGAAGCTTGCTTTAGAGGGTGATGCATTGAAGTGCATCTATCACGAATTAAAATCAAGTTCATTTGGGCAATTCGGCCATTTTTGAAAATAAACAATAGCAATTTTACTATAATAACTGACGGAAGGTGAGGGTGTTGGCATGGAAGGAATTAAGAATTAAATATTGTGGATATAAGAAAAATTATTAAAATGTTGTGGGAAAAAAATAGGAGGCAAATATCGTGGATATAAAAGAAATTTACTAAGTTTGACAAGCATGACCCGGTTGGTACATATCCAGCCTTGGGGTCACGTTAGGGAGCATTTGCCTTCCTTGAGAGGAGTATTATTTTTTTCTATTTTTATTTAGCTTTTTAAAAAAACGAAAAGGTTTTTGGGTCATAATTGAGCTGAAAAAAGGTATACCATACGAAGATATTATCAATTCATTTCGAGATGTAACAATAAAAAAAAAGTTAGCAGAAAATGTCATTTTGCTCAATCCTTAGTTACAAGTAAAACAAAACGAAACAAATTAAAAACATGATTCCATAATTTTAATTATTATTAACATTTTTCCTAAAGTAATTGACACTACCTTGTTAAAAGTACAAAATTATTCAGACCTATCCACAACAGCAATAAAAATATTAAAAACTAATAAAACTTCTATCTTTCATAAAAAAGAATTACTGTCAAAGTTGAGAATTTTGATTAAATATTCGTGGATAATTATGTGAAAATAATAAAATTCTTCAGATTTATCTACCAAACCATTCAAATATGGAGAAATATAAAAAATTTATTTTTTTATAAAAAAGAAATTAAGGAGTTTTTTAATAGATTTATATATTTTCATCCGTATTAACTTGCAGTACAATTACCCCCTAAAACATTCTTATGATATTTTCTTCTATATAATTATGTCGTAAGACATTCTTAGGATATTTTCTTATGTATACTTACAAAATTTTCTATTTTTCTAGAGTGGAACACTACTCATACGATCATATTGTCACAAGTTGGGACTTTTCAACCCTGAACTTGTGTAACACTTAGCTTGCTCACACCCTTGTGAGGATTAAGTCAGCCTAAAAGCGGGCCAAACACTTGAGAAAGTGATGGTAGAAGTGGTGGGCAAAAGAGGAGAAAGCACTTAGGAACAAGCGGCTTGTATTATTTGAAGGTTTTTTTACAAGAGGACTAGAAGGCTACAAGGGAACTCACTTTGGGAGCTTGGGTGAGTTGGTGTGTGTTGAATGTGTGTTCAATTGATGATTTTGGATGATACCTTGAGCAAATGAGCTCTCTCTCCTTTTATAGGTTCTTCCCTCCTATTGGAGCTCCCCGGATTTTGACACATGTTCTTAAGTGAACGGTTAGGATCGCTTTCTGGAATCTTCCCACATCCTCTTTGGAATTCTCTAGAACTCTCCCGAAGTGTCCTGATTTTCTTTGAGCTCTTAGAGGTTTTAAGAGAAGTCTGGAAGGTCCTAGAATTCTATACACTCTTCTTCTCTAGAACTTTCTACAGAACTCGGACACCTTCATGATTTCTCTATTATTCTCTAGAACTTTCTAGAGAACTCCGACACTTTCATGATTTCTCCATGACTATGTAGAGGTTTCCTTGATGACCTTTATCAAACTATTTGGGACGTGACATCCTCTCCCACTCATTTCTGCGACATCCTTGGTGTGGCATCGTAGAATTCCTGTATCTTTTCTTTAAATTGTCACAACAACTCTTCTGTCTCCCAACTTGCCTCGGCGTCTATCAAGCCTCGCCACTTGACCAAATATTCATAATAGGGAGGTACGCCTCGTCTTCTAGTGTCTTGATCTGCAAGGATGTACTCTGCCTCTTCGTCGAAGGAGGTGATTACCGCCATTGGTACACGCTTCAACTTTCCTCGAGTTGGTTCCTTTAATTGCTTCCTTAGTTTGTCCAACTCTTTCGGGCACATCCGATATGGTATCATGCTTGGGGGCCTTATTCCAGGCTCTAGTTGAATTTTGTGATCCACCTCCCACTGAGGTGGTAACTTCTTGGTTAACTCGGGTGGCATCACGTCTTTGTATTCCTCAAGGACTGCACATATCTCTTTGGGGATCTCAAGAGGAGTGAGAATATCATCCATCTTTAAAGTCATATTGGTATGTAAGTTCCTTCCTCTTGAGACCTTTAGAAAGTTGCATGACTGACAAAGTCTTACCCTTTGATTTAATTTCCCTCTTCAAGGGTACCATGCATGCTTCTTTGTCACCCATGATGCATAAAGAGTTGACGCAGTGGAGAGGAAAAGCTTGTACCTTATCTAGGAACTCCAGTCCTAGAACCATAGAAAAGTCATCCATGTGTACCACTGATAAATCGACCTTGTCTTTCCATTCTCCAACAGTCATCTCTACGTCTCGAGCCATACCCACCGCAGGTTTGGCTGTGGCATTCACAGTCTTCAGCCACCCTCCCTCCTTTGTGATCTTAAGGCCTATCCTCTTGGCCTCATCCTCGGTCACAAAGTTATGTGTTGCACCTGTGTCGATCAAGGCTTGACTTTCCTTGTCATTTACCTTTACAAGCGTGTACATTAGCCCATTGGCTAATGACATTAGTGGCTTGACACCAGCAACATCTTGATCTCCTTGTTTGGGTCTTCACGGGGCTTCTCATCAAATTGTGCCACCAAGGCACTCAGGGATTTCCTCTTTGGGCACTCGGCCGCATAATGGGGACCGTCACATATAAAACAGCTAACTTGTTTGAAGGATCCTTTTGCCTTGCCCTTGTTTTTGGGGTTGAATTGTTTACCATGAGTTAGGGCTCTTGGCTTGTCACCATTCTCTCCCCCATTATCCATTTTATATCCATTCTTATCCTTGAACTTGGAAGGTTCTCCTTTCTTAAATTTAACCAAACTTTCGGCAGCGGCTATGGCTGAAGCAAGATCTTGTACATTTTGGCGTACTAGTTCCTGCTTTGCCCATGGTTGTAATCCATCCATGAAGAAGAACTTCTTAAGCTCCTTAGGTAAATCAGGGATTTCAAGGAATGTCTTAGTGAACTCATCAACGTAGTCCTTGATCGTGCCTGTATGTTGAAGCCTTCGAAGTTTGGCTTTTGCTTCATCCTTCGCATCCTTAGGATAGAACTAGGCCTTAAAATCATGTTTGTATTCTTCCCAAGTGGAGATACAAACTGTACCTTTTTGGATGTCTTCCCTTTGACGTCTCTACCAAGTTTGGGCCGAATCGGTGAGGTAGAGAGTGGCAGTGCGGATCTTCTTTCCATCATCCTCTATTCCCAGATATTTGAAATATTGCTCTAGCTTCCATAAGAAATTGTTTAGCTCCGTAGCATCCCTTTTCCCATCATAGGATTTGGGTTTATGACCATCCACCCTTACCAAGTCTGGTGTCCCCGTGGCTCGTGAGGCAATTGCCGTCTTACACAACACCACATCCTCCTTTTGAGCCTTCATGTCGACCTCCAAGCTGGACACCCGAGTATCTAGATCTTCTAATGCTTCAACCCGTTCAAGTAACTGTTCAAGTTTACCATCCATCTCTTGACGCAACATACCAGCGATAGATTGATGCCTACCATCATGTCTTCTCGGAGCTCTCTATCGTCCCTCGTGGACGTAAGCTCGTTGAGACGTAGAACAACATGGTTGAGCTGTTCGGCCATCACCTTGATAGCTTGCTTTATTCGTTCCATCCTTCCCTCAATAGCTATGATAGCGTCCTTGGATGATGACCTCTTGGTCTTGTTTGCTAAGGCTTCTACATCAGTAAGGCTTAAGGGGTCCATGATCTCCTCTATGCAACGCGACTCTGATACCAACTATCATAAGCTGAGACTTTTCAACCCTGAACTTGTGCGACACTTAGCTTGCTCACACCCTTGTGAGGACTTAGTCAGATTAAAACCGGACCAAACACTTGAGAAAGTGATGGTAGAAGTGGTAGGCAAAAGAGGAGAAAACACTTAGGAACAAGCGGCTTGTATTACTTGAAGGCTTTTTACAAGAAGACTAGAAGACTACAAGGGAACTCACTTTGGGAGCTTGGGTGAGTTGGTGTGTGTTGAATGTGTGTTCAATTGATGATTTTGGATGATGCCTTGAGCAAATAAGCCCTCTCCCCTTTTATAGGCTCTTCCCTCCTCTTGGAGCTCCCCGAATTTTGACACATGTCTTTAAGTGGACGGTTAGGATCGTTTTCTAAAATCTTCTCACATCCTCTTTGGAATTCTCTAGAACTCTCCCGAAGTGTCTAGATTTTTTTGGAGCTCTTAGAGGTTTCAAGAGAAGTCTGGAAGGTTCTAGAATTTTATACACTCTTCTTCTCTATAACTTTCTTGAGAACTTTGGTACTTTCATGATTTCTCTACGACTATAGAGAGGTTTCCTTGATGACCTTTATCAAAATATTTGGGACGTGACAATATGCTCTCATAAATCCCTCAGGGACGTTCCAGATTCCCATGTTTCGAAACCCCGTCTGCCCAGAGAGAGCTAACAGGATTACTGTCGCGCCTAAGGCATTGCGGCAAGGAGCAATGACGATTCATGGATACGTTAAACAACTGTACAAAATTTAATGCCTTTTTCTAAAATTATTTCAAATTCGTGATTCCTATACAAATTTTTGGAATAATCTTCATTTCACACACAGAGAAAAATGATTATATAAAAATCTTGAGCTATGCAACAATGTTTCTATAATTTTTTAAAAAATACATTGATCGTTACGTAGAATTATAGAAGCGAAGTCCTGTGTTTATGTACATATTAGAAAAGGACTACAAATTTTCTGAGTTCCGCAACAGCGGTTTTATAATTTTTTTGAAAAATACATTGAAATATGGAAAACAAATTTTCTGAGTTATGCAACAGCGAACAGCGGTTATAATTTTTTTTAAACTATTCAAATTTTTTGAGTTCCCCAACAACGGTTTTATAATTTTTCTTAAAGTACACTGAAATACAGAGAACATATTTTGAGTTACGCAACCGCTAACACTGGTTATAATTTTTTTTAAAACTCTATTGAAATATGAAAAAGCGTGGATACGCTCTCCCTGCTGACCTATCGCCGCTGACGTCTGCAATCTGCACTGCATATTTTTTATCTAATAATTCTTTTTATTCTCTAATTAACCGCTATCAACCGCGTCATTTAATGTGAGATTCGGAGTCTTGGACTAGACGAAGAACATTTTCTGCGTACCATGATATTAGCTTCATTTCTATCGGCATCAAAAAATCATCTACAACTAGTAGCAGATTAATACCCATATATTTTCCTTTTTTGAAAATTTTTAATAAAAAATGTTAATATGAACATATATTAGGGTAAAAATGACCGCAATACTTCTGTATTTAAAAATAGAAAATAAAAATCCGTTCGAAAAACGATGATGCTTTTGAATGAAAAATTTTTGAAATAAGAAAGAGAATATGAAAGGAATAATAATGAATAGAATAGAATAGAATTAAAAGTAGATAAATTTTTAAGCAATAGTGTATAAGTAATTAAAAAGTATAGTTATATATGAAGATGTAAATAAATAATTAGAAAATATAATTGTGAAAAGCAAAAAGTCTTAATGTGAAAAGTTTTGAGTGTAAACAAATATACACATTTTAAAAAATAATAAAACCTATTTGTAAATAATATACACCCAGATTAACATTTTTATGAAAAAAATTTCCCAAAAAAAAAAAAAACACACAACCCTAACACACACACCCACCCACCCACCCACCCCAACAAACACAAATGGAATATTCCCGAGAACAACCCTGTCCGAGTTAGAGTAGCATTTATCAAACAAGGCACCAAGCAACCGAAACTTCTAACATTTTTTATCTCACAACATTACCAAGCAAAAGACCAATAACAATCTCCAGCAAAAACTAGAACATTAGCAACCATTTTCTCTTAACAGTGTCTTATAACATCTAAGATGCTAAAAAAATCAGCACAAAATTCCAGGTCGCTCTTTGCTGTCACCAAAAACTCCAAACAGGCAAGCCATCTAAGCTCTACTAATATACACCCTCTTAACAGTCTTCATTTGACCACAGGAGCAATCGCACGGCAAGTTCGGAATACAACACTTCGGCAACCTCAGCTTTCACCCAGTTTCCATTTCTGAAAGGAAACCAACAGTCGGAACTCATATGAGATCAGCCACATTCATTGGCATTTCATCAATCTGGGTACTGTAATACTGTTCTATATCTCTCAAGATCCTGATGTCATCACTACGGACAAAGTTTATTGCCACACCCTGCAAAAAAAAGAAAACCACAATGTCAAAACCAGTCTGGGAAATCACTATTTTTTCCTCCTTCCCCTGATAAGAGCGAAATCAGAACCCTGATAGAAGTGACTTCCCATTTTCATCATCACTTGATTCATTTAGCCTATTGCCATGCTTTTCATCGATCCAGATCACTGATTATTTCCCAACTATGAGTGGCTCGAAGATCAAAGATACCTCAACAGCCAGAGCATTTTGCTTTCTAAATTACACACAAGAATTACTAACAGAGAGCCCAGGGTCGCTAAAGAAAAAGAAGATTTTTATTAATATTTATTTCTAATTATTATTTCTATGAAAGTTCTCTCAGCAGACAAGCAGATCAACATTTCCGAATTAGTTAATAGGATAATACCTTACGGCCAAAACGACCAGAACGGCCTATCCGGTGAATATAAAGCTCACGATTGTTTGGAAGATCATAGTTGATAACCAGAGAAACCTAAAGCAGCACAAGTGATACAGGTGTTAGTCTTTAGCATCAGAAGTCCAGATACATGTTGCTGAAAATGGAATAAACAAAGACACATGCACATTCATTTACGTGCGTGCATTCACATGCAAAAGGATTATGACCACAGGCAGCAAAACCCCAGCAGAAGATGTTAATGTTTATAAAATGATGGAAATAGATGAGAAAATCACCCAAATACCATATGTATGCAACAAGAGAATTGCCAGTTTTTATTCAATTTCAGATGTGATTCATCGACACAAAACTTGAACCAATTGCTCAACACAATCTGGTTTACACTATAGACAACATTAAGACTTCAACATGTCAAAACTCTAGTACCAAAAGCATTGAATGCATGATGCCATTGGGAACAACAAACAGTGCTCCCGAACAGAAATCTGTGCTTTTCCCCAGATTTTTTGTACTGGAATTTAGAGGTATGATCAGTTGCTTCCAAGGTCTTTGGTTCAACTCCATGGTGCCTTTCCATAAGACACTAGAGCATCCCAAAAAATCAAAACCGCATATCAAAGTTTTCTTTATGGGATACAGACTGAAGTACAGGCATGACAAGCTTAACACAAACTCATCACTGATTTGAGATGCAAACAAAAGGCAGCATTTCCTCAACTATAGGCAGCATTTCTACAGCCACATTCAACTATTTGGAGTAAGCCATTTGACTCCTAGAATGTCAATCCTAAGAAAGCATCAAATCAACACAACAACCATGATTAAATTACTTGCCTGCTGAACATCAAGACCTCGGGCCCATACATCTGTTGTGATAAGAACGCGGGTTGTTCCAGTTCGGAACTCTGCCATTATCGCATCTCGCTCCCTCTGAGGCATGTCCCCATGCATTGAAGAGACAGTGAAGTTGTTGTTGCGCATCTTTTCAGTTAACCAATCCACCTACAACAATCCAAACAATCTTAACAATCCTTGAATTTCACAAAGAAATGTATGCAAGTCTGAATATCCAGATCAGTGAAAAGTAATGCTGATATTTGCTGTTGTTCTAGCATTCAAAGTAGGAAGATGAATAAATTTGTGGATACTTATTCCTAAGCATTCAAGTAAAACTTTTTTTTTTTTGGATAGAAAAGAGTGGGTTAGAGATTCCACCCTGACCCCTCCAGGGGAAACACTAAAGGGGCTGGGGAAAAAATCTCAGCCCTTAGATTAAAAAGACAATTGCAGCCTGGGTCCACTCCCTTGCATAAGCATCATGGAGGATTTTTGGTGGTTTCCATCTCTATCAAGCAACAGCTTGCCAGATTTTGAATCCTGGACTTCCACATGCACACTAAGATGTCTGTGACAAACTTATGCAGAATGTAAAAGATCAAGTGGCCCAACTCAGCTTATCCAAGTTCAATAGTATACAGTCAATTCTGTCAGCCGATCTCTAGGACAAGCATAGGTAGACTAGAAGAAAAAATAAAGGCTCGCACACATTACCTTTCTCTTTGTGTTGCAGAAAATTACAGCTTGGGTGATTGTAAGTGTGTCATAAAGATCACACAAAGTATCAAATTTCCACTCCTCTCTTTCCACAGCAACAAAGAACTGTTTGATACCCTGTCACAGAAAAGATGTCAAGAATGGATGAATGAACCCAGAGAATGGTTCTCAGCAGGGATCACATGTTTATGTCCAACTCTAGGAAACCATTTGTTTCACATTGTGGTTCTAGCTAACAATAAAAATTTATCATCATTTACAGATTTGTCTCGACTAATTAGGATATGCAGCATTAATCCATGTCACACCATTCCACTTCATCACCAAGCACATCTGCAATTGCCCATGAGTCTTTATACCTTCTTGGACAACTTTCAAGTTAACTACAGCTCTGTCTTTTTATGACAACTTCCATCCAAGTAAACTACAGCTTTATGTGTTTCCATGACAACCTCCATCCAAGTTTAACTACATATCCTTCAGTTCGAACTAACTAATCACTTCACTCTTAGTTTGCTTCCCAGCTGATAGAAACATTTAAATCCATAACATATTTCCTATAGATAACCCCTAAGACGCAATAATTATGTTGTTCCTAGTTCAGCTATTCACCATCACACCATCACACACTATTGTAGATCCCTGATCACCCAGAAGTAAATAACAGCAACAGGCATTCACCTCCAAGGTCAACTCATCACGCTTCACAAGAATCCTAACAGGGTCTGTCATGAACTTGTTGGTCATCTCCAAAATTTCATGAGGTAGCGTTGCAGATATCAATACAACCTAAAACAAAGCAAAAAATGTTAAGGTCAGCCACAAAAAATGATAGTGGAACAAATTCTTTCAAGCTGTCAATGAATTTTATCAAAAAGATGTTATAAGAAAATGGGTAATGAGAAAACTAGTAAATAATAAAGCAGTTGAGTTATATGCAAGAATGTTAGTGCTCCAAAAGGTTTGTTAGTCCCTCAAATCTGTGAAGGCAGCCTCAACACATTGACGTGCGAATGTTGAACAGCAAAAAAGACCAAATTCCAACTACACATTAATATAGCCACAACAAACAATGTCCTCACGAAGAACCACACAGGTGATGATCCAACCATCTGACAGATAACTGGTCACAAAAGAATCCAGACAGATGAAAAAAAATTCAGCAGGGCCTCCTAAGCCATCCATTAGCATCTAAACACTGCAGTCTAATTTAAAGTTTCATCCATGGCATCAACGTGGTTGGGCATGCATGATGTGCAGCTTGGATGGGTGCAACCACACCATATAGGAGCACATGGTTTCTCATGGACTGTTTTATCAACAGATAAATGTCAACGATAGAGAGCCTTATTAGGAGGACCCCACTCAAAGATAACAGTTATCACCATGCAACCTAAAGGTCACGGATAAAGGGCCTTATTAGGACCCCACTCAATGATAACAGTTATTGCCATCCAATCTAAAGGTCACAGCTTCAAGCTGTGGAAATGACCTCTTGAGTCTTGCCTTTGCTAGGTATAGTTGCACACTACCCAGCACATTGTGAGAGCTTAAGACACTGGGCTGCCACGTTTTATATATACAAAAGGCCTTATCAGGCTTAAGATAGGATCTCAGCATACTGGAGGGAATAACAAAAGGTAGTTCAAAAGGAGATAAAAGTGTTGATTATCTGTATATTCTTAAAACCATGTATCATCTTATACCATACAACTGTGATTATGGAAACAAGTTGTTGAAACACTTTGAAAACTACTTTTTGAATGGATAACTGGGAAAGAATGACCAGTATAAAATAATATAAAGAGGTTATAACATACTAACAAGCCCACCTGAAGCTCTGGTGGAAGATATCTGTAGACATCATATATCTGATCCTTGAAGCCACGGCTCAACATCTCATCAGATTCATCCTATTCATTGTAATGGAGTCAAATGTAAGATAAAAAAGACAAACAAATACATAAAACAATGCACTTCAGAAGAATAAAATTAATGGAAAGAGAGATGAAAGGATGAACTAACAAGTACTAATAACTTGATTGCCCTGGTCCGTAATGTCCTCCTCTTGATCATGTCACAGACTCTGCCAGGAGTTCCGGACACAACATGAACTCCATATTCAAGTTTTCTTATATCTTCCCCTATGCTCTTGCCACCAATGCAAGCATGGGCTTGAACATTAATGTAATCACCAATGGCCAATATAACCTTCTCAGTCTGTGAAGCAAGCTCTCTTGTAGGTGACAAAATTAATGCTTGCACCCTGGAACAGTAAAATGCAATTCTCAACCACAAAAATAAATAAATAAAACTAATGTGAAACCACAAACATGCCATATAATCTGCATCATCGAACAAAATCCAATGAAGAATCCTGACACAGCAGTAAGGAAATAAGCCAACTAGTAACGGGAATGCCCAAAGCAAATTTGCAGGAACAAACAATGCTTTCTCCCACTTCAAATGAAGAAAGCATTTTTCCTCTATCCTTTTCTCTAGATTCTCTTTTGTGATATGAAGATTCATATTTAAAGAAGTTCCAAAGGTAATGTGAAGCCTTCAGAAAAAAGACATGTCAAGTATTATAAAGGTAACAGTTATAGCTTGTCTAATCAAATGGCTGTTGCATCATATATAATGAGGTCACTGCAATGGTATTGGCAAAGCAATGATTTAGGACATTCTCAAGGAGAAGACCTTTGAGGAGACAGCTCGCGCAATCTTCTGGTAATTAATCCATTGCTTTAGAATCTTTTAGACATCTGTATGACACGCTTGCAGCCTTGCAGAAATAAAATACCAAAAAACGTAGGAACTGCCCACTCAACTCGACACATAGACAACATCCTCATGAACAAATATCTAGAAATTTTTAAGAGAGGATAAATTGATGATGACTAAATTCAGCTTCCTCAAGGAAAAGCACACTTATCTCATCACCAGCATCTTACATTGGAGAGAGATATTTACAAGAATAAAAGAATACTAGGAACTACAGATTTCTGTGTGACTAAGCCTCTCAAAATATTTCACCGGGAAGCACTTTGTTTATCCTGTTTCCATGAGATCCAACACTCCAAGCTGAAACAATGAGATCCAACACTCCAAGCTGAAACAAGATGCCATGGCAGAGATCTTATGGACACCACCACTCAGTGTAAATTTCTCACAAGCTTTTGGCCCTAAGTTGCCATCCTTAGTTTCCACAAAACAAAGCAGTACTCACAAAATCCTACAATGTTTTCTTTCCAGTTAGTGCTAACTTTTCAACCATCCACCTCAATTCTTTCAATCATTCGATTATTTTCTTCAGATACATGCTCAACAACAGTGTAATCATAATGCAGTGTTGTCTTTTCTGCATTACATTCTTTACTAAACTACTTACCAAATACATGCCTTTTACACCTATTGAAAGAATACTAATGCAGGCGAAATTTGCTTTCCAGCATTTCCAAAATCCAGAAGCATCTTTTTCTCAACTCAATGTCTAGAAACTACAGCGAAAAAATAAGGTTCGTAACGAACATTTTCCTTCTATTTCGCACATGCAAATGAAAACCCCAGACTTTCCTTTTGTTTCCTCAAAGACAAGAAGCCCTAAACTTTTCATGAAATTCCACACAGCGTAGATGTCTGCAAAAGTAGGATAGCCGTGCTTTCCACCCAAACTTAAAATACTACAAAATCCTGCAAAAGAAAACCTAACGATTTGTTTTCGCATCCCAACCGCGTTCAATAGAATAAGCCCACAAAATTCTATGAAGGGATTCCAAGACAAAGGGAAATTCCTTACTCTCGGGTGGCTGTATCAACCATCTGACATACGGTGAGGGCGATCATTGAAGTTTTTCCGGTGCCGGACTGCGCCTGAGCTATGACATCTCGGCCATTGATGATGGGCATGACCGCTCGCTGCTGAATGGCGGAAGGCTTCTCGAATCCGTAGGCGTAGATGCCACGCAAGAGATCGTCTCGTATCCCCATCTGATCAAAGCTGGTGATGGCCTCCACGCCAGGGCTCGTCTCGAACACCGTGCTGTCGTCATCTGCAGGAGCGCCCCTCCCAGGTCCCGTCCTGTTGCGCGGCACCACCGAAGTCGTTGCTGTCGCAGCCGCCGCCATTGCCGTTGCAAAGCTACACTTCAGAAGAGCGCGGGAAAGAGAGAGAAGGGGACGGAAATCTGTAACCCTCGCAAGAAAATGAGAGAATGAGGCGCGCCTCGTCTCAGCTCCTGAGGAGTTTATAGATGTTAAGCCGTCGAAGACGAAAATACATAAACTCCAGCGGAGTGTGCTGCGCCATACGCAGCCCCTAAACCGACTTGGCCAGGCGAACCAGGCGGCCCGTGCGAACTACGGGCACGAGTAAACACATATATATACTATATAATATACATTATACGTATAAATATATATATATATATAATTATAAACACAATTAATTACCCATGTAAGTACTTATGCAGGTCTATTTTCGGTACCCAATATATCTACCATACTCGTACCTGTACCTGTACCCTGTTTAAGAGATGAATAATAGTTTATACACTACTCATATTCATGAATAATACTTTTTACCCTCTCCTATCCAAATGAGGGTCGGTTGGTAGATATCTATGATTACCCTATCTCAGTTTCACTGCTAATGAGAATTAAGAAAGAGTAATGATATTATTAGTCTGGGCCAAGTCAATAACTTGCTTAGTTCATCTTAAAAAATTCATTTATAATATTTTTTTTTTTACTTTTTTCTTCGTATTCTTATTTATCTAAATATATTTAACATATAAATCAAGTTTTAATATTTTATGATATGTGTTTATATTTTTTGAGATTTTTAAAGATATAAATATTTTACATGGATATTTAAAATCTCAAAAAAATACAAATATATATCCAAAAATAATATATTTTAGTTTATATGTTAAATACATTCAAATAAACGAGTGTATGAAAAAATAGTTGTAAATAGATTTTTTAAGATAGCTAAGCGAGATATTTACTTAGCCTGAGCTAATAAAATCATTTTTTATTAAAAAATGCTTCACATAATAGTATAATGCTGCACCCATGATTTTTTTTTCTTTTGTAAAAAAATCTCGCCACTGAATATTTATTAAATTTAAGTTATTCATTATAATTATTGATATATGCGTTTGGACTTTCCTCATGTGAAACAAAGTGCAAATTGCACCATCCATTTCTTATTTGCATAGTATTTAAAATATTTTTTTAGTTTAAATAAAAAATAACTTAATTAAAATCTTTTATAATCTATAATACTAAAAAGTAGGATTTAAAGAAGCTTAAGCATTTGTGTATACTGTGGAGTATGTATAAATAGTTAAAATAACTTTTCATAATATTCATAAGGTACAAATAGTCAAAGCAAATGTTTATTCTTTTTTAAAATTTTTTATAATATTATTAATCTATGTGTATTTAATTTACGAATCAAGTTTTTATCATTTTTTAAGATATGTATATATATTTTTATTTTTTAAAAAAATAGACGTATATACACGCGTTTTGATTTTTAAATGACTAGTATACTTTTATTTTTAAAAATAAAAATATATATACACATCTCCAAAAATGTAAAACTTAATATATACTTAGGTTAACAAGTTATTAAAATTTTAGAAAATATAAAAATAAAGTTTGTACTTGATTCCACTAAAATTTTAATGCAACTGGGTGCATTTGGGTGTGTGCAATTTGCATCTAGTTTCAATGGAGAAAAAATTCCACATTTTCATCTACATATTCCATAATTTGTATGCTTTCACATTAGTTGGTCCATTTTGCAAATATACCATGGTTTAAAAACTAGATTAAATATATATTGTTAATGAAAAGGAAAATATTTCCATTTATGCCTTCGAGCGTCCGACTTAAAAGATAGGCATCTTTATTCATTGTAATATTATAATTGGGGGCAAGAATTGGGAAGGGGTCGACCCGTGATCCAACTTTGACTAACTCATTTTTAATCGAGTAAAATCAATATATTTTTAACCCAGTATAGGAATAAGTCAGAAATTTTGACCTGAATTTAAAAATAGAGTTGGGGTGGGTCGACCACGTCTTGACCCGAAGAGTCCGACCCGCCCCACATATACTAATTTATTAAAAATTATAAGCCTATATTTAAATATTATTATTATTTTCTTTTAAAATTCTCACATTTTTATATTCAACTCTATCAACAATAGAAAAATTAATTTATTTATAAAGTAATATTAGAATCAATAAAAAGAATTTTTACATAAATAACCCTTCTTTG
>JAXCLR010000001.1:59521931-59533294 GCA_035584095.1 Annona squamosa
GGCCCCATCTGAAAATGGTACAAATCCAACATAATAAAATAGTTTGATGTAAATAACAACTTTAAAGTATCTGATTGGGATGAAAATTGGTATGGTAATAGAACACATTATTCTAAATACAATGGGTGGAGTAGATCATGATTTCATGATCATGTGCGGCCCATTTTGGGCCCACTGCACCGTTGTACAGCTTCACTGTACTACAATTACGGTGCAATTATTTCAAAATGAGTCTCATATAATCATAAAATTATAATCTACTCCACCTATTATATTTGAAATTATGTATTCTATTACGACACAAATTTTTATACTAATTGGATATGTGTATGGACTCCATTTAAAAATAATATAAATTCAACTTAATAAAATAGTTTAATGTAAATAACAACTTTAAAATTATTTTTTTCAACATGTAAATCATTTGCTATAAAATTTATATATGAATTAATGATTGTATAAAATATCAATGCATTAAAGTACAAGTGAGGCCCATTTTGGGCTAAATGCATCGTTAATTATAGTGTAGTTTCACTGCATAGTAAAAGTTCTCATATATATATATATCATTTCATTTTTTTATGAAACTACATATTTTAATAACTTGATTATTTCAAAGCATAAAAGAATTATTTTTAGAATTAGAGCAAAAGGGCTACTAATTTTCACAAATACCCTTATATATCTGTCTTTCATGCATAATACTTATTATGAAGAAAATATCACTATAACAAAATTTCCAAATACAACAATTGATCAACTGCAAAGATATAAATGTGGATTTATTTGATGTCATTTTTCTACAAACTAAGTATGTGCAACAAATTTTATCAAAGACAAAATATGTACAACAAACAGTTATTGGATGCATAATTAGCTATATATGGGTCATTGTATGCAAAAAAATGCAATCATTTTTTAAAAATTTACTACATATAATATAATATATAATGATTTTTATTTGACTACAAATACTATTAGGAGTTAGCCACAAATATCTACAAGGTGATTGCATTTATCATAATGTGCAGCTAAATTTATACTTCCTTGCAAATACATGGCTAATATAAGAATTTTCTTACCCTACCTTATGATTCTTTATTTTCCTCCTCCCATTCTTAGAAGTGGTGTAATTGAAAATAAATGTATTTCCTAGCTTTTTTTTTTAGTAAAAGAACTAAAAAAATGTTTCTTTAACCCTTTAAGAGGTGTTTTCATCATTAAAATTTTTAATCAGCTTTCTAATATCACAAATAACAATTATTGTGGGTTGTGATTTCAACAGCCACTAAAAAAGGCAGTTAGTTAAACTGAATATATTTTTCGATAATAGTTAAACTAAATATTGTCTGTGTATCTACTTATCAAAAAAATATTGCCTACGTGTATCCTATTAAAAAAAAATTGTCTATGTACGTAAGTTAGTGTTAATGTCATATTAAGGATGTGTTTAAAAAGTAATAAAACTTTTAAAAGAAAAGTTTTTAATGTAAAATTTTTTAAAATCAGAGAAAATAATATAATATTATAAGAGTAATAATGAAAAGTAAAAAAAAAAGTTAAAATAGATATGTTAGTTGTATAAGTAGTTATTTAGGAATAATTGAAAAGTAGAATAATTGTATGAGAATATATAAAGAAATAATTAAATAATAGGATAATTGTGAAAAGTGAAAAGTTCTATATTAAAAAAATTTTATTTAAAAAGTTTTAGATGTACCCAAATATACCCTAAGTTTGTTGCTACAAAGTTTCTATTAAAAAAAAATTTTAGCAACAATTTTTTAAAAGTAAAATGGTTAAAAGTTGTACTTGTAACAATGAGAGGTATTTCAGTGTTATATTAGTCAACTTCGATTGTCGTGTCAAAATTAATCTATTTATTTTGTTTAAAATTATGTATTTTATTATATGTTAAAAAATCATTTCAAATAAAATTTTGTGTGGAGTGTAACAGCTTAAAAATACAATCATATTCAAAATATGAGAATTAATAAAAGCTATTTACATATTTATGAAATAAATTTGAAATGTTGTAATAATTCTTATAATTATTTATCTATACAATAAGAATGTTCTAAATACTACAGAGGTTGAATTAACAACTTTGAAAGAGATATGAATATTTAATAATTTTATTATATCAAATTTTCACTTGTATCGGTTCTATCAAATAGGGCCCATTTAGATGAAATTCAATATTTAATTAAAAAATAATTTTGAATGCAATGGGTAAACTGAATTTTAATTTATAAAGTTGGCTTAAATTTAATTATAATTCTGAAATTTTCGGTGCTGCTGGCATTATTAAAGTATTTTCATTCGTCCACATACAACTAATATTGTTGGCAAGAGTCCCAAGGTGAAAGAGTTTAGGTTTCAAGTTTCAGCTTGAGAGGTTTACCTCTCATTTTCTCGGACAATGTCTCATATTAGAGCTAGTATTAAAATATGTGCTTGAGTTGAGTTGTAAATATAAGAATAAAAAAAAAATTTCTTCAATAATAATATTTTTTGTCATTGTTGCTGGAAATTTATTTTCAAATAATCATTATATTATTATTGATAAAATTGATAATAACTATTCGCGTTTCTTAATTATGATCTTTTGCAAGAAAAAATTGATTATCAATGAAGCTTGTAAAGTTTTGATTTTCTTATGGTCGTACATGTGAAGGACGAGTAAAATCCCAGTTATATATTGCGAAAACAAAATATATATTCGTTATCAAGTGCAATTTAATCAAAACTTAAGAATGAGAATGATAGTTGTCCCATGAATGTATTACTTACTCAGCAGTGTTGCTTCAAGTTTAGTGACTTCAGATTTAATCAATTAGCATAGATTTTTTTTTTTTTTTTCTCTTTTTCCGTAGCAAAAACTTTTTGAACACTCATCAACGATTTCCATATCCCTAAACAATGGGCCCTACTGGCACAAACAAAGATAATTAAGGCTACTGGTCGAAGATAATATTTAACCTTTTTAGGACCATGATGAGCAGGTAAAAAAAAAAAAAAAGGATAATACTTCCCACTGCAAGATTCTACCTTGGTCTGGGCCACATTTCCACAATTGTGTTTCTCCTGGCGTGGTCCCTCGACCGAGTTGAGCTTGGCACTCGGAATCTCTGTATTGGCCTTCCAAAATGGGAGGCTGTTGCTGTAGAACAGAAGCTGGTTGCTACCGTGACTTGCTGCAGCTAAGGGAGGCTTGCAGCCGCTGCAGGACAGAGACGTGGAGATTTGCCCTTCTTCTTCTCCGGCGGCCACTGCTGGGAACATGGCAGGCATTTGTAGGGCCTTGCGGCTGATTAGGGGAAGTCCCGCAGCGGCTGGCTGAAATTGGCAGTCGAAATCGTAACTTGGGTGCTCTCGTTTGATCATGTTCATGTCGATATTGATGCGGTCGTCGAGCCGGGGATCGTAACTGAGGCTGCTGCTTCTCATACTGCTAAAAGAACCCCTTCTCAAAAAATTAGGGCTTTAATTTGCTCATGAATTACTGAGAGCTTAGCAGTACTAATTCAAAGAAACCAAATATGAGATAATCATATCCATGCATGTTTTCCAACTAAGTTGCATGAACTAATTAGATAGAGAGGCAGAACGTACAGAAAATCATGTCCCCAAAGAGGTGATGAGCTAGTTAAGTCGTGCAGTTGAAGAGGAGGAGCGGAAATCTGTTTGGTTTCGTTGAAGACGGTAGAGTCATCAGAAGCCGAAGAGCCATCGTTAGAAACATGCTTGGCGGGCGGAGAAACATCTGATGGCCATCCAATCCAACGAGGCATCTCCGAAGTCCACTCACTTCTATAAACCCCGTCGCTACCATTCTCCATGTCTTCCTCCATTCTCTCTCTCTCTCTCTCTCTCTCAGGAAATTACTAAAATCCAACTTAAAGAACCAAGAAGAAAATAAAAAGATGTAAAGCAATGATATTATAGAATCTTTCAGAAAAAACTTCAATCCTAAAATACTAGAACAAAAAAGGAAAAGACAAGAATTCAATTAGCTACGCCACTCAAAAGAATTATTTTTCAGTAAAAAAAGGAAGAAAATTCTGAAGAATTAATTAACTAGTTTCCAAACTCTCTGAAAGGAGAAAAAGAAAAGAAAAAGAAAAACACAAATCAGAATCGTTTCAAAGGGTATTGAAATCTGATGAGTAGATGCTCAAAATCTGAGGCCTTTGTTTCAGCGAAATATTGGAACCTTTGCGGTGAAGATTTTTTTTCTCCCCCTTTAATTGCTAGCTGTGGGGGATGGCTTTTGGAGGCGTCGTTTTCCGTCTTTTGCTTTTGCAGTGGAAAGCAGAAGCTTAATTTACACTCAGCAATGATCTAAAGGCCTTTCCTTTGTGGACTTTAAAGGGCGCCTCTAAAAAGGAAGGAAGAAAGACGAGCAATCGTATAAATACCCAGGAATTTCCGCATCTTTTCTACCATCATCATTGCTACGCTCCTGTGATTCTTTTTTTCTTCCTTCCTTCTTTTTTTTTTAAAAAAAAAAAAAAAAATTCTAATCGAGCATTGATACTCATGGTTGTTTCGAAATGCAAGCTTCGTGTTTTGTACGTTTGTATGATAGGATCAACCAATTTACTTAAGGAATATTTGAAACCCAAAATTATACTTTTATGAATGGTCTTGAAAAATTTATAAAAAAATATTTTTAATACACTAGCTAGATTTTTCAAAAGGATAAAATATTTCACATTAACGGATTTTTAACGGACTTTCTGATCGTACACATTAACGGGTTTGAATACAGGTTATTCATGACTTAGAAGATTAATTAAGTTTTTTTGCATTTTAAAAATATTTCAATAATATAGATAATAGCAAAGTTAGATATGCAAACATCCCTTTATCAAATGCTAATTAGTTATTGTTAATGTTTAAAGGAGGAAATAAACAAAGCAGAAATCTTGAATTTTACTGGTAAAAGGAGAACTGATCATATCGTTTGCAACGAGAGGATTATGTGCAATCTTCCTAGCTGGAAAATAATTATTAATTAAATCCCTAGGAGATAATCTTAATCAACATATCATCTCGGGTAGGTTTCTGTTGCACAGAGCTTAGAGATGTTGACATACATCAAATTAAAGCAGCCAGGCAAAGTGCTAAAATTACAAGATAAGTCTGATCATCTTGGTTTTGCCACTGCAATTTATTTTTGTCAACCATAAGTTCAGACGTTGATTTCAATTTAATAATCCAAGTTTGATTAAATCCGAATTTAACTCAACTCCAATTCTACCAGTTTATTTCATTATAATTAAACTAGAAAGATCTTTGTTTCTTCCTTCAAAGGAAAAGTTTCCCCACAAAAAGGAAAAAAGAGAAGGTAGAAACACTGTTAAAGCTAGTGCTGAAAGATTCTGGAAAGATGAATTTCTGCGAATAGAAAAGTGAGCCGTACCACTAATCGAGAACTGATGGTATGTTAAAAGTAGCATTGAGCTCTCAATGCTCTTGGATGCATGTACTTATATTTTTTAGTTTTTTTTAAAATTTTTTTTATAAGATTGTTAATCTGGGTGTATTTAATATGCGTATAAATTTTTATTATTTTTAGAGTATTTTAAATATTTATTTTTTATTTTTGAAAATCAGTGACATTTTAGATAATTTAAAATTACTAAAATGTCACTAATTTTCAAAAATAAAAAATAAATATCTAAAATACTTCAAAAATAATAAAAATTAATATGTATGTTAAATATACTTAGATTAATAGTTTTATAAAAAAATTTCGAAAAACTAAAAAAATGGATGTATGTATTCGAGAGCACGGCGAGTTGAGTGCTCTCGGAAGCGTACAATCAGGTCCCCCACTTTAATTCATTTGAACGTGAATTTCACAAATTTCCAAAACAAGCAACCCACTGGATTTTTTTTTAAAAAAAAGCGAGTAAGAAATTTTAAAAAATAAAAGTGTGCCTTACTGTAAATAGAAAAAGTTCGCAGCTCCCTGATTGAGCCGTACCACTAATTCAATTGAACATGAATTTCAAACGGACGAGGTGTTTATCGATTGTTAAGTGACAAAATTTTCAAAAAAAAAAGGTTATGGTGTAATATAATAAGGATAATTATTAATAGTAAAAGGAATAAAATGAAATAGAAATGTAATATGAAAAATGAAAAAATAATCCAAATACAAAAGTAATAATGAAAAGTAAGAGAGTTAAAAACAAAAATTCTGAAATAAATGTGATATAATATAGTAAGGATAATTATTAGCATAAAAAGAATAAGGATAAAATAGATGTATAATTATATGAAAATGTAATTCAAATATATGAATAATAATAATAATAAGTAAAATAGTTAAAACATCAAAATATAACAAAGATGTGGAGAATGAAGTACAAATTTCTTTTGCTTTTTAACAAATGAAAAATGAAACCATCTAAATCTCAGGGCAGGAGCCAATGAGCCCCATGTACTACATCATTTTTTTTTGAATTTTTTATATATCTATTGGGCTCAAGCATGGTGCATATGAGAAATGTCTTTTTTTAATATTTTAATATTTTAAATAAAATATTTAGAATATCAATGAAAAGTCAAAATTACATATATGAAGGCTTATATATAAAATTTAAAAATTGAAAAAATAGTGTAGTGCAGAGGGTGCACTGAAACCAACCCCTATATCTTTCTCCTTTGAGGATGCCACATACCAGTATGATTATCTTGGTCGTTGGACAATCTGATCTAATCGTTATCAAAAGATTAATGCTGGGCATTTGATCGATCAGTGAACTACTTGACTGCCATTTAAGCTTCGATTACGCAAAAAAAAAATTTAGAAATTTATAAATATGCAGAAAATTAAAAAGACAAAGAAGATGCTATAAAGGACGCCCAAGGAGGCCAGAAAACGGAAGCCTAAGTGCAGCTAAAAGCAACATATAATTATCAATGACTTGTAGGAATCAGCTATTTTGAAATAGAGGTTTGGATATTTCTCCAGAGAAATATGGTTTTTATAACACTTATTCCTTCTTAGATGGTCCTGAATAATTATTCGAAACTATATGATAAGGGATTATGATCATATGCCGCCGGTTGCACCCAATTCATGGACTTTTGGATTTACTTATACAGAATTCATTCTCAATTTCTCATGTATAGTTTACTGATTAATTAGCCATAGATCTCCCAAATAAATATGGTTTGGATCTTCCAGATGCATACATGAATCATTTGTGGATCTCCCTAATAAATGTAGTTTTGATCATCCAGCTACATTCATGTGGGATATATAATGACATTAAGAGATTGGATAGAAGACGAATGATTGGCGAGCCACTAAGAATGACCCTGGAGAAGAATAATTAAAGAGAAGAATGGCTTGAGTTGGCCAACTAGGGAAGAAGAAATTGAGAAGAATGATGAATAATGATTTGTCCGATAACTAAAACGAAGACAAAGCTCCCATGCCGGGTTTTAAAAACCGGGTTAATTGCCTAAGAATGACATGTCTTCTACCACCTACGCTAGTCGCAGGTGATGTGATGATGAGTTCGTTTATATTGCTGAAAATGGAGGAATACAAAAACAAGATGTCACTTGAGATGTTTGGACCGCTAAAAGATTATAAATTATAACAAAAATGGGGAATTAGGTAAACGTTATTACTGAATTACTTGTATTATTAGGAGAACTAATTATTCTGAAAAAATTAACTGGTTTCGATCAAGGAAACCCAACATAAATGGTGATCGAATCAAGCTAGCTAACCATGATCATATACATATATAATAATTATATATATACTATCATAAATAGCAGTCCAAATCATGAAGTGATCTTATACAATTTATAAGCCCAAATCATCTAATAGAGGATAAATCTCTTATGCGTAGAAACTTTATTGCCTAATTTTTAATTTTTATTTTTATGATGGACTAAATTATAAATAAAAAATATAAGTAGTCTATAATATACTATTGATGTACTTTTAAAATTTCTTTTCTAACATCACATCATTAAAAAGAGGTAAAACACTAAAACACTAACTTAAAAGACCAAAAATCTTTAAATTTAAAAATAATTCTTCTTATGGATTCAAGTACGCTTTTACTTATGATTTATTATTCTTGATAATTTAACATGAAAAATTCTGAGGTGATTATAGTTATAATCAATAAAAATTTTCCTACACAGGCAAGGTCTACCGCATCAACGGCTTCAATTATTCAATCACCTGACAGATAGCTGTAGGCCCATCACAAGCTAATAACTGTTCTTAATCTGTTTTCTTGATCTGTATATCTGATAGCCTACGTAAATGGTGGGAAAAAGAGGGTTAATTTCCTTTAATCATGCAGCCATTTATGCGTATGTGACCTTTATTATATAATTTCCTTGCTATGGTGTGAAAGTCGTTTGTATTTTTCAAACTTCTGACCAATTGGGGAACGTGTTTCCAAATAGGAAATTTGATAGAATATAGGATTATTCAAGTTTGTTACTCGAATTTCCCTCCCACAAGTCTCAATTAATTATTGGGACTTTTTAATGTACCTGCACAGTTTCGGATTAAACTGCATTTTGATCCTTTAATTTCATAGAATTACGTTCCTTCCCGCATTGTTTATATGAAATTGCAACTGTATATTTTCGGTAGAGTTTCATGAAAGGCTGTTAAAATTTAAAAAAAAACAAAAATGTCCCTATTAATGTGGATGATAATTAGGTTCATTATTTTCAACCATTGTTCTTGTTGCAAAGTTACGAAAAATATTGTATTGAAAAATAAAATATGCAAATACCTATTACAATAATGAAAATAAAAGTAATTAATTTAATATACTTATTTACATCAAGTCAATACTATAATGAAATACTTTTAAAAATATAAAAATTTTATTTCTCAAATTAATCACACAATAATAATTTTTAAATTTTATTTTTCTAGTAGAAAATGCAAGAAAATAGTTTACTGTAAAATATAATTTTTTTTATTGGTATATTTTTATAAATATTTTATTGTCTATATATACATTCCTCATTAGATAGGTTAACTTTATGTCTATTATATTTTAAAATTTTTCATTTCGAAAATTTTCAAAGTACATACACTTAAAAATATGTATCAGAAAAATCTTTAAGAAATTAAAAACTACTTTTCTATTATGATATATCCTTACAATAATTTATATTTGAAAGATATTTTTTGAATATTTTTCCTTTGAAGTATTATAAAAAAAATGTAAATTATTTATCTTGAAAATTTTTAAATTTTGATACACATGAAATTTATTTATTTAATGTAAATATTTTTTAAAAATAAAATTTAAATATTTTTCTATATTTTCTTGCTTTTTTATTATAATGTTAGAAAATATTAAAATTATGGAAATTTTAACAATCCAACAAACATGGGATTAATTGATTTTATATGAACAATATTTTTAAATTTGAAAATCTTAAATATTTTATGGTTTTTATTTTTGTTAGAACAATAGAAAATAAAATTCTAAATTATTTACATGTGAATTTTTAAAATCTAACACACAGTTAATCCATTTTATGCGAAGATTATTTTTAAATATAAAATTATTTTAAATTAATTTTCTAGTATGTTATTAAAATATTAATTTTTAGAATTATTTATCAAAAAAATTTCGAATTGAAATTAATTTATTTAATCTGAAGAATTTTTTAGAAAATAATTTTTGTGATGTAAAGGTTTTCATTGTAGTCTTAATTTAATAAAAAAAATTCTATTTTCTATTGTTAAAGTATTGGTTTGCAATTTCATTATTTAAAAATATAGTTTTATTTTGCAATATTGTAAAATATTTGCAATAAAAATTTGATTGTAAATAATTTTTTTAATTGTCATTACTGAGAATTTTCATCATTTTCTTAAAACTAATAATGGACATCCAAGGAATTCTAAAGAGAAGAATACACTAACAATTTTATACATGCCTTATAGGCCTGGATGTAGAAGTAAAGAATTTGAGTGAATTGAAACTATATAGCTAAGGACAACAAAATCAAGTAATTCTCCTTGTTCAATTTCCTGTGAGCTTCTAATTAGGGGTGTTAAATGATTGGGTTGGATAAGGTAGAACCTACTCGTACTAAAAAATTTCAAATTTGATGGCTTATTAGCCCATAAAAAATTCAATCTTAACTCATTTATAATCCATTTAATAAATGAGTTAACGGATTATGTATATATAGTATAAATAAGTCAAAACTAAATTAATTTAAATTTGATTGTATATTGTTGTAATTATCGTGGTGAAGTTATCTGCACCGATGGGATACATGTAGGAGTGCAACTTCAGTTAGTTAAGTTGGTTTGGTATCGACCCTAGCATTACTATATTTTTCAAAACTCCTAACCTACTTTATTTTAGGTTAGCTCATTTACTTTATTTTTAAAGGTTATGTTGGTTTCGGTTTCAGTTCCAAATCGGTTCTTTAAAATACTTATTATATTATATTTGAAAACTATAAGTTTATTATAAGTGTTATTTAAAAACTTAAAATCAAGATGATAGTAATATAATTTTTGAAATACATTAATTGAATATACTAAATAATTGATAAATTAAACAAGTTTTTATATATTTAAAGAACATATTTGTCTTTCGCTATAAAATATAATTTATAAAATCTATATTAAACAAATATTAATAATTCGGGTTAGAGTCAGGTACCCGAACTCTGGAACCTACCCTACCCTAATTGAATCGAGTATTTTTTTTATTTGGAACCTACCTTACTCTATGGGGATAAAAATAAAAATCTATCCTACCCATTTGAGGGTACACATTGGGTCAATCGAAGAGTATTCTACCTAAGTTGTACCCTTAAATACATAACATGACTAATTTTTTTTATTAGGAGGGGTGTATATTGAATATGCTAGCACAAAAAAGGACAGCAACTCAGTGAGATAGACGAGGAAACGATAAAAAAGATAGAGAGAGGAGCGATCAACAATGAACAGAGATATAAGAAGAGAGAAAAGTGGAAATATGGTGAAATTGAGAGATGGATGACAGGAGGAGAGAGAGAGAAGGAAAGAGAATGAGAGAGATAAAGACGGAATAAAAATCTCATTGGTGACATTTATAGCTAGTGATAGTAGGGGTGTTAATGGTCATGGTCAACCCGTTAGCCCGTTTGTTCAACCCGTTAATAAATAGGTTTGGGTTGGAATTTTTGAATAAATGGGTTATTATCCGCCAACCCGTTCAACCATTTAATTAAATAAATGGATTAAGGTTGAGGCTTTGCAACCCGTCAACCCGTCCAATCCGTTTATTTAACCCGTTCAACCCGTATAACTCATTTAATATAATATATTATAATATATATAT
>JAXCLR010000001.1:59533394-59548509 GCA_035584095.1 Annona squamosa
TAGGGTTGAAGTTTTTTAAATGGGTTAATAAACGGATTAGGGTTGAGATATATTAAATGGGTTAGGATTAGGATTATGCTCCAACCTGTTCAACCCGATCTGTTAACACTCCTAAGTGATAGGGACAATAATGAGAACATCACATTATAGCAATAAGAAAGACACTGTAATGTCATAGATGGACGGAGGAAAATAAGAAATTTAAATGGGAAAAATAGATTTATGATTGAGAAAATATATACACTCTTTAACAGGTCGACAAGTTAAACAATGACATGTTGTAAAATTTCAATCATAACATGTTTATTTATTTAAATAGTTAAATGAGCTGAGGAATAATAAGTTATTTATTTAAAAATTCCAACCCAGGCCTAGTTATAAATGAATGAGTTGGATGGTTGACCAATTGACTATGACCATTAACATCCATACTTCCAACTATGCATGTATGACTTTCTCCATCCCTCAAGAAAGCTACCTAGCCAAGAGGACTAGTTTGCTAGACATGAATCTGTACGTTTACCATCAGAAAGGCTTGGATCGAGAATCAACGGCTGCTACTTAAATTTGCGTAAGGGATGAATATCTAAACTATCAGGTCGTCAAATGGATCCCACCAATTCCCTTGACAAGATGATATATATAACCGCTAGCATCTACTTTTCCTTTGCTTGAGTGTGAGACAAATTTCATGATTATTTTTAAATTCGTTCCTTTTTGTAACTGCCTGAAGTTCCATCAAAGATTAGTATCATGCATGCGAGCAAGTCATGCAAATATAGTATGTTGGAATCTAACCACAAAAGATGAAAAGAAAAATGTAAAAGGAATGAAAGATAACATTCATTAACATACATTAAAATTATTTAGTTAATTAATATAATAGTTGGTTATAATGGGTATAAAATTAATTAAAATTAAACTGCATAAGCTTATTAGATAAGTATTCAAAACAGATAATAATGAGGATTGGTTTGACCACGGGGAAGGGAAAAAAAATTCCTACCATTCTTCACCTCTTCTGATGTCATTTACATTTTAAGCAACTAATAAGTAATAACTATATATTTAAATTATTACCCATATTTTTTATAGAAAATGTTGTCCATTTTATCTTTATTATCTTACTTCTAATAATTACCCGTATCACATCACATACTATTTCAACTTTTCAATATTTTTCTTACAATTTCCCTCGACCCAAAGGAAAATGTTTCATGTGCATCCTTAAGCTTTTCAATTTTGTAATTTTAACCCATAATTCTGAATTTTACAAAAGCACCCGGAAAGGATTTTTTGCGTATAGTTGCCCTAATTTTTAAAATTTTATATGTCAATTTTAAAAGGGCTTTTTGCAAACATGCTTACAAAGTTATAACTATATTGTATCCCTTAATTTAACATTTTAGCAAGTATACTCACAAAATTTATGTAAAATTTCAAACATTCTCATTCATTTGCATTTTATGAGAGTTGATTAAAATTATTGAAATAATAAAAATACCCTTACACTATTTTTTAATGATTTCTTTTTATAATATTTCCCTTTACAATTCATGCTCAATTAACCTTACAATTTTTATCTTATATTTTTCTTAATAGGTAATGACCATTATATATCAACAAAGGTAAATACCAACCCTCCTCAAATAGAAGATAGAAAGCTCCCCAAGAAGGGATCAAATCCCGACTACCTGGATACAAGGTCAAGACTTTACCAACCATACTATGCCCACATAGGCAATACCCTTACACTATTAATATGATGAAGACGTCATTGTCTGCTCTAAAATAATTGAACCATTAACTATTTTATTACAATTATAATAAAAGTATTGCAAACATATTTATTTTAGTATTGTTGTGAAGGACATGGACAAGACATTTTCATCCTTTCAATAAGGTAAGGAGATTATCATTATTTCTAGTAAATTTTTAAGAGAATTTGACAAAACTTTAAAGAAAAATACACTTGCAATTTTATTTAAACTAAACTAAGTAAAACAAATGTAATATAAGTATAGTTGTTAATGGATTGAGTTAAACGAAAAAGATCATTTAAAAAATTTAATCCTTCATCTATTTATAACCTATTTAACAAAAAGGTCAAAATCAAGTAATTCAAACTCTTGATAAGTGAAAAATGTATTAATAGCTCAAAAATATACTTGATTAACTTGAAAATAAATGATCCAACAAGAATATTTTTTGAAATTTTGATTAACCTAGTACTACACCTATTAATGCTTAATCCAAAATCCAAATAATATTTTAATTTTCATCCAACAACTCAATCAATATAAATATATATTTGTAAAACTTAGAAATATGCATTCAATATGAAGGTGCACAATGCGAGCCTTTTCATTATAAAATAAACTCACAATTACATTTCAAATTCCATATATTAAGATTAAGAATATTTTTTATATACTACCGCTAATAGGTTATAAACAAGTTGGACTAGTTGAATGGGTTACAAAATGAGTTGAGGAGTTTTAAATATCTAATCATAATTCATTTATTTATTTAAATAATTGAATAGATTGACAAATCATATACCATCTATTGAAATATCTTAACTCAAACCCATTTCTAAACTTGTTGAACAGGTGGGTTCACGGTTGATTCAATCCATTAGCACCCTTAAATTTATGTGTAATTTTATAAGCATATCTACATAAAAAAAGTTTAAAATTTGCAATGTAGGTGTAACTTTATAAGCATATTTATATAAAAAGGTTAAATTTTGTGAATGAACCCTTCTTATGTACTGTGCAACTTGGGCTCATAAGACTTCATTGTCTAATCTCTAACAAGAATCTTATTTATAAAATCTAACATTTAACTCTATATAAATCTTGTTTGAGTTAAATTTCATATTGAAAAATTTTCATTTAAGTTGAGAGTGACAAGTTTAAAATTTCATATAAATAATATTAATAATTCATGTAAATGAAAATAATAATACCTAACTTCATTAAATTTAACAAAGCATGGTAATATATTATATTCCTAAAAGAGAATTTATCTTTTCTAAGAAGGATAAGGAAGGAAACTAATAAAATGTAAATATTGTAATTAATATAGACATAAATAAATGAAAAGGAAATGATTTACCTATAGTATAATTTCAATATGATAAGTATTTACTAAAAATATTTGTATAATATAAAATACATAAGTTAGAAGAAATATTATTCAAAATTTATGTGTACAATATATTTTCAAAATAGAAAAATAGGATTCATTAAGCACAAGTATTAATTTTCCTTGCAATCGATAAGCTGAATTAAAAGCTAAAACAAAAATAGCAAGGTCGCATTTAATATGGCTATAATGAATTCTAAAAGTAAATAAAATTTAATGAGGGCCTATGATGAGTCTGGAGGTCAAATTCTTGCTTAACTTTGATTTTTAATTTTAAAATATTTTTTCTTAAATTTAAATCATTTATTATATTTCTCCACATGCATTTGTTTATGGTGCCAAAAATTACATATATTAGAAAATTTTACATATCATATATGTTCTATACTTTTCAATAGTAATGTACTTAGTCTCAAAAGATGTTATTTTTTACAAAATATAAATTTTCAATGAAAATTATTTTTTGATAGCATAATAGAGCAAGATGTGTTACACATGAGAAACGGTTTAGATTATTTTTTTAAAAAAAATAAATTTAAATTATAGGATAAGAATAGGCTAAGCATAGAGCTTTAAGGATTGAATCGTTTGAGGAGTTAATTACGAGATGAACAAGCTAAGGGTGTGCTTGGCAACAACAAAAAGTTGTCAATTTAAAACTTTTCACTCTTCACAACTACCCTATTTTTTAATTATTTCTTCACATTTTTTTATAAAACTACCCTACTTTTCAATCATTTCTACACAACTACCAACATAATAAACTTATCTATTTCAACTTTATCTTATTTATTTCTCATTATTACTCTTATCATATCACATCATTTGACAACTTCTCATCTCTACAACTTTTCATCAAAAGTTTTATCTATTACTGAACACGTCCTGCATTAAAAACAAAATAGATGGAAACGCAACAAAGCTCGCGAGAAAATAACATTACGATTTGTACATGGATTAAAAAAAAGTCATAATAATCGTACGCTCGAAGCACTGCTGATGCCATCAGTGGAGGATTCGATGTCATGCAAACGTCATGGTGGGCCTATGCATGAGGGCAAAAGTACAGAGCTTTGCAGTGGACCCCACCACTTCCTTCGAGTCCATTGTGAAAATTTCAGACTTTTGGTATGATGTCCCACCCCGCACCCTTCCCTGTCCCTCCACCAAATAACAGGCCCTCTCGCGCGTGGGTCTTCCTCAACATTCTCCAAAATAAATCGGACCAGGAGCCTCCGTCAGCTTTAGACATAAATCTCTACTAGAAAATCAACCCAATCATGATATGCGTCCAAATGCAAAGGAAGCGCAGACTACCACCCAATAATGAGTCGGTTTTTACAGCAACTAGCCATATATTGTTTACTTTGGAGTTAATTAGTTGGTTTTATATTAGGGTGTATTTGGGAAGAAGTGATAAAATTATGTGTAAAAATTTTTAAAATAGGAAGAAATTATATGATATAATAAAGGTCCATTTGGTAACAGACAAAATTCTAATTTTTTTATAAAAATTTTCACGCTAGGGGTGTTGTAATAAAATCCTGTCATTTTACTTCATAGTCGTCACTGCTATTGCTGTCCGTACATATGCACAGGAGTCTTTCCGAAAAACTGCCGGTGAGCTCTGCCCACAAACCATCCTGGGGAAAAAAAAAAAAAATTCAAACTAGCGAGCTTCAACTGTTCGCGCTGGACACGATGTATTATTGCACACTCAGAACACTGCCATTTCCAGCAAGAACCGACATTTTTTTAGCTCAAAAAAACGTCAAAAAGTTTTCATTCATGTCAAACAGCCCCTAAGTGTAATAATGAAAAGTATACAAAATAAGATTAAAATAAATAAGCTAGTTATATAAATAATATAGAAATTATTAAAAAGTAAGATAATTTAATAGAAAGATGTGAAAAAATAATTAAAAATATTATAGTTGCAAAAAGTGAAAAGTGTTTGATTAAAAAATTTTTATTGAAATGTTCTAATACTAATCAAGCACATCGTAGAATTAGATATGAGAAAACCTATGTTTAAATAACTTCTTGCAGTACATGGCTAACGTAGTTGGCAAAAAGCTCCATCTTTGTTTGAACAAAGAAAATTAAAAATATCAACTTCTTGCATAGGATGGAATTGACTTCTGGTGTCTCTCCTGGTGCGAATCGCCTAAATATTTTGAACGTCACCTTCTTTTCTTTGATCTTATTAACATGGCAGCATTGGAGATGAGGAAGAGGGAGAAAATGAAAATGTGCTCCAATACATCCAAGCCTTCTATCCCTCCTTACTAAATATTGATTTTAATTGAGTACATTCTCTCTCTCACACACACAAATGTCATGCTTCATATGCTCTTGGGTAGTAAGCATTATGGAAATAGATCTTGCAACCATTTTATGTTGCCAGGTGCTAGAAATATTTGTTTAAACGGGTGCTTTTGACAAATTAAACTAATAATTATCAAATCAAGGGTATTGTTAGTCTTTAATAAAAATTTTGAATGAAATTTTTTTAATAAATATGAAATAGGAGATGATATATATGATTGGGAAATGATGTGGATTGAAGAGAATAAAATGAAAATAGTTAAGATAGTTGTATTGTTTTTTTATGTCTTGTATTACAACTCAATCATCTCATGTACATGTTCTTCTCAACTTTTGCTTAGATACAAACCTCACAATATTCCTACAGAACACCTACAGAAGACATTGTTCTGATGTTGTGAGATAATGCTCTCCAACCCGGATCGGTACTAGGATGTCCTGGCAGTGCGCTAATGGTGAGTACTAACTGCGCTGGTGCATTGGGGTTGAGATAGCTGTATTGTTAATTATAGAGCATGAAACAATTATAGAAAGTGAAAAATTTTAAATTGACAAATTCAATGGAATGCCAGTCACACTCCGAGAACCAACATAACACATTGCAAGAAAGGGCAGAGCCGTGTACGCAGGTTTTCCTTGGCACCATGTGCGGAGTATGCAGCCTTATCTACGATTTCTAGTTGGTCAGGTTTACCAGCCAAGCAGATGTTCGATTGGTTACGGTAACAGTAATAAGGCTGTGGCTGCATGCTGTGTGTGGGTTCGAATTTTGTGCGTGAGTTCGAGTTTTACCCATGGAACTTCGACCGAAATTTTAATTTGGAGCTTTGGTTTCCATTGAAAAAATTATATGGTAGTCACATTATTAGTGAATGCTAGTACTTGTCAAAAAAACGAAAAATTTCATACATTACCAAGCATCCCTAATGTAAATTTTTGAAAAAAGGAGTTGGATTCAACCTCCAATGTTCTCCCCACGGGACTCTGCTCCATTCTATTTCAAACTAACATCACATTGCATAGCCAATTGGTATCAGTGCAAGAGTAACTATGCATTATCCTACCGATTCTCACGTGCACAGCCCCATTGCGCAAAACTGGCGAAATTCAATACCCCACGCACACCATTAGCTCAACATTGAGAATTAGTTGTGATCCCGGATTCCCAGGTCTAGCCCCGCTGGGCGCTTTCATGCCGCTGACCCTTCGTGGAACCCTGTTAGGGGAGCATGTCTCCCCTCCCCCCTTGTGAATTAGTTTTATTAAGATGATATTACCGCTTATTTTATTTTGATCCAGATTCACGGATCATGGGATAACATAAATAGCAGTGAATTTCTTTCCAGTTTGCGGGCAAAGACGGAAGAGAGAGCAAAATGCTCAGGAAGCTCAAAAGCTTCTCGGACACTGATTGGTTTCGAGAACACATGATTGGCATTTCTTGGAAATCCCAGAATCATTTCCATCGGAATCCCTCAGGATGCAGCACCAAGTCTCTGATGCCGAAACATCCAATCGAAACTCAACAAATGCAAGACCGAATTATTAAATTCCAATTCCCGGACGTCTTGCCTGCCAATCTTACCGCGGAATCCTGCCTCGCTTTCGGCAGGCCCCAGCTCGCACCTTGCATGCTCGAGCAAACGCCCATGAGAGATTCTTTACCTTGGGGTGAAGTAATCGCTGCTTACGCGCGAAACAAACAACCGGAAAAGGTCATTCGGGCCTTCCAATCGATGGTTACAGAAGAACGTACTCCCGACCGATCGACCCTGATCTTTGCAATGAATTCTTGTGGGCATTTGTCGAACTTAATCCAGGGAAAGCAGCTCCATTCGCAAATTCTGAAAAAAATTCCACCTGCGGATGTGGTTGTTGGCAATGTGGTAATTTGCTTCTATTCCAAATGCGGGGAGCTGACAGATGCACGGCGTGCATTTGATGACATTACCGTAAAGGACTTGGTGTCATGGACTACATTGCTTTCCGGGTATTCTCAGAATGGTTTCAGCAGAGAAGCTTTGAACGTTTTTGTGCTTATCCATAGTCTGGAATTGGGTTTTAGCCATTATGCCTTTTCAGCAACAGCCAAAGCTTGTGGAGAACTCGACGGAAATAAAGTAGGACAAGAGCTTCATGCTTTGGTGACAAAAACCGGCTTTGACTCATATGTTGTTGTGGCAAGTGCACTCTTGGATATGTATTCTAAACAGGAAAACATTATGGATGCTCGCAGGATCTTTGATTCAATGGCTGAACCTAATGTTGTTTCATGGACTTCAATCATAACAGGTTATGTCCGAGTCGATAAGGGTGAAGTAGCCTTGGAATTGTTTAGATGCCAAATTAGAGAAAATGTCTGCCCTGATGCCTTTTCATTGTCAAGCATTTTGGCTGCATGTGCAAACATCCCTGCGCTTGAATTTGGGAAGCAAGTGCATGCCTTTATCATTACATTGGGTTTTGAATCCCAACTCTTTGCTGGAAATTCTCTTGTTGGAATGTATTCTAAATGTGGGTGTTTGTCTGATGCTCATAGAGTGCACGAATCAATGTGCAAACGTGATGTTGTAACATGGACATCAATGATTGCTGGCTGTGCCCAACATGGCCATGGCGTTGAGGCTCTACAGATCTTCAAACAGATGATTGAATCAAATGTGAGACCGAACTCAGTTACATTTGTTGCTGTCTTGTCAGCATGTAGCCGGTCAGGCTTGGTTGATGAGGGAATTAAGCATTTCAGGTCAATGAGGGTTACTTATGGGCTCAATGCATGTGAAGAGCATTACACATGCATGGTTGATCTCCTTGGACGGGCAGGGCGTGTGAAAGAGGCTGAGGCAATCATGAAGGAGATGCCTTTTGAACCGAGTGCCAGTACCTGGGGTGCATTGCTGAATGGCTGTAAATCTAGTGGCGAATTGGGATTAGGGTTGAAATGTGCAGAGCAACTGTTTAGACTGGAGCCAGCATCAGCTTCCAACCATGTTTTGTTAGCTAACATGTATGCTGCTGTAGGGAGATGGGACGAAATGGGAAGGATGAGAGGGCTGATGAAGGAAAAGGGATTGAAGAAGGAGAGTGGATATAGTTGCATTGAGATAGGGAAGAAGATGAATGTGTTTGGTGTGAGTGATACCTTGCATCCACAGAGTGATTTGATTTATTCCACGCTACATTGTTTGTCACTGGAGATGGAGGATACAAGATAAGGATTAACAGTTGACTATCTTTATGGATATTGTGGATCTCAACTATTGGCGAGATTTAGGAAATCTTTGATCCAACTTCAGTCAAAGATGGAGATCCTTCTCATTGAGTACTGCCATCTATGAGAGAAGGCACCATTCTCTATTAGTAAGCCCATGAGCATTTCATTAAGTTATCTGGTCAGTTGTGGATACACCTTTCTAACCAATTTATTTCTTTTCTATTCATTTGCAATATACTTGTATTTTGTCAGACTAAACTTATGTGAAGAAGTGGAGGTGTCATACTGAGAAGCAGCAGAGATGCAGACAACTTTTTTACTGTCTAGTTTTCCATGAATTCACTTGTGGCCAACAATCTTTTATGCTAATAGAAGTCAGGACAAAGAAAGCAAGATATCTTGGATGTGCTGTGGCAGAGCTCAAATGCCATTTTCATTCATTAAGCTGGACAAGAGACTAAGCGGGGCATCAGTTAAGAAAGCCAACTTTAAGGCTTACATGGTTGTAATTAGATGTCTGCCTCAAAAGTCTGGAAACCTCAGATTCTGGTGTCAACTCCCAATCCAATTGCTATGCCTAGAATGAGTCCTATTGTCTAGGTAAGATTACCCTTATTGTGAAAACACAGCTTAGTTTTCTATTTCATCTTCCTTTCTTTTCTTCCCCTTTTCTTGAAAGGGAAGTGACAATGCCAGTGTTTAAAATGTAGATAACAAATGTTGACATGTATTTCTTTAGCTAAACTAACTACACAATGATAAATGGCATGAAATGCAGGAAACTATATAATGACAATTTCAAAGCACATTTTTCTTTGTTGGGTATAAGCTCTCAACATCATTGTAATTATTTAACATTTTTACAGAGACACGATAGACTATGCAATGACAATACATGTGATTTAGCACAAAAACATTATCTTATATTTTCCAAGAATGCTCCCACCTTTGCATTTGAGCTCCTTGACAGGAATCTCATGCAGATGGGTGGATTTACTTGTGCTAAGGAGAGGATGGATTGTGGCAAAGTCCATAACCCATCCCCACATATCAACCCAGAAGCCACTGCTGGCGCAAATGCATCTGCATGGGCCTTATTCCTTCTTTCCCATACAAACAGTATCAAGCTTCCAACACACATGTCAATAGTAAAGTAAGCTCCCAGATAGAACGGGATTGCCATTGCCATTGGGAGAGGTATAAATCTTGCAAACTTCGTCCAAACAAGATCTCTTACTGCATTGATTAGAATTGCACTGAAGAAGAACACATAGCAGAGGGTGAGGCAGTGCTTCGGGAGTGATGAGAATCCATCAACACCGAGGATTGCTATGTTACGATAGATAAGCGCATTCGGAGCTGAGTATTCTGTGTTTGTAACACCAAGGTTGTCAAAGGCCTTGTAGAAGAGCCAGAACACACAAGGTGAAATCAAACAGCCCATAGCCGTTCCAATTACTTGGCTTATAAACATAGATCTTGGTGAAGCTAGTGTTAAGTAGCCTGTTTTGAAATCTTGCATGAGGTCTGAAGCTGTTGAGACAATACTCATCATGACACCACAGGCTGCTAGCCCTGCAATCACACCCCCATTGGAAGCTCCCGCCCAAGCACCAATGATGAAGATGGCAAGCTTACCATAGGCAGAGGCAAGGGACCAATCAGTAAGGCCAGAACCATAGGCATTACAAAAGGCCAGGACTGGTGCAAATACGTAACAGACGAACACATAGTACCATTTGAGCTGAGGGAAGATTTGAGGGAGGGTGCCAATTGAGATTGCTGCAATGGAAATGTAACCCCCAATTGCCACCCATGGTGGGATTTGGTCTTTCAGGAATAGTTCAGTCCGCCGCTGGTCATCATATGAGACAGAGACAGTGGGAGGAGAGGGGCTGTCTGCTACAGGGATTGAAGTGGAGTTTCCCTTGCGGAGTTGCTGGATGAAGGCAGAAACTGTTTTACTCAGGACCTTGAAGAAATTGTAAAGTCCATCACCTAGGATCATGGCTATGGCAATGAAGACCTGGAGTTACAACAACAGCATCATAATGCATGAAGAAGTAGAGCTCTATGATGCAGCATCCTCACTATCATGGCTTGGGTTTGAATACTAGATGCATCCAATGGTCAGCCATTAACAAGAACGACCTGTAGTTAACAGACTCCAGCACATCACCTGTTAGAGTGGTATGCCAGGTAAGATATTCTAAATGTAGCTTCCCAGAACATTGGTATAGGAAATATTATCACGAAGAAATCATGGCAAATATTTGTTTCAGTTCGGTGTTTAATTGTTAATTGCTTGCTTTCTTTGAAATTACTGGTTCTTTCAATGACTACCATTTGGTTCTATGACCCATTCATGTCATGCGTTGCCCACGAGGCAAACAACCTCCGTATGGTAACATGTGTGGCGAAGGTGAATTCTATTAAGCCATGGTGCATGAAGGTAAAATTTGGGCATATGGCACTACCAGAAGAAAATAAGCACTTTGGCCATTCTATCTTAGAATAACCCACCCTGTACCCTTGCAGACCATGGAGGCTCGATGAACTCTCGCTGGCAGGATACCAGTCGCCCTTTCGGGTTGCAATGAGAGGCCACATGATTCCCCAGGAAAGAATGGATCCCACAAGTAATGAGACGTTCACAATGTAAGGGCAAATCATCCCAACACCAACGTAAGTAGTCGAGAAATCAAAGTAGAACCTGCATAGGAGTATGAATTGGCCAATGAGGATTTCTAATAAACAACAACGATAGGATTTCTAATAAATTACAACTATGTGTCTTGTGAAAATGGGATGTTGGGAATATTTCCCTTCTTTTCTTTCTTTCTGAATTTGTTGATCGACCCATAAATGGAACGACAACATTTTCTGCTTATGTTTCTAAAACGCAGCATGAAAATAGGAAACGAGTGTGGGACCTACATATTTTTGCGAGCCTCAAGACCAAAGGTGGGAAACTGCCTGAAACCACATTCATCGGCAGCAGTGTAGAACCATTGGAAGAGCCCCCACAAGAAGCTGAAGGTGAAGAACTTGCCTAAGGCTTTCACTTGTTTCCTGTAAACAAAAAAGAATCGGCTACAGATTGCTGGCCTTTCTGATGTTCTAACAGGGGGAAAAAAAACAACTATGGCTTGTAGCTTTTAGTACTTGGCTAGCTTGGCTCCTTGAGGGGTGTGAAAGCTGTTGATGAGGTGTGCTGTTGCAGTCCCGCTTGGATACATCAGCTTGTAGTCAACGATCATAATCTGGAACAAAAATAATCTCTCAGTCTATTTGGTATAAATAGACACTTAGGATGATTGGTCATTCTTCAATCAATATCTTTGAATCATCGAGACCATGTGTTGTTGTAAATCAGACATTTGAGAGGCATAAAGCATTTGAAATCATTCAAATAATGGTGATTGACATCATAAATAAATAAATGGTGTGCAAGTACCTTACGAAGTGGCACCAGTGAGAAGAGGCCAAGAAAGCTGACAACAAAGAGGAAACCAATCATCCATCCTAGGTGTGGTTGCTTAATATTCTTAATATTCTGTGGGTTATTTGCCTCTGATCCTTGCTTAGCGATCGCTTCACTCATTCCAAACAGGTAGCTCCCAAAACCTCCTGTTCAAATACAAAACAATGCCTGCACATTCAACAACTTAAACGGCCTGTCCGTTCCCATCACTGCGAATTAGGTTACAATGCATTTCTTCCCACCTGGAACGATTCTGGGAAACTAATTTACTTGAAATTTCAAAGAAGATCCTTGGTTTATTAGCTTAATTGATAAATTTATGAGATTCAAATTCATTATGATTCAAAATGTTATTTTGCTAAAACTGGGGTCCATCCTAGTTCGACGGGATGCTGGCAAGTCTGCCAAAACATCCCGTGTTCGACTCCCACAGTGTGAGTTTGAATGTATGATAGTTTGTTTTCTCCCATGTAAAATTTTAAGCATGATTGTAACATGAAAATGCGGGTATAAACTTTTGGCTTATAATGGGAGCTTATTATCTCCCATGTGGAATCTTGAGGTAGAATGAGATGTAATATCGTGCACCCAATAAAAAATATATATTATTTCCTTAAAATTATGGTTATTATATTGATAACTTTTTTGGTGGATTACAAAATTAAATACTCTTAAATATGAACGTTTTACCTGTTCACTTTAAGTCATCTAATATATGGTCCATTGGAACTTTTGTCAATGTGATAATAATTTTTTAACAAAATATATTTTTTAAACATAGGATATATTTGGGAAGTAATAAAACTTCTGATGAAAAACTTTGAATTAATAGAAAATAATGTGACATGATAAGGGTAATGATAAATAGTATAAAGAATAAAATTAAAATAGATAGATTAATTGAATAAGCAGTTACGTGGAAGTAATTAAAAAATAGGTTAATTGTATAGAAAAATGTAAAAAAAATGATTAAAAAATAAAATAATCATAGAAAGTCAAAAGTTTTAGTCCGGAAACTCCGTGATAAATTGTTTGGATCTCATAAATAAAGCCATGAAGCCATACTAATTAAGCTCACCGAGGGATTCCTCTGAATTTCAAAGGAACCGAGTCCTTCAGTTCCCTTCCTCCCACAGTCGAGGAATAACAATTTTCGGTCTTTATTTTTTATTTTTGTGGACATTAGCAAATATTATATGCCTACACTTTTATCTATAATTGCAGTTTTATCAATATTGTGAAGTATTTGTAGTCGAAAAAGTAACAGATTTCAGACTTTATTTCTTTATTTTGGGCCATTGGCAAGTATTTATACGCCAGCACTTTTTCATCTATAAGTTCGCCGATACTTTGAAATATTGAGAAAAAAAAATGCAATTACCAATATTTTTAAAGTATTTATAGAAACACCTATAGTGGATCAAAATGGTTTTAAAATGTTACAAAAAAAAAAAAACGACTCCAAATAATGAACGGGTTATATGTAGAACTAGAAAAGCTGTTATCTTTTGAAGCGAAATAATTTCCTCCGCAAAAAAAAAACCATACTCTGCAATTGCATGAGAAATACCATTTGAAAACTGAAAACATTTACATTTTTAAAAATATTTTAATAATAACTCATACATAAATGTGCTGATAAAAAGTTCATGCAATTAAAAGAGACGGGTGAATGGGTTCGGCCAGCCGCAGTTGGGCCCCAACTGCATTTGGCCACAAATCATTTTTTTTATTTTAAAATTTTTTATAAACGTGTTCATTTAAGTATATTTGATTTATAATTCAAGTTTTACGAATCTTTGGTATGTTTCTATTTTTTATTTTTTAAATACATGGGTATTGTGGTTATTCTCACGGGTGGAAAATAACCACAATACCCCTCTATTTAAAAGTCAAAAAATATATAAACATACTAAAAATTGGTAAAATTTGGATTATAGATTAAATACATATCAATAAACATGTTTATAAAAAATATAAAATACATGATTTATGACCGCGCCAGCCTAAGAGAGGATCACCCCTCATTGAAAAAGGATGCAGGTATATACATTTACAAATGCCCCTTTTTTTTTTATTATTTGCTGCATGCATATGCAAGGCTCCAGCTGGCCCAAAAAGTAACTGAGGTGAGTGAAATATATCAAAAAAAATTTTTTTGGAGATATTTGTGCTCATGCTTGTGATTTTTAACACCATTTGTATTTATGTATATGAGTTGAAACTTATTGCAAACACCCCTAAGAATTTGTACACATTAACCTCTTATTTTTATAATGCTTTTTGGGAAATCCAAATTACCCATTATGTTTATTGATGTAAATTAACTATAATTTGCCAAAAATCACCTTGATCAATATAAATTATTTTAAAATTAATTAGAACCGACTAAGGTATCCAATAAAAAGTGAATTTTAATATATTATGTTTGGATTTATCATAAAGAATCCTATTTTTCAAAAAAGAAGTTCATGCCTGTTGTACACAAACTTGCAAATATTTTAAAAATTCTTATGTGTATTTGCGTTCTTTCTTTTTTTTTAAAAAAAAAAAGAAGATATTTGGACTAATTTCCAAATCATATCCATAAAACGCAATTTACATCTTAACCCAAAGTCCTTCCCAACACAAAGGTCGGTGAAACTTAGCCAGCCTAAAAAATCATATTTCAAAGTATCTTTTCATAAATATGTTAATTTAAGTGTATTAATATATAAATCAAGTTTTACTATTTTTGAATATTTTTAAGTATCCATTTTTATTTTTAAAACAATGGCATTCTCGTAATTTCTCGAGCCCAAAAAATTACAAGAATGCCGCTGTCTTTAAAAATAAAAAACAAATACGTAAAAATATTTAAAAATAGAAAAATTTTATTTATATATTCCATACTCCTAGCTTAACATATTTATGAAAAAAAAATTCCAAATGTATTTTTT
>JAXCLR010000001.1:59548609-59566804 GCA_035584095.1 Annona squamosa
AAATTATTTATTAAAAAAAAATTCCAAATGTATTTTTTAGGCCTGCCTAGTCGCATCTTATCTCATTTATCAATGAATTCAATAGATACCCGTACTTTCGGATTTAATATTGAACACAGATATCCCAAAAAGCCCATTTCGGCCGCAGCTGTCCGATCCTGCAAGCTCACAGCCTCACACTACCCACCCATAAGCATCACCTCGCTACCGTTGATCATCGAGATCTAAGACTCCTTGGTCAAAAAACACAGACGCCAGCTGATTTCGGCCATGGTCTTAACAAAGGTCTTGATCATATAGGAATCTTCCGTGTACCTTCAAATTTCCATACCTGACCTTGTGGGACAGGCTTTGAAGAATGGGTGGGTGTGGTTGAGCTAGTTTAGACTTTTCTGGATATGAACATGATAGCAAAAATTGATAGATCGAATGAAAGATCCAAACGAAAAGGGGGAGAAAACACACTTGGGTAACACTGATCTTTTGATTTCCCACCGGAAGCAGATAATATATAACATGAGAAACACCAAATTTCCGGAGGCTTTCGGAGGGGAAAGAAAATTGGAGAGAAATCGTGGGGAGGTTCCAAATGTATCTCTAAAAACAGAGTAACATGCAACAAGAGAGACCAAATATCCAGAGTCTTTCGTGGGGATAAAAGAAAAATGGAACTGATTTATGAAATACCCACTAATGATGATTTTAATTCTAGTGAATAGGCATGAGACATACCGCTGTAGGAAATTCCAAAGCAGGCGACAACGCACGTTTGGATGACCGTGTTCTCTTGGCGGGTGAAGGGTTGTTTCAGTAGCTTGGATTTCTCCAAGAACTTGGTCCATGTCTTGACGAAGAAGAAGCCCAAGAGACCAGAGGACACGTTCAGGGACGGCATAACCCCCGTCGTCAGCATCAGCTTCATGACTATGAAGCTGAACATGACGCCCAGAAGCAGGCTCACAACGAAGGCTCTGAAAGTCAGCTGCTCACGCCATGTTGGTGCTTCTTGGTTTTCAAACACCCTCTCAATCGAGAAATTTTCTTCTGCTGCTGCTGCTGCTGCTTCTTCTTCTTCTTTCTTCGAATCGGTTTCAACTTGAATGATGCTACCGCCAGCGCCCGAGGCTGATTCATGCTCAATGCCATTTGCCCCCATGATCTCTTTGCTGTTCTTCGATGAAGCTTTGTAAGAGGAGGATTTAATTAGGCTACAAAACTAGAACCACTGACACACACACGTAGACATATTATGTGTGTGCGAGCGTCCGTGTGTGTATGGGAGAGTTTTTGGGTTGATTTCCTGCTCGCCAGTAGAGTTCCAAACCCAATAATCAGCTGCAGGTTCATGCACAAGGCCTCGGATACTACTAAGTTGGGTGAAAAATAATAACAGACTAGAGGCCAACAAGTCGCTTTTACAAATGGTCCTCAACCTATATATTTTTATTATTTGATTTAAAACAAATCGGACCAACAGTAGGCCGTGTACAGAGTCCATTGTAATACAAGCGAATGTCTCACCATTTTAATTCGTAAATCTTTCAGCCTCGGGCTAGATTTTGTAATGAGAGAAAAGAAAATTGAGAATTTTTTACATCCTAGTCTTTTATGTATTTATATCTTAACATCCCAAGAGTAAGAAACCAAAAATATTTTAACAACTCTACACTAGTTTCTATCATGCAATTAATTTGCCCGCGTTTAATTTACTTGGCATATGCTCCTGATAACGTCGTTCTTGTCGTTGTTATTACCATTATTACTACTAGTACTACCACCACCCGCCACCATATGTTTTAATCGGTTTCTTCTTATCCATCTATGGCATGTTGCATGCAAGGAAAAGAAAGAGAGTTTTAATTAACATTTCTGCATATATCTACCATAACAACTACTGTAGTTTTTTCGTGGATATTCATATTTTTCAATATGATATTTATTTTCCGTCTAGCTATTTTAATTTCATTTACGTTTTCCGGAACCGTTTTACTGAAATGGAAAAAGAGCCTCGGCCGTCCTGTTCGATTCTCCCTACTTTGGGACGGCCTGCATCTGAAGGTTTGGTAATTAAAAGACGGTAATCGAGATCTGCAGCCAATTTTAAGCCTCCCAAGTCATCAATAACTCATACGAAAATTGACTCGTAGACTTTCTATTTTTTTTATTTTTTTCTATAGTGGACGACTGATCATTTTCTGCAGATCAGACCAAATTCATATTCATTTAGTGGTGGATCTACGATTGTGCAACTTGTGGATCGATGAACGAATGGTGAGTTACTTAGAAAAAAACAGAAGAGACGTCTAATTAACGACGATCGTCTCCAACGCACAAGTCTCCGCACGTAATTGTCACGTTATGACAAGTGAAATACTTTCTACACGGCATCTTCTAATTGACGAATCTGATGTACAGCTAATTTTTAAATCGGGCATTTGGAAAATCGTTTTCCTTTTAAATGGCTTAAAAAGAATATCTGTTAAGTGACTAAAATCAAAGAGGAAAATATGTTTTGCGTAATTGAAGTTACATATGCAAAGTGATTGATTATGTTTAAATTAATTTAATTTAAATACTTAGATAAATGAAGATCAAAATTATCATATGATATTCGAAAGACGAACATTAAACAGGAAGTATAAATTTTAAAAAATTAATATTTATTTGAAAGATATATGAATAACAAACAGAAAGTAAAAATAATTAGATTTTAAGAATGCTGATTGGGAAAATTAGGGCCACTGCCCCACAATGGGACAGCGTCTGCTCCTACATCCGCAGGTTTTCCCCTTTACACGGCAACACAGGAGGCGCCGCTTACCAATTGTAAATAAATAATATTTTTAAGAAAAAGATGAATATTTCATAAATTATCAGGTAAATTGCAGATATACCCAGGTAGTTTCACGAATTGCATATTACCCCTATATAGTTTCACCAAAATTGCTTATTACCTCTACATAAGTTCACCAAAATTGTTTATTACTTTCACGCCGTTAACTATCATTAATATCTGCCGTTATATTTTCAAAAATGACCAAAACGCCATCATCCATAGTTTTACAAATTACATATCAACTCACGTAGTTTCACCAAAATTGCATATTAACCCCATGAAAATGGGAGCATTTTCGTCATTTTTGAAAATATAACGGCAATTAACGGCGTGAGAGTAATACGCAATTTTGGTAAAACTATGTGGGGAATAATATACAATTCGTGAAACTACATGGGTATATCTGCAACATTGATGAAACTATATAGGTATATATGCAAATTATCCTAAATTATCTAATAATCATAATAAGAAAATAGCTACTTAACAAACCGAGAAGCGCCCGTCTCCCACGAAGTGATTACAACTTATTCGCAAAAAAAATAGTATCTTAAGCTAGTTTATTGCAAGTAAGTCATATATCCCTTTTTACAAAGAGAGAGAGATTAAAAAATTATCGGAACCCAAGGTCCGTGATGTTGCAATTCAGTTTTCTAATTTTCTTATATATAAATATATTCATATCATTTATGCAAATTTAGCATATCATAAGCGTATAGTAATTGGTCTCAACAAACCATCAACTACATATGACATACGATTTCGTTAGACTTGGTGACATTAAGAGGAGAACCGAGAGTTTTGAACGCGGTCTACCAGTTAGCCACGGCCCACCTAAACGAGGATTCCACCAGAGCATGGTTTTATTTCTTTCTACTTTCTAGAGTAATCAGCTGTAGACATTGGTGAACAGACCGCAGCGGAAAACCTCGCCTGTCAAGTCAGATTCCATGAAAGTCCCCCCCTGACCTACTCAATTCTTATTTTTGCCTCCTCTCTGAGGCCGGCGTACGCAGCCAAAAGCATCCTATATTTCCATGATGCCATGGAATTCACGGTGGACCACCTTCCATGAATTTTTCACCTGCCATAATAAATTATTATTTATCTATCTTATTGACATGATTTGTATTTTTAACTATTCAACAACAAGTTTCTTTGGAGGCAGGAAAATACGTAGCATGATACATTGATACTGAACTCCGCATTCGGAGCCAATACATGGCGTTGAAGAATCTACTAGCTCATTTATGGGGGAGGGGTTGATCAGCGTTCATCCAACAACAGAATAATTTCTAGAACCAGCCATCCTCCTGGCTAGCTACCAGCACACAGCATAATCCATCCCGCATTCCTACCAGAGCCATTCTAACTGAACGTCGATGCCTGAGAGTCAAAGCCTTAATTAATACAAAATTCCGGACGCTAAGATGTTCTGAAACATGGAGAACTTAAAATAAGGCAATGGACCTTTAGTCCTATTCACACCTCAAGAAAAAATTATTCTAATCAAGGCCTCGGACAATCAAAATTATGTCTTCTATAACTAAAAGTTACGGCTGTGATTTCCAAACAGAAGAAGCCCTTTTTCATGGTCAACCATATCTTTCATTAAATCAATGGTATACACCATACACCTAATGATCCTAAGGGCTCATTTCTATGCTGGAGAGTACATAAGTTAGGTTGACTCGAATTAGGGTAAATATAACCTTAATCTATCTTATAAAATCTCAACTCAATCCTACTTTCAACCTTATTTTTCACAACCTTATAAAAGTCGACTCTAGTAGGGTTAGAAATCTAGTTAATAAATATATAATATTCAAAAATATTTTCCATGATTAAATCTATTTCAAAATATAAATTTATATGAAAGAATAAAAGTTAATCATTTTTACAAGAGCACTTTCCAATTTATGACTTCTACAATGATATAATTGCTAAATAAAATTATTATAAAGCAAGAATGTCTATTTGATTTCTATGAATTATGTACTAATGTAAAACTATTTATTAATAATTTATTATATTATATACTAATATATAAAATTAGGTCGAATTGACAATCATCTAACCCAAACCAACCCACTTTTGAAATCGGATTAATTCAAATCAAGTTATATAATTTATTTATTTTTCAAAATGCTTAACCCAACCTTATTATAAATTGGGTTGAGTTAGTCAAAAACAGGTTGAAATGAACCCTATTTACACCCCTACTTCTATATAAATAGGTTGAAATAAAACCTATTTAACACCCCTACTTCTATATAAATAGGTCACAGAAACGTACATTCTTTATAATTTGCTACTTAATAGAAAATTCACTTCATTCATCGTATCATTATTTATTTAGCTAAAATACTAAATTTCATCCAAATCAAATATATCTAAGTGTTACATTTGCTAAGAAAATATATACACGTGTAAATTATGAAAGTGTTTAAATCAATCTATATACATATTATAATATAATAATGCTTTATAGATCATTTATCCAATAGAATTATTTTAGATTGTTTAGAAGTTTAATATATAACTAGAAAAATTATATTTAGCATTAAACAACTTTATTATATTAATTTTACACGTTTGTAGACAAAGCCCACACAAAAAAAATACAAAACATATGAAAAGACTTCTATGATAATATAAATTATGTCAAATAAAATAAATTGATTTGATTTTTAATCAAACATCAAGACATTAAGAATTGAATGAAAGTTATACAGAAAAGAAATTCATAAAAGAAAATTCTATTATTTTATATTGATTGCACCCATTTTCCTAAATTTATGCATGCGAGAGAAGGGCGGGCACCCATTTTCTAAATTTACACATGCTAGAGAAAGGAGAGGAACCCATTTTCTAAATTTATGCATGCGAGAGAAAAAAGCCTGGGGAGGGAGGGAAGGGGAAGAGTGATCCCTTCAGATATTTTTACTTTCTTAATAACATCATCTTCCAATCCACTTGCATTATCAAGTTTTTGCAACTTGTATTCCTTCAATTTCTCATATTTTTATTTTGATCAAGCGATTCTTTCTTCACATGCATACTAAAAAAAAAGTTTATATAACAAAAGCTTAGCTTTTATGAAACATTTCTTTTATATAATCTCTTTCGTTTTTAATATATTAATGATTGCAATAAAATTCACTTCTTTTATCCCATTTAGCATCATTTATATTATTATGAAAACTTTTTTGTTTGTTTAGTATCAATGTATACAGACCTCATCTATAAATAAATAAAATTAACATAATAAAATAATTTAATACTAAACATCATTTTAAAAAAAATATTTTCAACATCTAAACTATTTAAAATATCACTACTATGTGAAAATAACTATATAAAGTATTATTACATTCTAATACATATATGAACGAGTCTCCACACTTTCCTTAATTTACACATGAATAAATCTATTTTTATGCACATGTGAACATGCATATATTGAGAGGTGATTTTTTACATCTAGGCTAATGGGTGTGAATTTACGTTCGCTTGATGCATGTCATCCAATTCAGCTAAATGATTGTAAATTGTTTAATGGAAATTTTGAAAAAGCCCCTCACCGACAAACACATGTTTAGCCCCCCAAAAAAAAGCAAAAGAAAAACACCTCTCTCTCTCTCTCTCTCTCTCATTTCTCTTCTTTAGCAACGATGATGAATGGATGAAAAAACAAATCGCACTACTCCCATGCTACTCCCCTCACCCATTGCCTCCCACGCTCTTTCATCACTATCTCTCGCCCTTTATCACTCCTTTCCTACTTCTTCGACGACAACGATGAGTGGATGCAAACAGACGCACTCGTCTCCTACTTCCTTCGTGCATCTTCTCCATCCATCACAATTGCTCCTATTTTGCCCCTTTTCTCCTCTCAATTCCACCCCTACCCTCCCATTTCCGTGCTTCTCTCCATTAGTGCATCAACACTAATGGTTGGGCACTCTAAATACAACAAGAATTCTATTGGTAAAAATGCTCAACAATAACAATTGGATGGCATCGTTTTCCAATTTAGTGAATTAATTAACCTTGATTCATCATCTATGAAACAAGATTACTTAATGGCATGTAATTTTAGTGTTCAATTTGTGGAAGGGAACTAGATAGAAAAAATAGACAATTTTTTGTAATTTCATTTAAAATTCTTTTCACACATGCATTACTTTTGATGGTTGTCCTCATGACTTCATAAGCAATATCTTAGTTGATTTAGTTTGGCAGCTACATTCAAAACATTTCATATAATAAATGGTAACTAAAAATGGCAAAATCAAGAGAGAGAATAGCACAAGAGTTTTGTGGTACTAGCAAGCAAATTTGAGTGGGCTTCTATCTTGGGGGAGATGAAATCGAGAGAGAAAGGAATGAAGAAGAGACACAATGCAACAGCCCAATAGCAGTGCAATTCGTGCTCATCGTTGTCACTATCGATAGAAAAGAGATGAGTGGGCAAGAGAGATCCACAAGAGAGGGAGGGCACGCGCGCACGAGAGATAGAAGCCCACTCAAATTTACTCATCTCCTGCCTAAACAAATGAAGTTAAAATATAATGAACGAATCAAATTTGCATCAATCATCATCTTAAAATGGAAGTTATACAAAATCGCTTCTATTTAACTTTGTTACATAGAAGTAGATCCCTATATACAATGCCCAACTTGAATCTAAATAAAAATATTAAAAAAACGTAAGCAGCAATTAGAACTTGCAACAAGTACATAGAAGCAAAGCCCATCATGTACAAAATGGAATCGAATGCACCTAACCTGACTTTAGCACACGATGCATTGCACAATTCATTATAATTTTTAAATTATATATATTTATGTGCACCCAAGCATGAATGCCCATAAATATAATTTAAAAATTTTTAAGACTTTTAAATATTTAATGTCAAATTTTAAAAATAAAAAGCCATTTTTTGTGGACTAGCAAATGAGAAATAACTTATTTTTTATTTCTAAAATTCGAAATAAAATATTAAAACTAATTGAAAAATGTAAAAAAACCATGTATATAGGAGATTCATGCTTAAGTCTACAAATAAATAAACCAAAAAATAAAAAATAAAAAGACAATGGTTGTGCACCCACACGCACTACAGTTAACTGCACCTTGATCAGAACTCATCATGTATTTCACTTTTCAATGGATTTTTTTTTGTTACATACACACACGATTTACATTGGAACTCACATCCTTTCCAATCATGTAAAAGCATCCTAATTAGAAAGGAAGACTACTACAGCACTTGCCGATTTATCATTTGGCTCCATTTCCTCCCATTAATGAAATAGGGTATTTGCAATCTCAACGATCCAATTGATAGGATCCCACATACAGATGATTATGGCCGTAAATTCACAGCAGCAGTTAAAATGATGTCTAAATCAGAGCACCTATGAATTTTCCACCGACTTCTCTATGGCCTATGATATTTTAACTAAATAAAAAAGTGGAACCACTAAAAGCAACATATCATACTCAAGCCAAAAATACTTCAGAATAAGGACAAATTCAACACTGCCCATTATCATGGAATTAAGACTTACAAGTCACATTATCAAACTTCCAGAAAACCGTTTACTTTTAGCGCGGGAAGATCAACAACAAAAGTTATTTTCTCACGTTTAACAACTAACAAAGAAATTTTAAAAAAGAAAAATCTTCATATCGTTTTGATAGATGAATTCCAACATCAGACCATCTAATGGCTCAGATTGGCCCACATAACACATTAAAACTAATGAAGTGGGCAGCAGCAAAGTCAAATTCTATTCTCCATCAGCACTTCTAATATTACCAAAATTTAGCTAAGAAAAATGGATGCATATTGAAGTTTTCAAAATAATTATACATCAATCACAGATCATAATCAAAATGGTAAACTTGGCCCCTATTAATTTGTTATTCTAACCATTCAACCACACCAACTCAATGGAGAACCACAGTTGATAATATTGAATCAGCAAAATGATGTTTCAAAGTTTTGCACAATGGTTTGGCTTTGTGGAAACGTATTCAAAAGAGAAGGAAGAATGGACCAGAATGCAAGCACAAGCACCAATTAATATTGCTAATAGAAATTTTTTAACAGCATGTATGAATGGCAAATAATAATAATGGTGATGATGGTGATGATGAGAAAAGAAGTAATCATATGATACCATCTCAAACATCATTTACAATATTATGTCCAACAATTGTAAGTCACCATAAATGGCAGAACCATGCAAATAAATTGAAGCCCTAGCATAGAATGGGGGGAAAAATGATTGCTATATCCTATTAGTACTACACCAAAACAACAGAAGCCTGTACATCAGCAACTTTCAAGCCCTTTATTGTAATTTCAACACTAGGTTGAAGATCTGATGGCACGTGCTTAAATGATATCAAGAGACAGGGACTAAGAACAAAACTGCAATGAAGAGTCTCAAAAGACCATTGCTGGTTTAGATCATTTGATGACTCGCACTAAAAAGTTGTCTACACCGCTGAAAAGAAGTTGCCTGCACAGAAATCAACAAGTGCAGGAAAAGAAAGGAGAGAACAAAAACGGATCATGTGGAGATTTCTAGTTAAGAAAGATGAATCAAATATTCTATCACTGAATAGATTTCCTAACAGCCAATTTTTTCTGGAAGTTACTCAAAGGGCAGAAACAAAATTGTATAGGGCACTGAAGGAAGCTGTCTCCAAAAAACAAATCAAAGGCAATCTGCTGCCTAAATTAAAAGAATTAAATAGAATTAAAAGAAGAAGCTTAACAGTTTGCTGCCTAAATATACATATCCAGATAATTGATCACCATGATTTCACTTTTTGAAACAGAGAATGAGTAGCATATCGAAACTGCCATGCTGAACCATTTTTGAAAATTTAGGCGATTCACCACAAAGTCAAGCCCATAATCAACATAAATATCAGTTGAATTATCAAATCCACCATTGCTTCACATGTTTCAAGTACAAATCTTTACTACTAATCAGGCATGCATAGCACACATGAACTAGAAATAGGATCGATATCTTCATCCACAAAAAAAATCAGATCATTCTCATTTGTCTAGATGAGATGAGAATATCATTATATACATTTTCATTTCTCTATAAAACATGTCATTCAGATAGTTTGCCTTGAAAATTTATTAGCATCCACTCATAACATGGTACTCTTTCACTAGAGAACAGAATTCCAAATTCAAGACACCAATCACCAGCATGGATCAATTACCCATGTAAAAACATAACAAAAATAGTATACCACCAGCAAAAAAAAATTTTGTGCCCTGGAAATTCCAAACACATGCCATATTCAAATTTATCAATTACTCCACTTCCAAAATAAAATACAACCTAAAATTCACAAGGTCAATGAATCTTCTGAATAAACAGAGAAATTGAACTAATATACTTTAAAGTAGTAATAATGCATCAGAAAACTCACAATGAACCCCATTAGTCCATTACCCCAAGATATCCTGGCTATTCAAATTACCATTGCTATCAGCAGTAAAGAGTCCACAGCTCCCTTTGGCCTTCATTCTATTGAACATTTCGGTTTTAGAATAAGACATCCAAGCTCCATATTCAATTCCATCAAACTACAGGTGCATGTCACACCAGGAACAATTTCAAACATATCATGTTCTCAGCAATGACAGAAATCATCCCATGATTGACCACTCTAAGAAGACCACGGAAGATTACAACCTTCTTCATCACCAACATAAAACAAGGTCATTATAAACCTTCGTCATCACCAACATAAAACAAGGTCATTATCTTCAAATATTTTCCAACAAAACACAAGGTTATTACCTTCAAATGATTTTCCACATCCAGGAATCATAACCACCAATATCCCCAATGCTTTTATAACATATACGTGACATAAAACTGCTCAACCGAAAATCTGGACAAAAATCAGGAACATGAGTAGAACCTCAAGCCTAGTTCCACATTGCCTCCTCAGATGTTCCCATTTGATTTCTACCATTTTAGACATCTTCCATACAATGGTTTTCCAGTGACACCTCTTGAAAACTGAGGATGGCATAATTTCTACAGTAAGCATATCCCTAGCAAAAGAGTTCCCACTTCTCCTATATAATAAATCTACAGCAGGGCCAATTTTGATATTATATAAAAAAAAAAAAAAAGAAGAAGAAGAAGAAGAAGAAGAAGATAATTCATTGGTGAACCAGATCAGTAGTCAACCAAAGCCAAGTGTTTCTCTTCTAAAATGGCAAGCGCATCATTCAGCAATATCATGGCTGCATCTGCAAGACATCCAGTAAAGTGCTGAGGAAAGTTAAATCAGACTTAAAGAGCCAACATGCATGTGGCAGAGATAGAGATTTATGGCAAAGTGTTGGATGTTACCAAGAGGTTGGATCTAGTAGTAGTACCCACGCCCTAAGGAGTGTTGGCCCCCATAAAGAGATGAATACGAACTGCCACCATACTGAACCAAATCAAAAACAAAAATGTAATCAGTAAATAATGCCAGTAGAAAACAAGACATACAAGCATCAACTGACACAACTGAGAGCACTACTGAAAGGAAATTAGTTGGAATAAGAAATCATACACTTACATCAGAACCATAGTAATCATGTGAATAGAGACCACGACTGGTGCCCAAAATATCTGGAAAAAGTATAAGAGAATGAGCACAATACCAAATCCAAAAGTGACTGTTACAATGAGCACAATACCAGATCTGAAAGTGACTGCAACCAGATGTAACATAGGACTTGCAGATATACATCAAACTTCTAGACACAAACTTTCCAAACCTTCGTAACTCGTTTCACAAGCCAGAGGATCAGGATAATCATAGCGGGGGCGTAATCTGCTCCCAAGCTCATATGGAGCAGATTCATAGTCCTGCAGAAGAATATGCAAATGATTTTTGCACTAAATAAATAAATCTCTGCATTAAGAAAACTTTTCCACTAACCAACATAGAGAAAGGCCTTTTGACACCATGCCCAATGCCATTATGAAGATAAGAGTCTTCTTCAAAGTGTCCCCGACCAGCAGATTCTCCAAAGTCATCAGAGGAAAATGGATGCCTCCTAAATGGGAAAGACCTCCCTCGGCCTCTTCCAAATGCACCATGCATAGGCCTATCCAGATCTAATCTTGAAGTAGCACCTCGTCCCAATATGTCTCTGCCAGGGGCCTCAAAAGACCTCCCAAAAGAACCCCTTCTTCCTCCTGCTTATCAAACAACAGTTTATAATAATTTATAGTAACCTGGGAGCCACAACATTCCAGTGCTAACCTTGGTAATTAAAAAAAATATATCAACAGTCTCAAAGCATAGATATCATTTCTATCAATCACAAAATTGTTTCCATTAGGAATTTTATCATACAAGTACAACATTTTAAAAATGAGAACAATTAAATATCTTTTCAACGAAAGTCCACAACCAATTAAACCAAAAACAATATTCAATGATAATATTTGATGACCAGTTGAATTATATATTAAAAAAAATATAAATGCCAACCCAACAAATTTTGATACTTAAACGCACGAAAATCAAACATACATTTTATAAAAAGTGATCTTGTTAGCCCAAGCTAAGCAATTGTCCCGCTTAGTCCACATCAAAAAACTCATTTACAACAACTTTTTTTGTTTTTCCTTCGTACACTTGTTTATCTAAGTGTATTTAACATATAAACCAAGTTTTACCATTTTTCGATATGTGTATATATTTTTTGAGATTTTTAAAGATGGGGGTATTTCCGTTTTACAGTTCCCATTTTTGTGCTATAAAAAATCATAATAAAATAAGTGAAATTCTGCTTCAACAGATTCCATCATGACTACCAAATCTCATGTGATCATGCTTGCGTTAATAAGGATGTGGAGCATTATATACACCAGGAGTGTGCACCATGTTCATCAATTTTCCAAAAAAAAAAATAAATAAATAGAAGTATTGAATTTTCATTTTCCATCCTTTTCACTTTTTCCAGCAACTATCAGTAGTGATTAACATAATATAAGGCCCAGGAAAAATCAATCGATCATCAATGCAGCAAATCACTGGTGATCTGGATGCAGATCCAGATGCACTTAAAATTATCAATTGAGAGTCAGGTTAATAGCTAGAAATACAATTTTTAGAGTACAGTTAATACAAGTATTTCACTTGTTCTCATCTCTTTCCCTCTTTTCTGCCACTGTCATTCGTCTTTTCGTATTGATGAATTATTTGATGACTCTCTTCTAACTCTCCTCCACTATCCTCCCAATCTACTCTATTTCTTTTTTTTTCTTTTTTTCTTTTTTGTAATTTCTTCTTAATATTAAGTGGGTCTATCTTTGTCTGTGAAGCCTTCCCACATCCATTCTAGATCAGAGTGGTGCATTAGGTTTCTTGTCATTTAGCAATAAGACATGCGCATTACACATCATAGATACAAAGCTAGTTAACCGGCTTTCTTGAACGGGGACTTTGCAGTTAAGGTGCTGAAAGAAAGACTACATCTTATTACAATGTGCTAGGCACTGCAAGCAATAGTTTACCATTTGCTAACTGGTAATAGGATTGGGTTCAGATTATTTAGAAGGATCTAAAATATAATGGAAGGATAACCCACATTTACTTCCATATCTTCTTCTTAGTTGGTGTTTTTTGTTTTTTTTTTTTTTGTGTGTGTGTGTGTTTTGATAGACAAAATCATCAAATAATTTGATGAACAATGAAAATGATATTCATTAAAAGATGATGTCACCTCGGCTACCAAAAGGTCGTCTTCCGAAAAAATTGGGCTGTGCATTTCCCAACATATCCTCATCTGAGAACACAAACCTCCCCGTTCGTCCACGACCTCGTGGAATGAAACCTCTGCCACGGTAGAAGCCACCTCTGTTAGAAGGATAACCACCCCGGCCAAATCCCCTCCCTGGAAAGCAAAAGAAAAGTTAAACATGACCATGAATAGGAATTAAAGGCAGTACGATGACTGAGAAATTAAAAACTTACCAAACCTAGAGAAACCCCCACTAGTATACCCAATTCGAAACCCACCACGCAATCCACCCTTCACAGCCTGAGTTTTCGGCAAAGGATTTGCAAGACGAGCTTTTGCTCTTGTCTAGTTTTAAAAGCAACACAATGAATAAGCCATTATAGTCTGGAAATTTAATGTACATCATGTGGTCAAACAAAATCGACAAGTTCAAACAGAGCTATGATTATGCATATAGACATTCAGAAAAAAAATGCTAAGAGAGTTTTCTTTTAGATGCACAAATAATAAAGCATCCGTTAATATTAAAAAAAATTGTTCAAAGGGAGAAGGGTATATGGTGCATAGCCATCACTGCCCAGGGCAGGTAACTGGCCATTCCTGATGCATGATTGCCAAAAGATAAGACCCGGTAGGTGGGTTTGGGGAGCAATGACCAACCATGGAGAGAGAGAGAGAGAGAGAGAGAGTGTATGTGTCAAGTTCGTGCAAACAAACATAATGAGTTCTTTCAAATGGAGAATAATTTATAGGAAAGAAGAAAAGAACTTGCTGTGAAAGATGTCATACAAACAAATACGGTGATTTCTTCTTAAGGGAAGAGTAACTGCTAACTTGAAAGGAAAAAAGAATAGCCTTCCAAGATGTCATACAAAAGTATGTACTTTCAAAGGAAGAATAGCTTAATAGCAAGGAGAAAAGAACTAAGGTGGTAACAATGAGGATTACCACTTCAAAGACTATTTAATGACCAACCTATCAGTCACAGTTGTCAGTAGGGGTGTTTGCACAAGTGGCAATATTTTTGTAAAATCTTAAGTAATGAGGTAAAAGTTACCAATTTACAAAAAGATCGAGAGGCAAATGCAAACATCCAAAAGCAACAACACCTTTCTTTGAGACCACCAATATATTCTTAATTATCAATAAAGTGGCACTATTAAATGGTTCATTAATACAAGAACATCTCTTCATGGCAGCACTCGAGACTTGCCTCAACCTTGTGAATCACAATTTTGGGTAAATATTATGTGACTCACTGACACACATCAAAGTGGCTATGCATCTGTACCAGAAGGCTATTTGATCCCAATTCCCAATCAACTCTATGAGCTCTAATTTCAATTCTTGATAAACACTAATCTAAAAGGAAATGTACACAGTTTATGTGATTCAAATGGTCTATTTAGGAAGAAGTTTTAAAAATAGTAATAATAATAAGTGGGGAACTTGTGGGAAAAAAAAAAAATTTTTAAATTGAGTAATATAATATAGTAGAGGTAACGATGATGCGTAAAGATAATAAAGATAAAATAGATACTGTAGTTGTATGAAAAAAGAGCACTCAGAAAAAAGGATTCTTCAGCTATTCTGCCCAAAAAAATTATGCATGATAGTCACAACCCCTTTGTTAAACTGCCCCCACAGCAAGAAGGGATCCCTTTTTGCAACTTAACCACACCCAAATCCTTCTCAACAATCTTTATATCTTTATATCATACTTGCCTTTCCAATCACATTTTGATGACCCAGCCAACAGAGGGCGTGTGATGCTTGACATGACTAGAAGCAAAATCATCTTGGTGGCGTGCCTTTGGATCAAAATGCCTAATTTAATCCCCCATGCAATAACTTAAGCACTAAATGCCAGCTATCCAAAGATCAAATCCTATTGGCTTTGGCAAATTGGTAAAGTCAAGTTGCAACTCCTGTGGGAAACAATGGTTTCGAACAAAGAATAAGAGAAGAAGCAAATATCAGCAAAAATTTTGATTTCATTCCTAGAAGATCAACCGTGAAGGTTTTCTTACTCAAAGAATTTGTTTGAGAATTATATAGAGAAGGGGGAAAAAACTACACGATTTTTTGATCGATCTAGAAAAAACAAGGCGCTACGAAAAAAAAGAATTACTAATAAACATATTACTGTTATTAAAGATAAATAAGAGAAAACTATAACAGGTGAAGACCACGAGGGGAGATACAAGCAATTTTCCAATTGTAATAAGTTTGCATTGAGGCTTAGGCTTAAGCCGTTACTTTTTTACTTTAATTATAGATGAACTTGCCAACATTTACCAGAAAAAATTACCTTGGAGAACATTATTTACAGATGATAAAGTCCTAATACATCAAACAAGAGGATTAAAGTTGAAATTAAACAAGCAAGAAGATACTCTAGAATTTAGTGGTTTTAGAATTAGCCAAATAAAAACTGAATATATGAAATGCAAATTTAATAATAGTGAAAACCTAGATGGGGAAACCATTAAGATTTCAAACTTGGTAGTACCACTGATTACCTTCGGTATTTAACATCAAAGTTCAAGAAAATAGAGAAGTAAAGAAAGACATTGTAAATAAAATTCAAAACAGGTGAAAGAAATGAAGAAATGCTTCAGGAATTTTATATGATCATTGAGTTCCAATTAAGGGTATGTTTAGGAATGAATAAAATTTTGATGAAAAGTTTTGGAGAGTAAAATTTATTAAATGATGTGATATGATAGGAGTAATGATGATGAATAAAGAGGATAAAGTTAAAATAGATAGGTTAGTTGTGCGGGTAATTGTATAGAAATGATTGAAAAGTAAAATAATTGTATAGGAAAAAATAAAGAAATAATTAGAAAATAGAGTAGTTATGAAGAGTGAAAAGTTTCAACTTGACATTTTTTAAATATTGCCAAACACACCCTAAATTGAAAGAAAATTTTCATAAAAAATTGATTAGACTATCTATGCTATATGGGATAAAATGTTGTGTAGTTAAGGAACAATATATGTATAAAATGAGCATAGCAGAAAAGAGAATCTTAACGTAGATAAATGTTAAAGTGATAAAGATCAAATAAAAAATAAAATAATACAAAATAATCTAAAGGTGAAACAAATATGTAATAAAATGATTTAAAAAAATACTAAGTTGGTTTGTGCACGCTAAACAAAGGCTTGAAATGACATCAATTATGAGAGTTGGGTTTATTCAAATAGAAGTTAGTAAAGAATGAGGAGATGACCCCAAAAAAAAAGTGAATAGAAGTAATCAACAAAGAGATAAAGATGTTAAATATTAATAAAAATATAGTTCATCATAATAAAGAATGAAACAACGGGATTAGTTGCAGCTGATACCACATAGGTAGGGAATAGCTAATGATGATGGTGATGATGAAGTGGTAACCCCTAAAAGCCCCTTCTATAGGCTCTACCAATGCATTGGGCATTCTTGAATCTCGACCAATGTTGTAAGAATCAAATCAGATTCGCCAGTCCGACCAAGAACTAGTGCGCTTACCAATCCGATTCACCCCAGTTACTGGGTGAGTCCTGCTAACGGGATCAAGCCAGTTGAACCAACGATGAAATTGGATTTTTGAATCCCTCAGCTTAATCAATTAAAAGAATCTGACAAATGTAAAAGGAAAGTTCTGCACGTAATCTTGATCCAACAACTCGACACCATGGGACAGTACTCTAACAGCCACACATTTATTTTCGTTGGCTGTTGAATTACAACTCAAATCTATTAATCAAAGCTTAATCTAAGTTGGCTTCTTTTTTTTATTGACGATAGTTTGGGTTTGATGTTATCCTGTATTAACTGGGTTTCCTGCTTACCCATCCCAATGCAAACTCTACATCCCAACATTAATATTTCCCTTATTTCAAATGAGAAATCTAGTTTTCATTCTTGGACTATTACATATCTTATAACAATTTTATCTAATTTTAGAATTTGGCATTATAGTTCAATCCAGACTAGTTGATCAACCGATTTAATTACTAGTCCAGCTCTAAATTCTAAAAACATTGTTTTCGACAAATAATGGGCCTTTAGATTCTTGATCTTTAGATTCTTGATCTGTACATGAATTCACAATGGCTACTGTTTCAGCCTTTGGGAAACTAAAAACATGTGATGAGGTTCATGTTCAGTGAAATACCCAAAACACAAAGAACGCAATAACCAACATATTTACTTTTACTACCTTTGTCTTCCCATCATCCATTTCTTTATTATTTATCCCCTCAATGCAAGCAATAGCTGCAGCATGGGTCTTAAAGTCAACAAACCCAAAATCTTTCCGCTTAGCGGTTGCCATGTTCCGAGCCAATACAACACGTTCGATCTCTCCATACTGTTTAAATTGTTCCTTCACACGATCTTCATCCCAATAAGGTGGCAAGCCATCCACGAACACTGATTTAACCTGCAAAATCAATCATATTAACAAAACAAGCATAACAAAAAGAAGGGGCAATAGTCAGCACCCAAAGTAGAATAAATTAAGATACCCATTTCTCAATCCCCCCCCCCCCCCACCCCCAAAA
>JAXCLR010000001.1:59575817-59591370 GCA_035584095.1 Annona squamosa
ACTCAACCCGAGCCCGAATTTCAAAAATAGGGTTAGGGTTGAGGTTTATAAATAGGGTTAGGGTTAGGGTTAGGGTTAACGTTTTACAAATAGGGTTAGGGTTAGGGTTGAGGTGAACCCGAGTTTCATGAGCCCGAGTTGCACCCCTAACCAGGAGTATTTTGGGTATTTATAAGAATATAATCAGCATTGAAACTGATGAACGTTAACTTACGTAATGGCCTCTAAGGGAATGAGCAGTTTTAGTATTAGATGTAAATCGGATCAGGTCAATCCTATGGCCTGCCTTGCTCCAATTTTTTAGAGGATTAAGGCAAAGATTTTAACCTGGTGGGGTAAGGCGAGTAACGATTTTAGACCCATATTTCACTTTTAATGAGCGAGGTGGGTCGACTATGTCCCGACCTGCCTCAATCCTCCCCAATCTGGAAAATGTAAATTATTTTTATAAATTATATAACTTACTTGTATGAATGTTATTTTGTTAGATAAATATATTTAACTTTGTTACTTATTAATGTGAATACGATTTATATTGATGTACGTTTAACTTTATAACTTGTTTATCTTGATAAATTTTTATTCATTAATTGCATATGTGCTATTCAAGTTATCTTATTCACATATTTATTAATTAAATAAAATATATAATTTATGTGTTTATATTTTACAAGAATGAATATTATTATTATTTTGCAATTTAGCTATTTTTCTAACACCCCATTCCTAGAATTACTCAAGAACTCGTCAATAAGTACTACACAATCTAAGAAAAATTCGGCAGCATCTCCCAATAACATACAAGGGTAATATGGAATACATGACCTGATATTCATAAACATTTCAATCTGTGAGATTCAATTTTATTCATATACTTGCATTTTCATATAATAAGGACATTTATATAGAAAGAAAATCATACACATTTAAATTTATACTCAGTGTGCTAAGATTATAATTCATGCATATATGCACTATATGTCCCCTAGATACCATATTCATATATGTTATGCATCAATTACTATTATAAACTCTCAGTGGCATGTTCGTAAGTTATTTCATAAATAAAGAAGGGTTATAATGAAAATAAAATAAAATAAAATACCTGGTCCTTATAGTTTTGTAATTCAAAATTTACACAAATGTCTTTTTTAAGGTTAACACACATATTTATCAAAGTTAAGTTGTAAACAAAATTATTAAAAAAATTTCACGAATGCTTTATCATGAAAATTATATTTTACTCACTAAATAGTAAAATATTGAATCATTTAATATTTAAATTTATTATAGATATTAGTTTATATTGATATGTATATAAATTTTTAAACTTTGATCCACTTTTTCAATCCAACCTATTGTCCCGATACCGATCTGAAATCAATCCGAAGTTTTTCCTAAGACCTAATAAAGGTAAATGTCGGGACAATGTTATCTCGACCTTGTATAAAAAGTATGACCACACGGGATTTTTAAATATAATAAGGTCAGAGTTTGACACACCCTAAGCTACCCTAATTTTCACCCTTAAATGCAAATATAATGGGTATATCTAAAATTTCTGAAACATAGTAGATGTATTTGGATTAGGGTCAAATATAGTAGGCATATTTAGAAAAGCCAAATAAAAGAAAAAAGAAAGGAAAGGAGAAGAATAGGGGAAAAAAAAAAGGAAAATCATGGACGCACACAACCCTAAACTACAATTTCATTTTGAGTAGTTATAAAGTCCTCAATATATTGACTAATAGAGTAGAATCACTTCAAGCAATTATTATGATGGTCAGGCCTCATGGCATGTTAAATGCAATTGATTTTTAAAAAATAAAAAATTTTACAATTTTTTAAAAATAATGAAAGTTGATACATATGTTAAATATCTTTAAAGTAATAATTATGTGAAGCTTTGGTGCACCTAGGTACACAGGATCATGTTCCCTACTTTTAAGCCTGTCGGTAATAATCAATCTCGAGTCATTAGCCACAGGAACCAAATGCAATTCAAATAATTGGACCGCGAGGCAGTCAAACGGCGTGAACGGGTGAGCTCTAAATTCTCAAGTTTGTAATCATTTTAAAAAGCATACGGACAGCGCTATACGAACCCCTCCTCTCGTTTGTGGTATGAAAAGACACTTCGTTATGATACTAATCATCTAGTTAGAATATGTTAAGTACACGTAAGTGAATCTTGTCATCTAGTTAGAAGATGTTAAGTACACGTAAGTGAATCCATCAATCTTGAAAACAGGAAAAAAAAAAAAAAAAAACTAAAACTAGAACAAAGAAAGTGTGCACGAGAATCTTAATGCAAATATTTGCATTATTTTTTTCAATAGTTGAATTTCTATTTTATATTAAAAAATATTTAAGAAAAAATTATAAAATTTTATAAGGAAATGTTTAGAAAGTGATAAAACTTTTAGATGAAAAGTTTTAACGTAAAAGTTTTTAAATTTGTAGAAAACGATATGATAAAATGAGAGTAACGATCAGGAGTAAAAAAAATAAAAATAAAATAGATAAATTAGTTGAATGAAGAGATATTTAAAAATAATTAAAAAGTAAAATAATTATATAGAAAATTATGAAAAAATAATTAAAAAACAGAATAGTTAAGAACATTAACAAACTTTGTTGTAAACAAACATGCTCATAAGAAATATATTATTCGGTTTATATATGAGTGACAAATATTCAAAATAATAAAAAAAAGTCATCCAAAATTTGCACTGAACGTGCTTGCATTAAAGTTCAATGCGCTTTGTCAAAAAAAAAAAAAAAAAAAAAAAGTTCGATGTAAAAGTTTGCATTAGATCGGCCCAATAGATGCTGTCCACATATCGATAAGGTCATGGATTCAAATTATAATGGGCGTTTTGCAATTTTCCTCTGTGATGGGAGTTTATAATTTTTCCTTGTGGTCGGGGCTTAGGAAAAATTTCCTCCATGGTGTTTGGGTAAACATGTGCTTAATTATAATATTTGGATGACATGATGTATATAAATATAAAAAAAATTAGAGAAAGATGAAATTAAATTATGCACGGCAAAATAGTTGAGAAAAAGGGATCTTGAATGAAAAAAGTATATATTGTATATGTTTGTATAATTTACATATATACCTACATAATTTGATTGAAATTATAAATATACACACATAGTTGCACAAATTGTATATTACCTTACATAATTTCATCAAAATTGAACGCAATCCTCGTGTTAACAGTTGCTGTCAAATGGAAGGTAGTGGTACATTAATAAATTATTTCATTTTTGAACAAGCCCTGGAAGGAAAGGCCTTGGCCGTCTAGAGAAAGAAGGGGTCCTTGGTCCTTAGCGGATGGGCTCCATCACGTCTCAAGACTGTTCTTAGAATATCAAGCGCATGAATCCCGCTGTTTAAGCTGCAAGAAAACATAGCCCCAACTAAAGCTCCCTCCGCACCAAGCTATCTGCTTTTGTGTCGGTCTCCGCCTTTGTTTTCTCCGTCTCTTGGCAACTTGAAAGGAAAAATTTTCGACTGGGTTAGGACCGTAATTACCCAATAAAAGTTAGTTACTGAAATTTAATCGCAAAAAACACAATTAGAATTGAATTTAAGTTACAAAATTTTCGTCGTTATTTAGATTTTGGGTATTGGAATTGAAATGGTTGTTGGTGAATTTTTTAGGAATTGAGTCTTTGTTTGGCTTTTGGGTGTTGAAATTGAAGCGGACAAACATGGCAATAACAAAAACATTTGCCGAATGTGATGTTGTTAGCGTGCATGAAAAGGGATCGGTTTTGGTGAGGTAATAAATTTTGATTGCAACCACTTGTGAGAAGAAAACACCACAACCACCAATGTCATTATCATCAACATCATTTTTTTTTCTAATTTTGTCACGTGTCCTCAAAAAAAATCATACACACAACTAAAGTCGTCTTCAGAGTTCAGGCCCACTTTCTCTTGTAAACAAGAAAACAAAATATAAAATATCTGATCAGATTTCGATTTTTAATCCAAATCTTTCAAGAGATAAAAATAAGGAAAAAGGAAAAGGAGAAACCAATTGGTTAGCAATGTGAACTTCTATAGAAAACAAAATCGAGAACTTCGCAAAGAAAAACACCAAATCAAGGTCTCGTTCTTGCTATCTAAGGTTGGAAAGTGTTCAATAGTTTACAATGTCGAACAGGACTTTGCTGATACCCAAAACTTGAAATCATATTCATAGTAGATCGATAGCCGGTTTTGGTGAACCGAGGCTCAAAGAATCCAATATTCCTTCAAAGTTCAAACTTATGTTCTTTTAAACCTACCTATGCCCCAAATTGAAGGGTGTTTTAAAAAATGAAATAATTCACTGACACCCTACTGTCTTGCATTTAATGGTAACCATTAACATGATGGTTATATGCAACTTTAGTGAAATTATGTAAGTATGATATCTAATTTGTGAAACTACTTTTGCATGATTGCAATTTCAGTCGAACTATATGGTTATATATACAAATTATCGTATATATTTAAAGGTTTCTTTGGACACATATTTGAAAGGTAGAGAGCAAATTGACACCATTTATGTGTGGTCGAGACAATTTACAGCTCTCTTGCAAAGTTTTTGTGGTAAAAGCTACAAAAAGTGTGTTAGTAATAATCTCCAAATTGAACTATAGTAGAAATGGCAAAAAGCACCACACTAATAAAGCTCCAAATTAAAGCTTTCTACTTAACATATGATTGTGTGATAATTTTACTACACACAAAACGTTCACTAGGTAAAACGTGGTTCAATAATACGTTTAGAGTTTAGACCTCATTTGGGGTTTCATTCGGCTTATTGCTATTATTTAACAGAGATTAAATTAGTGCTTCCCACATTGGATGAATATTTTTTTACTTAGAAAGGTTTGACGCAACAAAAAATCTAATTTCGTATTTTTAAAAAAGTACAAAACACTTGTAAACACCGGACTTATCCCGACCTGAAATTGATTAGTAGGTACTGGGCTCGGAAAACCCAGATCCCCACTTTAAAAGCCCGCCTAATGTAACCCTCGTTCGCGAGTCCAGCAGCGCCACCGTTCTGGGTTGCACGTGGAAGTCTGGAACCATCTCTCCCTCTCACAGCCATCGCCGTCGCAGCCGATCATTAATTGCGACCAATAATTACAACGAAAATTTTTCGTTGCAATTAGTGCGCACAATTGCAACGAAGATGAAGCTTCCTACCTATTGAGGGTCCTTTATCTATAAATTGCAACGAAATATTTTTCGTTGCAAAATTGGTTACTATTATGTACGCTTGATGGGACACGTTTGCAACCAAATGGGGGTTCGTTCTTCTTATATGAGTAAATTGCACTGAAATCTATTTCATTACAAAATGTGGTCGCTATTACATATTAAAAATAATAAAATAGAAATATATATTTGCATAAATGAAAACTACTTGCTAGCATCAAAATATTTTTAATAGAGTGAAATTAAAAATTTTAACATTTGAATACTTCTTATGATCAAAATATTTTTAAAGAATGAAATTAAAATTTTTATCATATCCAAAATTGTATTTAAAAATTAATTAATTATTTTGTTAAGGCAAAAAGTAATTAATTATTAATTGAACTTATGAATAATTAATGAAAATTAATTAATGATATCAAAATTATGAATAATTAATTAATGATATCAAAATAAACTATTTAAATAAGTAGATTATAAATTAATGGCTTAAGAATGATATAAAAAATATCTAAAATGAAGGCAATAAGATCATAAGATAGGCAAAATATACTATGCATAATGTACATGTATAATATATTAATTAAAAAAATGTAATTTGCATATATACCTACACTAGTTGCAAATATACCTACGTAGTTTCATGAATTGTATATTAGCCCCACACAGTTTCACCAAAATCGCATATTACCCTCACATCATAACCTGCCGTTAATATCTGACATGATATTTTTAAAAATGCCTTAATTGGTGCACATAGTTTCATGGGCGCAATATGCAAGTTTGGTGAAATTATGTAAGGAATATGCAATTCGTGAAACTACCAATGAGGACAATTTCATCATTTTTTAAAATATTATGTCAGATAACGACAGATAATAATGTGGGGATAATACGCAATTATGACGAAATTATATAGGATAAAATGCAATTCGTGAACCTACATGGGTGTATCTGCAATTAGCATCACACTAAATGGTTATCTATGCAAATTATCCATTAAAAAAAGCCATTTGTAAGTAGCCTGCATGTATGCCAACCATATGTGCCGGCCATATAAGAAAAGGTGGCTACAAAGGCCAACCCTTCGAGCACGAGGCATGCATGAGAAGGAAATAGTATAGGAGAGAAAAGGAAGAAGCGAATGGGAAGAGAGATGTAACAACCATAATTTTTAATTGCAAGCTTGAGTATGAAACATGTCTAAGTGGAAATTTTAATTAAGAACAAAACGCACTGTTAATTATGGTACAGCTTTACTGCGTATGAAAAGTTCTCATATATACACATATATATAATATTTAGGTACAATGCAAACATGCCTGTAACATTGGTGCAGTTGCACCAAAACGGGCCCTACATAATCATAAATTTATATTTTACTTAACTCATTGTATTTAAAATCATGTATTTTACTTACCATACCAATTTTCATCCTAATCGTATATTTGTATGAATTCCATCTGAAAATACTACAAATTCAACATAATAAAATAGTTTGACATAAATAACAATTTTAAAGTGGTTTTTTTTTTCAATATGTAAACTATTTGCTATCAAATTTATATATAGATAAATGATTATATAAAATTTTATTGTATTTTAATATGTGTAAGACTTATTTTCAGGTAAATGCAGTGATATTCCGGTGCAGCTGTTCCATATGTGTGCGTATATATATTTGCTACCCTATCTTGCCGACCTTTGCAGCGGAGTCAATTCAGGCCATTGAATATGAAATCAACTTGTAGGCTGTACAGAGATGCATGGGTAATGCGTGCTGAATGGAGAAGGCTGACAACTACTGAACTAATTTCATTATGTTAGTTGGGTCCTACTAAAGGAAGTTGGCGCCTAAACTTAGATCGGCCTTTCTAGACAAATGGAGCTTTTCACAGCAATGAAAACCAGGACCCGATTAAAAAAAAAAAGCTTGAATTTCTGCTGAAGGCAATCACAGCTGAAGGAAACCAGAAAAGTGTTGAGATTTTCTACTTGCAAATCATGGCTCAAAAATCTACTTGAATTTTTTTCTTTAAATGTGACAAATAGAATCACGGGCTTGAAAATTGTCAGTGGAAGGTAGTGTTCGTTTATACTCAGCAAATTCAAATTTTTTTTAAATTTCAAGATTTTAAAATGTGGAAAGAGAGGATGAGATATTTTTTGCTGTTTATGGACAACATTATACCTGTCAATGGATGGATTGGAATCGAATGGATTTTGAAAGCAAAACAGGGAGATCTAGCTTTCCAAACTAAAGTCGACATGTTTCTGTATTTGGATCGAGCTGTTGAAAAATAAATGAATTAGAGGAGCTGTACTTAGCATGTGAATGATGGAGACCGGCCGTTTCAACCTTGTAGAGATGTTCTCTCTAATATACCGATAATAAAATGAACATTTTGTTTCTTTTTGAGTGAATATATCTACACAAATATGGTCAAACGAATGGTTTATATACGATCTCGGTTTATTACTACACTTGTGCATTCATTCAAATGCAAGCCAACGGGAGTAAAAATTTTAAAATATTTAATAGTAGAAAAACGTGTAACATAAATTATAATGAGGTTACGCTAATTAAATAGTTTGATACACTTTATTTGTGAAAAGAGAGGGAGAAATATTTCTATTGTTTATTGACGAAAATACACTTGCGATGGATGGATTGGAATTGAATGGATTTTGAAACCAAAATAGGGAGATTTAACTTACAAAATTAAAGTAGTTACATTTTTGCGTGTATATTATACAACGATTTTATGTTACTTAATTTTTTTGAACGACCCCGCGTCTATTAATATTGCATCCATAAATTATACATTTTCATTTAAAAATTTAATGTCCATTTAATTTCAGTAATTCTGTTTTCGTAAATCAAGAGGGTACATGCTGATGTCTACGATTTATTTCATATCTTTGTATAGAATTTTCATATCCTTATAAAAATTAGGTAAAATAGACTTTGAAGTTAATATGCTGTATAGAAATTTGAGTATGAACATTCTAGAATCTGATATCCTTCTACTGATTGGGTTATGTGCAGAAAATTTAGTCTTATAGTAATCTTACCATTATAAAAAAAAAGTTAAAATACACTTCCGAATTTAGTATGTTACATGAAGCATTAATATGCTAATTGTAGAATTCTACACTATTATAATGAATGAATTCATAATAAATTTTTTGTGAAAAAAGTGATTTAATAAATTCTAAATTTATTCAAATCTTTAATTTTACGAATATATGTGTAGAACAACTATTTTACAATAAAGCATTGGACATATTAATTTCACAAATGAGTATAAAAAATATTTTGGTGTTGGTAAAAGAAATCCTTTATTTGCAAGTCAATTTTGAATAAGAAATGGATCAAATATTATTTATTTTTCACTACTTTTGGAATGCATTTAAAATATTTAAAATAGATTTATAAAATTAGTATGCTCTATAAAGATGCTAGCATGCTAGTTCTGGAGTCTTACACTATTTTAATAATTAACTGAACTTTGTATGAAAGACCTAGTCGTATAGTTTTCATATCGTTATACAAATTATTTTGAAGCAGTATTATAAATTTAGCATGCTATGTGGAAATGTTAGCATGTTGATCATAAAATTCTTCATCATAACTCTGTTATATGAAAACATTAGCAAGATGATATTAGAATTCGATATTATTCCTTGTTCATAATTGTTTATTTTCTCTACTACTTTGTTGCAAAGTAGGTGTTGTTGCATTACAAGTAATTATAAAATTGGCATCTTCTATTTCTTATCAAATGAATAATTTATATTATCTTTCTTAAGTGATTTACTAAATATTTATTAAATGATATCATCATTCAACATAGACAAAAGTATGCCTCCATTGCTCATAATGGAATTGACTAAAGATGTTATGTTAGTTGAAGAAAGTGAACAAAGTCCAACAAATATGATTGATTTTACTTCTCATATGCTTGCTGAGTTAACTTCTATTTTTGGGGAGGAGTTTGATAGTAAAGAAGAGGCGTAAGATGTTGTAACTTTAGCATAAGAAAAAGTGATGTTAAAATACCTAAAAAAGATAAGCAGATATGCTTTCCAATTTTGAAATGCTCAAAACAAGGACTTAAAAGGAATATAGAAAAAGTCAAAAGAAAAAGAAAACATATGGACATTACTAGATGTGAATGTCTTGCATTACTTACCCTCAAGCTCATAACTAACACTTCAAAATGGATGATTATGAGTTTCAAGAAAGAGCATTCTTATCGGTTGGAGACCCTCATAAAGTCTCATTATCTTCAATCCCATTGTAATATTCCAGACTCGCAACTAAATATAGTTGAAGAGTTGTGCAAGATCAACACTGGTGTATTAAAATCATTGCAATTCATGATAGAAGAAATTAGGGGGACAAGATAAATTAGAATTCACGAAAGTTGATTTTCATAATGCCTTCAGATCTAGACGGATGTCAAGATATGTTGGAAGTGGAACAACATTACTTGAATACTTTCATAAGCAATTTGATGTGATGTTAGATTACTTTTATGAAAATTAAGTCCATGGGCACCATCGGTTGATGTCATATTTTTCTGTAGATGGAAGTTCGAAAAAAGATTATGAAGTTTTCAATGATGTTATTTATTTCAACACAACTTATCGAACAAAAAAATATAATATGAAGTCATATTACTTTTATAAAATTCAAGTTAACGACTACCATCGGTTGATGTCATATTTTTCGGTAGATGGGAGTTCAAAAAAAGACTATCAAGTTTTCAATGATGTTATTTGTTTCAACACAACTTATCAAACAAATAAATACGATATGCCTTTTGGGCCCTTTGTTGAAGTAAATCACCGTAAGCAATCAGTTTTACTTTATGCAAGTCTATTATTTGGTGATTTTATGTGGTTGTTTAAAATATGGCTCAATGTTATGACCGTACCACCCAAAGTCATTATTATAGATCGAGATTCAACTATTACAAAGGTCATTTCTATAGTTTTTCCAACTAAGCATATTTTCTGTTCATGACACATATATAGAAAAAATTTTAAAATCTTATAATTTGTCAATAAAAAATATCTTGAATTCAAAAATAAGTAGTATACGTTGATTCATAATACAGAAGATATAGATAAGTTTGAATCTGGTTGAGCAAACTTAATGAATAATTATAATTTGACAGACCATGCATGACTACAACAGATGTTCGATGTGAGGGATAATTGGATACCCACCTATACAAGAAATGTTTTCTTAACAGGGATGACCACTACGCAATAATCTGAAAGCATGAATGCCTTTTTTGGTCAATTCGTTGGACCAACTATTTAATAACTTGATTTTATAGAAACATACAAGCATGCTGTTATAAAGAGGAGAAAAGATGAAAATGATGCTGATTGTAAAAGTACGTATGGTACTTTTAATTTGAAAACTAAATTTGTGATTGAGGAATAGATTGCCAAATTATATACTAAAGAATTTTTTTTATTTTCAAGCAGAAGTAAAGGAGTTATATTATTACAGGCCTAAATTTGATGTTATAGATGGGAATATGTTATATATTAAATATACAAGTATAAAGACTTCATCTACAGGAGAACAATTACTTGATATGAAGATAGGCAATTTGTAGTATATTCATGCTAACTATTTGACTGGTGTGAGATTATTTGTTGGCATATATTATATATATTTCACTGACATGATATCATAACTATGCCTACTCATCACTTGCTTCATCGTTGGTAGCAACGTCCAAAATAGAATGTCAGAGTTCCACTATTTATAAAGAATTATGATGCTATAAATTCAGTTATGGTGCGTCAGCATTTGACACTCTAAAAATTAAATTTCATCCTAGAGGAAATGACATCAAGTTGGGATAATTTTTAAATTTGACCTATATCTTTAGAGACTTTAATAACAAATTTGCTAGAGTATATACAATCATAGCAGGATGTTCGAATGAACAATAATAGAACTTGACTTGTGGTGATAAAGAAAGAATTTTTGAAGATAACAATCATGCAAATGAACCTGTCCAAGAAGTTCATAATAACTCGATAGAATTCAATATTGAGAGAGATGATAACATTAGATGAGAAGTTCAACTTTCAACTAATGATAATATACCAAATGCTCCAACACCTATTATGGAATTTTCAAATGTTGTTTGAAGAAAAGGATGATCAAGTAAACGATTAAAATCTTTTGCTGAAAAAGCTGTAGAATGTAATGGATGATTATGTTGAAGATGCAAGAAGGTTGTGGTTGGTCACGATAAATGAAACTGTATGGAATTGCATAAGAAGGATTGTGAGCAACCTGGTATAATGACATCGCTTGGTATTCAATCAACTAAAACTCAATCCACTTTATGCATATAATATTTGATTATCTTTATCTAGTTCATCTTCTTTCTATAGATTAGTATATGACTAGATTACTAGTGGGGCTACACCAATACTTTTGGCATTTTTGTATTATCTCTTTATATTCCTCTTATAAGTTGTTTGCATGAAGTTGTCAATGTACTATTGTATTTTGATTTTACTAAGTGCAATGCAGGATGGGCATGAAGAATGTGGGTATATATATGGATAACTCAGCAACAACACGATCTAGATATGAATTTCATGTAGTGCAATTGTAATCCATGGAAATGAATTGTATATTTTCTGAAATTAATGCCAAATTTATATTGTCTCAATATGAAAAGAAAAGAAATTATATTTTTTGTATTGACTTGTATCTTTTTGAAGAAAAGGAAGTACAATTTTTTTGTATTGACTTGTAAATATTTTAAAAAATAGGAATTGTATTTTTTGGTGAATGGTTAAATTGATGTTGAATATGCTATGTACTCATTAACTTGTGCATACAACATGCTCATTGACCATTTAGCATATTGTTATTCACAAGTAGATAACCTACAAGCCTTATTGACTTGTGCATACAGCATGCTTATTGACCACTTAGCATGCTATTATTCAAAGTTAAGGTGCTAATAGCAACAACATTATCCTCACCGGCTAGTAACCAGAGCAGAATATTGCAATAAAATTAATCATAATTTGCATCCAAAAAATCGTTGCTACTGATATGCAAAATAGCAACAGCTTTAGTGTCATTGCTACAAACATTTAGGGACAAGGTTTTTATATATGTGTTAATAGACCCGGGTGTATTTAACCCTTTTTTAATATTTTTTTGAAATTTTTATACAAATATTAATCTAAATGTATTTAACAGGTGTATCAATTTTTAGACATTTTAGGTAATTTAAATGGTAAAAATTAATATACATGTTAATACACTTGGATTAACAATTAAAAAATTTTCAAAAAAATTAAAAAATGGGTTGAAGTACTTGAGTGCACTGTATTAGATCCCTAGCTTACAAAAAATCTCAACATAGATCCTGTGCTGCGATGCTGACACATGGCCCAACACACATAAAAACCTACTTTTTATTTATTTAAAAATAATTTCAACTACATTGAATAATATAGAAGCAAATTCGTTAAAACAAAATTGTAATCATATCTCTTGGTTATACAAAATTACAAGATAAGTTTTAATTTTTGAATAAAATTGCAAGCTTATCACTTAGGATTTCATAAATGATAGTTATGTTTATTGTTGAAATGGCAAAAATGCCATTATTAACAATAAATCAATTATTAATATTTGTGCTAACGACATTAAAAACTTATTTATATCAAACATAAATGTTAATTATTAGACGACACAATTTTAAAAATTAAATTATAGTATAATTAAATTCAAATAATTCAAGAATTTTGATAGAAATGAAAGAATTCATATCAATGAACGAGCAAGAGGGTAATTTTAAAACCGGTTAGGTGAAGAACCCTTAATTAAATTTGAATGACTGAAAAATTCTAATTCGAGAAGTATTTGTCACTCAAAATGACTCGGATAATTACCATATGATTAATAAAATATTATAAAAGAATAAACAAGTAGTAATTGACTCTTTAATACCAATACCTTAAAATAATGAAAAATGACAGTTCTGTTTCTTCATGCGAATAACTTAAAAAGTTATATTGGCAAAATTATTTAGTAGCCTTTAGCCTCATAAAAGATAAAATGAAAACATTTATTTATCTTCTTTATATATTTTTATTTTTAAATATAGATATTTTTATCATTATAATTGCACAAAATTTTTTGTTAGTTTGTATGAAGAAACCCCTCTATTATTTGAACTCGGCTTGGACGTACCCTAATTTGGTCTGGGGTCCGGACTCATTTTGACTAGAACCGGAATTGATAGCACAATATTTGATATTGGATTAAACTCGAACCTGAACACATGGTCAATTCAAGAGCCAGATTGGGATAAGAAGAACCGGTCGATGTGTACCAGAAGTGATATTTTTGAACTTAGCATTAAACGTTGTAGCATCCTTTTTTTCCTCTCAGAAATAGGAAAACTCGAAGCCGCAAGCGCGGCCTTATCAAATGATGTTTGAATTTGCTGTGGCATGAACGTGGATAAGCACGGAAGTCACATTCCAGCGCGCAAGACGTCCCCTAACTCATTCATGGTCGAATCTACCAAATTAGAAGATTAAAAGTTCGTGGGATAGTCTACTAAAAGCTTTGATTGGATCATCACCAGTGAGTTGTCGTGGCACCTTTTGACCCTAACAAAGCAGGTGGAAAGGGGACAATCATGGGCAGTCTGGTCCTGAGCTCAGCAATTTCATCACCTCGCACTGTTTTGGCGATCCAGCCGCATGTGTGAGTGGGCACTCTCTTTTGAGTGGGCCTGTGTCTAATTAAATAAATTCCAATCTGATTGGGCTCTGAATCTCTCTTTCCCGATCGAACAGTGGACGTGCACGAGTATTGTTGAAAGTCAGGTTCCTTAAGTAGATGTCACGGACATAGCCCCCCCTACAAAGAAGATACATATATATATATATATATATATTTAAAACTCTTTGTAGTGGTTGAGCAAAATTAAAGGGTTTTAATTTTTTTTTGGTTTTCTCTTTTTAAACAGCATCATGTCAGTGAAAAAGGTTCTTGATTTGAACGCTATGGGTTGATTATGTGTGTTTAGGTTTTCTTTTTGCCTTTCTTTTTCCTTGAATAAGAAGAAAAAGATAAAAAGATAAAGAGAAATTAATAGAAGGGAAATCAATGCTGGAGGCTTTCTAAATGATATTTTTTTTTATTTTGTTCTTTATTTTTTATAGTTGGAGTATGAACTGAGGATCGTATTTGTATCCCTTTCTTCATCGTCAATTTTTACTCTTTTTATCCTGTAATTTTTTCCTTCGTCTTGAATTGTTTTTTACATAAATTCTTGCATTATTATTTGCGGATTATTTATTGTCTGGTTTGGTTTGATGGTTTTTTGTAGAATATATTGTACTGATTGTTGTATCCATACGTAGTATAAACTCGTTTTAACTTCTTGACTCAACAAGGATATTAAAGGGTAGTTAACTCAAATGACACACACGGGGTGATTTACAAAGCTAAGATAGAAGATATTTGGTGCGCACTAATCAATCAAGCCAAGCCAACACTCTTTAATTAACAAGGAGTATAATATATTAAATAGAAAGACCACTGCACGCATAAGTTAGTAGTTAGCAGTTAGAGAATAGCAATTTCACCGTGTACTTAAAAGAGAAAAAGGCACATAGACTACTATAGCACCCGCCGAGAGCGCTACGGTGGGCTCGGAATGGGTTTCCCGGGCCTTGGAGATGTGGATCGTGTTGAATGACAACATGGGCTTAGATTTCCTGCATTCACACGGGGCAAAATGAGTTAGGCCTCATAGTTTTTAGAAAAACGGGCATATGGGCGCTTTCTCGGGATTTTGGCGGCATGACGGCTAAGACGGGGCGTTAGCTCAAACACGCACATAAGAAAACAAAAAAAATGGAGTCGCCACCGATCTTTAGAGGGAGATCGGCCCTTATTTAAATAAATAAGGCACTAGTAATACAGAATCTGGGTTCCGACCTTCAAGTTAAAGCAAATATGGAGAAATCTGACAACCCGAGGCGATTTACACAGTGTAAAGGGGAAGAATAAAAAAAAAAGAGTTTAAGAGAACGGGAGAGATGAAAAGGAGAAAATGGGAAGAGAGGCGTGGAACGCGTAGAGCACGAAGGCCGGGATGCCGGGGCGTTGCTGCAGACTCCCGTCCTCCCATTGGGATGCCTCTCTTCAAGTGTGTGGAATGAGGGGGAGCTTCTCCTTTTATAGATGGTGGAGTGGGCTTTGGGCTCCCTTGAGGTCATGAACTTGGTCCATGGGCTTGG
>JAXCLR010000001.1:59597231-59626357 GCA_035584095.1 Annona squamosa
TGTTAAATAAACCTAGATTAACCATTGTATATAAAAATTTTCAAAAAAAAATAAAAAAAAAGGTGCAGTGCACCCGGGTGCGTTGAGACTGAATGCACCCGAGTGCACTGAATTGTGCTTCGTCGTTTTTATACAAATCATTAGCCCGTATGCCAACCGGACCACCTGTCATACGGTTGACGGTTCAACATATCCGACTGGCTAGACCGGTATTCAAACATTTTGATGAACGTCCGTAAAAATCAACGGCTGAAATCCAACATTATGAGGCATAGACTCAAAGCTGGTTCATGCGGGCTCTTGCGGATTATGGAAAGCTTTTCCTCTAACAGAAATCACAGATACAATGTACGGAAAGGAAACAAATTAAATTCTGATGAATAAATAATAGTATTAACAGTGAGCGAGGAAATGATTTACGACGATGGAAATTATTGAAATTTTGAATTATACCTTGATCCTTGGAGTGGCAGTCTGAATTAATTAAGGGTGTGTTTGTTTAGGTTAAAAAAGTGGCACATAAAACTTTTCAATCTAAAACTTTTCGCTCTCCATAATTACTCTATTTTTTAATTATTTTTTCACATTTTTCTATACAAACTACCCTACTTTTCAATCATTTCTACACAACTACACATACAATTAACCTATCTATTTTAACTTTATTCTCTTTACTCCTCATTATTACTCATATTATATCACATCATTTTCTATTGATTTGACAACTTCTATTCCAAAAACTTTTCATCAAAAGTTTTACCTCAAACCAAACACACCCTAAAAACCAAGGACGACCGTCACGCTTTCATTCTGCGTGCGGGCCACCAGAATATACATATAAAGAGCCGTTCCGGTGCAGCTTCACTGCACCGGAACAGCGGTGCAGTTACTCAAAAAATAAGCTTCATATATATTAAAATGTAATGAAACTTTATATAATCATTTATCCATATATAAATCATACCTTAGATGATTTAGATGTTGAAAAAATCACTTTAAAGTTGCTATTTACATCAAACTATTTTATTACGTTAAATTTGTACCTTTTTCAGATAAAGTCTATATACATATCTGATTGGGATGAAAATTGATCTGGTTATAGAATACATTATTCTAAATATAATTGGTGGAGTAGATTATGATTTGATGATCATGTGAAGCCCATTTTAGCGATGCTGCACCAGAATATATCTCATATATATATATATATATAAGAAGCTATCCTTTGTAAAATGAGTCTTACATACATTAGAATGTTATGATACTTTATACAATCATTTATGCATATAAAAAAAATACTTTAGACCGTTTAAATGTTGAAAATGTCACTTTAAAATTGATATTTATGTTAAATTATTTTATTATACTGATCTTGCACCATTTTAAAATGGGCTCATACACATGTTCGATTTGGATGAAAATTGGTACGTTACTAAAGTGAATAATTCTAAATACAATATGTGGGTAAATTTTCTATTCATGATCGAGTGGGCCTCACATTGTATGGACTATTTAGTTGCATGCAATGGATCAATTTCCACTTATATGAGATATGATCTGGTGTAGTCTACTGTAAAATGAGTCATACGCATATTAAAATATAATAATACATTATAAAATTATATATCCATTCAAAAAACATATTTCAGACAGTTTAGATGTTAAAAATATTTATAATGTTATATTAAATTATTTATTACGTTGGATTTGTACTATTTTAAAATGGAACTTATACATATGTTTGATTTAGATGAAAATTAATACGCTAATAAACTGAATAATTTTTTTTAGAGAAAACATAGGATATATCATTGCTGATAATAACAATCCATCTACAAAATGTTAACAAGAAAGCTGGGTGGGTTTCCACACCATAGGAAACTACCATTTGCCTCATTTGTGGCAAATTTTGCTAATAGATGAGCTGCCTTATTAACTGTCCTGCATACATGACCAAAGTAACATTTCTTATACCATAGGCTAGCTCTGTTTCCTGGATGATTATGCTAACCATTGAGAGCAACTCGCGATCACCAATCAGGAAGAAGATTAACAGTGTTGAATCATTTTCCATTTCTTACATTTACAAATTCATCTCGGCACACCATACAATCCCCAACTTCATTGCCATTGCTTCCATGGAGATCACATCAATAGTACCCTCCCGTTTCCAGCATCTTGCAATTTTAAATACAATAATGAGGTAGATTTCTTAGTCATGATCACGCAACCCTATATTGCGTAGATTACATCATGCAATAAGATGCAACAACTATATATATATATATTCAAGTGCAAAATGGGCCCTGTGTGATTATAAAATTATAATCTACTCTACCCATTATATTTAGAATTATGTATTCTATTACCATACAAATTTTCATCCCGATTGAATATGTGTATGGACCTCATCTGAAAATGGTACAAATTCAACGTAATAAAATAATTTAATATAAATAATAACTTTAAAGTTATTTTTTCAACATGTAAACTATTTACTATAAAATTTATATATAAATAAATAATTATATAAAGTATCGATATATTTAAATACATATGGGGCTCCTTTTAGGCTACAAGCACTGTTAATTATGGAGCTTCACTGCACAGGAAATATCCTCATGTATATTATATGTATGCATATAGATGGATAGACTAAGAAAAGTACCACGCTTGCATTCATCATATGTATAGATCTAACTATTTTATGACTCTGGGATTCAATTTTGGAGAGTATACTAGTATAGCAGTGTAGCACCCGCCGGAAGCGCTACGATGGGCTCGGAATGGATTCTTGGGCCTTGAAAATGCAGATCGTGATAGGTAGCAACTTGGGCTTAGATTTCCTGCATTCACATGGGGTAAAACGCATTAGGATTCACGGTTTTAGATAAATCTTGCGTATGGGCGTTTTCTCGTGATTTTGGCAGCATAACGGCTAAGATAGGGCTTTCCGTACGCGGGTCAAGTCACAAATTTGGCAGCATAACGGCAGTGTATTATGCTGGGATTCGTGGACCCGCGTGCGCCTGCCTTGCCGAGGCGTTGACTCAAACACACACACACAAAAATAAAGAAAAACAGAGTTGTCACTGATCTTTAAAGGGAGATCAGCCTCTGTTTAATGGAATAAGACACTAGTTGTACAGAGCTCGGGTTCCGACCTTCGGGTTGAAGCAAATATGGCAAAATCTGCCAACCCGAGGCGGTTTACAAGGCATAAAAAGGGAGAGATAGAAAATAAAAAATGGGAAGAGAGGCTTGTTGCTTGGAGAGCGTGAAAACTGGGACGCCGGAGTGTTGCTGCAAACTCCCGTCCTCCCCTCTAGGATGCCTCTCCTCAAGTGTCAAATGAAAGGGGAGCTCCTCATTTTATAGATAGTGGGGTGGGCTTTAGGCTCCCTTGAGGTCATGGACTTGGTCCATGGGTTTGGGCTTGAGTGGGATCATGGACTTGGTCCATGGACTTGGGCTTGAGTTGGGGTCATGAGCTTTGGGTCTCTTGAGTGGTTGGACTTGAACTTAGTTTGAGATCATGGGCCTTGGGCCCTTTGAAGGCTTGGACTTGGTCCATATACTTGAGTTTGGTGGACTTGAGCTTGGTTTGAGATCATGGGCCTTGGGCTTGGAGTGAGAGTATGGGCTTTGGGCCGCTTGATGTGTCGGACTTGGTCCATGAGCTTGAGCTTGGCGGGCTTCTTCCATAGTGGGCTAGAACTTGGTGGGCTAGAGCTTGGCTAAGCCCGTTGAGTTGGCCTGTAGGAGCTTCGCTCTCGTGGGCCGGATCTGGTTTGTTGAAAAGCCTGCTTCGAGGCTTGGTGGAGCTTCGCTCCAGTAGACTGAGTTTGGAAGGGCCTGCTTAGCTTGCTTGAACCTCCTTTTGCCTTGAGCTTGTTTGGGTTTGGGACCATTTCCATTTTATCCATTTTTGGGCCCAAAGGTGGGGTGTCAACAAGCAGATAACTACATCATCTTTTTTATAAAAAAAACATTTTTTTCATAGGGCTGGTCGGAGAGAATGGCCTGCGAGTCTGCGACTTTGTTTGATCTAGCATTCCTGCAGCTTGTTGGTTAATAGGTGATAAACAGCTTAAGCAATTGTTTTGAAAACTGACCATATACGGTTTTGGTATTCACTGTTATAATGTTAAAAAAAAATTTTAAAGAAAATAACCATACAATACTTTTACTTCCTAGCTTCTTCCATGCACTCCTTAAATTATATATGTATAAGTTACCATACTTATGATACTTATGAGATAAAAATATACTTTATTTGAAGAATAAAATTAAATATTGAATTTTAATCATTTATACATGATAATTATTTTATATTAACATCACGGGGTTGAACTAGTTCAACCTGAAGGTCCTGAACTGGACACAAAAGTAATTCAATTCACGATTTGATTTTGACAATATTGGCTGAAGCTAATAAGTAGCTGAATTAAAATAGTCGTACTTAATGCAACTTGGTTCATTAAAACTTTAGTCACCCGGGTCTAAAATCTATTTTTTAAGTCTTAAAATTTTTTAATAAAATTATTCCCTTTTTTTGAAGATATATATATTTTTTATTTCTAAAAATATAAAATTTTAGTCAGTTTTAAATGACAAAATAGTAATAAGATTTGAAATAATGATGAAAATATTTTTAGTTTTATTTAAATAAATGAAAATAAAACTCTACAAAAATAGTTCAAATGCTTATGGTGTGAATTAATGTTATTTCGACAAAGATATGCACAAGCATACGATCAAATAAAAAATGAACTTCTAATAATTATATATTAATGACATAAAAAGATATTCCCCAAATACGCCAGTTATAAGCCTTTGTAAGCCTCGTCGAAAGTAACTTATTTGAAAAAGCACGTAGCTTTTTGCTTTTAAGTAGACTTAGCCTCTATTGGACCTAATGATTAGATTCCAGCCTCTTTGAAAAGTCTGATTACAAATACGACTTTTATAAAGAGTACAATGAGAAAAAAATTAAAAAGCGTATCGCCTTATAATTTAAGTAGCATTTCTAATGATATTTTTATGTTTGGCTTGACAAAAAGAAAAGTTTTTTTTATGTATAAATTACAAAAAAAGACTTTTAAATATTTCTAAAATTGAATCTTTTTTATTAATAGAAGGTACTTTTTTATGCTTGAAAGTAAATATTTCTATTAAAATAAATTATCAATTGCATCAGGGTGTGTTTATTTTTAAAATTTTTTAAAATATGGAGAGGAACAATTTTTTAATTTCATCTAACATAATATGTATTATTTATGGATTATTCTATATTATTTTATTGTTTGGTTACAGTTCTACTGTAGTCTCATCTATGAGTACCAATTATAAAAATGACTAACAGATTTTTATATTTTTAAACACTGAAATTTATAACTTGTATGATTGTAGACACGCCTACCTTAGGACCAAATGAATATTGCATACATAAAAAATAAAGAAAATATATATGTGGGCCAAAATGCATAGCCTAGTTACTACTAGGAAAGAATTCCACCTAAGCCAACCACCAACAGGCTCTTAACCAAAAGCCCACAACGAACAAAACCAAACAAGCTCGTCTAATTCAAAGCCCACCAAACCATAGGAGCAAAGCTTCACAGCAGCAACTCACTAATGGGCTTGACCAGTTGTGGCCCATGGGAGCCAAGCTCCAACAAGCGCGACCCACTAGAGCAAAGCTTCCAACAAGCCCACAAAGCCAAGCTTCAACATGACCTTCTCCAGCCCATCAGACACTAAGCTTCAACCCATCTGGAGCAAAATACTCCAACAAGGCAGCAAGCCCAACAGTAACGGGCTCCCAGTCATGGCCCACGACTCACACACCCACTTCCCCTCTATAAATGGAGGGCAAGCTCCAACTCCAACCACACTAAGAGAGGCATCCCAAAGAGGAATGACGGGAGTCTGTAACAAATCTCTGGCGCCCCGGCTTCTCCTTTTCTCTAGCTCTAGCTTTCCTCTTTTCCAAACCCTTCCCTCTCTCTCTCTTCTGCAGATTTTTTTTATTTTTATTTTTTCCCTTTCATGCCCATGTAAACGACTTCAGGTTAACAGATTTTTGTCATATCTATTTTAATCAGAAAACTAGGATCCAAGCTCTATACGATCGGTGCTCTTATTCAATGAAACGGGGACTGATCTTCCCTTTAAGATCAGTAGCGACTCCATCTAGTGGTGTAAATCTCTTAACTATCAAGGTTATTCCCACATGTTTTATTTAATCTAAATACTAACACTTTTCCTTTAGTTAAAGCCGTAGCAAGGTAGACGCATGCCATCCAGCAACTCCCGGCGACACACACTACCCCATCACGCCACTAGATCATCGGGCATCCCACGCGTTTGCTGCTGCTCCAGAAGCTTAAAGATCAATCCCGGGACCAAGGCCTATTCTATGCAAATATTCATTTTTTGAAACATACTAACAACGCCTCTATTTAATGAGAAACATAAGTTCCAGCCCTTTCGATCTGGTCCAAATTTTACGAGACGAGAAAGGCATCCGAGTCTATCATAGCATCCGCGGCGGGTGCTGAAATGATGAAAAACTTAATTATTTGAATTCTATTTTTTAAATGATATAGAGTGACCTGAGATGATACCTAAGTACCACGTCTCCTATTTTTATGGGCTTTTAAAACTTAAAATTTTAATACAAGCTGAAAAATAGATTGAAAAACTTAGACATGCATATGAATTTTCCTTTCTATTAAAATATAAAAGTCTTAATTTTTAATATAGAATATAAATATTGCACCTAATTTGAAAGTACTCAATACTGAAAACTATAAAAATATTACTCTATATAAAAAGCTAAATTCAATTGGTAATATTAGGTGCATTTCTAACTTTATAAACTCTATTGCATTACAAGTATTTATCATATAAATAATTATTACTGATTGTTACACTATATTAAGTACTCGTTATAAAAAAATTAGATCCAACTAGTTACATAACTAGGCATTATGTACTCTTGCGCAAGTGCAAATCATTTATATAACATTGTAACGTACTAATTATAGATAATTAGTATCAAACTAATATATTATCGGCATCAATTCCACTATATTAGGGAAATAATTTAATGAATTAATTCAATAAGATTATTTGGATTATTGGCTTGGTGACGTAATTGTGTAGAATATAAAATTGTAAAATGTACTGATGATACTAGTTGATTCATTTTTATTTAACCTAAACTAGTAATAATAATTACTACTAATACATATCTATTTAAGGTTTCCAAAATCACATATATATAATTTTCTTCCTATTTGACTTTTAAAAATTTTAAATAAATATCAAGATCAACAAAGATATAAAATATTATCTGGTATATAGTATAAATTTTAAACACTAATTTTTTAAAATATATTTTTACTCTATATTTAAACTCGAGTTTCTATGTAGATACATCATTTTACTATTTTAAAAGTACCTAATAAATCTTGTAGATAAATTGCGGGTTATTAAATTCTAATCCCTTGTTTTCTACTTAAGAACAATGTCTGCTATAATACATTATTAGTTATATAAATAGATTTACCTCTTGGGTAAGGAATTAGAAAGAAAAACATATACTTGAGTTAACTTGAGATGTAAGATAACACAATTTCAAGAAAGCATCTAGTAAATTTTTATAACAATTTTAGAAACTTTAATTAAGATAGTTAAAAAGATAATCACTATTTTTTAAGTTTTCAAAAAACTTTTCACAAAAACTTTTTTTCAAAAGTTTTATTATGTTCCAAACAAACGCTAAAGTCACTACATGAAAAATTAAAGTTATAAAATGAATAAAGTATGTTATAACTAGCATTAGGGATGAAATTTAAATTGTTAAATACATATACATTGATTTTTATAATATTAATTGCTTGTTTTTAAATTAAATTCATAATTATGTTGAAAACAATAAAATATACTTATAATGTCAAGGCTTAGACTAATAGTATCACATAAAGTGAGTGAGTGTAAGGATTTCTAAACTTAGTGGGAGCATGTTCTTTTGTAATGCGATGTTGAAATGTATAAAATTAATATTCACAAAATTAATATCTATTCAAAAATAATATTTTAGGGGGCATTCATAAAACTTTTCTAGCTAAAATATTTCAATTTAAAATTTTTGAATTTTTATAATTATTTTTTCATATCTTCATATACAATTATCCTACTTTACAATCATTTCTATATAATTACATATATGACTAACTCATCTATTTTAATTTTATTCTCTTTATTCATTACCATTATCCTATCATATCATATTATTTTCTACCAATTCAAAAACTTTTATATTACAAACTTTTCATCAAAAGTTTTATCAATTCCCAAGCACACCCTTCATAAATTTAATTCTTAAAAACTCATACAAATAATCGGCATCTATTTATATTATTAAATTTTGACTAGAACACAATTAATGGTTTAGATGTTAAAAATAAATTATACAATATATGTATTTTACCATTGCTTCACCAATCTCTCCAATCTTCGCTCCATAGAGAGGAAGGTAGTTGATCTGGCTTTTTTTTTTTTTTTTTACAATCATGTATGTATTTACAATCATCTTAATTTTTATTATGTTAAAGTTCTAAAATACTCTAGATGATTTTTTACAATTATCTTAATTTTTATTACATTAAAGTTCTAAAATATTCTTGCAAATTTTTAGGAGAGATACACTACTCACATTATCCTCAGATACCCATGTTTAGACGCGCCAGTCTTATTTTTGAGAAGACATTGCTTCCTGCTTCCATCTATTTTTTGTAGAGACACATTATCCCCAGATACCAATATCTAGACCCACACGGTCTTATTTTTGGGGAGACAGGTTATCCCCAGATGCCAATGTCTAGGCTCACCACAATGAGGAGTCGAACCAAAAACGTGGCCGCGTAGGACTGCTGGCCGTGTCCTCAGCCAACCCGGATGGCGCCCGGTTGGTGATCCGGCTGTTTTCTTTTTTTCTCTTCTTCGATGAGCCGGAGCTTATTTTCACGGCTGAATTCAACTTGCAGGTGGGGGCTGTGAGACGCTCATGCTTTACCAGCTGGCCTCGGCCCTGGACTCGGTGATCCGGCTGTTTTCAATTGCTGACATTAGCAAGTTTGAAGAGGCAGAAGCAGAACCATTCTTTTCTCACTCCATTGATCTGTCTGACCCACTAACTGAGAGCGAGAACCAGAATCTTCATCACTGCTCGCCACTCTACCAATTTTTCAGTGCATCCACCTGATCTGCGCCGACACTGTCTTATGTTGTAATATTGTTTTTTCGGATGAGGCCTGATCCCATGGGATTCCTCCACATGGGACCCCATGCATCTACCAGTGGGATTTATTTTTTGACTTTTTTTATAAACATATTGAGTTGGGTGTATTTAATCTAAAAATCAAATTTCATTATTTTTAGATGCGTTTAAGTATTTTTTATTTTTAAACGCAATAATATTTTCGTAATTTTTTGACTCATAAATTACAAAAAAATGCCTGTATTTAAAAATTAAAAAATACTTAAAAGTATCAAAAAATAGTAAAACTTGATTTTTAAATTAAATACACCTAATTCTACATGTTTATAAAAAAATCAAAAATATATTTTTGAGATGGTCCCATGGCTGGACACATGGGATCCTCCTCTTTTTGATTGGTGTATTTTACATCATAGCTTAACATATCTTTTACAATCAAGCTCTAAGCAAATTTTTACAATCTTCAAGAATGAGACCACAAACTTTTAATAATTAATAAGGAGATAATAAGCTCTCAAATATTAGTAGGGAGACAAACTTACAAGTCCAAGTTTCACACCAATCACCCTAAGGCATTGGGCTCATGTTATAATAAAGTTTTGAATCCTACATATATTATATGACTTAAATCCATTCACCCACTAATTTTTAGTCTTAATTTATAATTTAAATGGACCATAAAACCTATTTTATTTGAGGTTGAATGTGTAATAGAATACATATATAGATGTAGTAAGAATAAAGATAATCATAATACTAATGTTATTCTTTTAGACACTAATTTTTAGTCTTAATTTATAATTCAAATGGACCATAAACCATGTTATATTTGAGGTTGAATGTGTAACAAAATACATATAAAAATAAAAAGAATAAAGATAATCATAATACTAATTTTATTCTTTTATGTGTATTTGTTAACACTTAAAACTTTTTAATCTAAAACTTTCTATTGTTAGCGACTACTCTATTTTTTAATTATTTTTCTACTTATTCCTATATAATTGCCCTAATTTTTTTATCATTTCGACATAATTGCCCCATTCATCTGACATATCTATTTTAACTTTATTCACTGTATTCATCATTACACGTATCATTTTTAATTAATTTTTCACATTTAAGCTAAAAAATTTTCATTGAAAATTTTATCACTTCCCACACAATCTTAGCTGAGAATATGAGCTGAACGTACGAATGGAGGTAAAACCGTTAGGTCTGGATTTTAAAGCATGATTGGAACTTGGAGCAGTGTTATAACTGGTGTGGGAAAAGAAAACTGGTGCTGAAAAGCGAGTCACTCACACGCTAAGTTTTCTTGAATCTCCTCGAATTAATCTCGAGGAATCGTTTCGTTTGAGTAGGTAATACAGCATTCCGTAACCCGTAATTCGTAATTCCGCAATCCGTAATTCGTAATTCCGCGTACAAGCAAAGAGACCTCCTAGTTCTGGACTTGGCCAGCGGCAAGACTTCAACCAGAGCTAGACTTCTAAGAGTAAGAGCACGTACTCGAGATGATCACCACCCCTTCCTCTCCGGTCTTTTAAAAAAACACAAACCCCTCGCCTGGTTTTCTCGATATCTTCTGCATTCTTGGTTTCCTCACCTTCCCCTCTTGATTCTTAATCCCCAGAAAGGAAAGCAGCAGGGAGAGGAAGATGGGGAGATCAGAGGATGATAACCGAGGCGCAGGACAAGAAGGAGGAGAAGAGATGCAGTCCATGGAGCAGATCTTCGAACAACAGGAGATTCCGTCGTGGAGAGAGCAGCTGACGATCAGGGCTTTCGTCGTCAGCCTCTTCCTCTCCGTCTTCTTCAGTTTCATCGTCATGAAGCTCAATCTCACCACCGGTATCATCCCTTCTCTTAATGTTTCCGCTGGCCTCCTCGGCTTCTTTATGGTCAAGTTGTGGACCAAAGTTCTCGAGAAGACTAAGATCTTGAAGACGCCCTTCACCAGGCAGGAGAACACAGTCATACAGACCTGTGTCGTTGCCTCGTCCGGAATTAGTTTCAGCGGTATTTATTTATATTCTACTCTCTTTTCTGCAAATTTCAGATACTACATTATTTTTTATTCAAAACATCGATCGTGCATGGATATTGATATTCAGACGTGTTTATTTCTTCATGGCTTATGTTTCGGTGTTCTTTCGTGGCCATTTCCAAAGGCATGCCCACTGCGATCCGACCCTCATCTCAAAACATACCCCCAACACCTTTAAACTCCCAAATATACCTGTAAAGTTTACGTTTACACGTGCTGTTGGTTAATATTATAAGCTACTAATATTTCCATCAAATTGAGAATGAAATCGAAGGAATTAAATATCATGCCCCACTATTCCACTAATTACAAATGAGAACTAAATTTGAAGAGTCCTTATTTCACTTTCTATTTTATTTCGTTTTTAATTATTTTAAAGTAGAAGTATTTTAGGCATTTATAAAAATTTAAGTAACGATTTTTAGTAAAGAATGATTTGCAAATATACTCACTTAGTTCGATCATATTCTAAATATATTTAGAATTTTGAAGATAATGTGTGTATATTTAAGGTTAAAGTAAAATATAATTAGTATATTTTAAAAATATTTTTTTAATATCTTCACTCTAACAATAGTTGTTGATGCTTAAGATTGACTATAAACCTTTGGGCACCGGTAATAATACTTTCAGTATGATGTTAACATATTAGGGGTTTGAACCCCCTTGGGTAAGGGGGGCATTATATATAATTCCCTCTATGGTGAGGGCCGACTATTGGTTGGGAAAGGGTAAATCTTCCAAATTAAGAGGTTAAGAATGGTGTCACTGTATTGAAAATTTGTAAAAATATCATAGAAGTCGATTATAATATTAGTTGAGACGTATGTAAAATATACCACTAAAAAAATTAAAACAATTCTATAATTTATCTAAGGGTGTGTTTGCTTAACTTTTTAATCTAAAAAATTTTTTATCTAAAATTTTTCATTTTCCATGACTATCTTATTTTTAAATTATTTTTCATATCTTTCTATATGATTACCTTTCTTTTTAATCATTTTTACATAAGATCATATGTGAGTGTGTATCTAATACCAATAAAAATATTAACTCATATATTTTAATTTTTACTTCAAAAATTTTTCATCTAAAAGCTTTATTACTTGACAAACACATCCTAAGAATATAATTCAATGCACCAGCTTTACTGCACTCAAGTGCATTATCTTTTTTATTTTTTAAAATTCATATATGAACCCAAGTACAAAATTTAAATATATGTAGTATTTATATTTTTTGATATGTTTTAATATTTTTTACAATTAAAAGTCCATTTTCACGCACCAGCCTATAAAATGGCTTTTATGTTTTTGATTTTTAAAATTAAAAATATTAAAATAAATAAAAGTGTAAAACTACATAAAAGTATACTTCATGCTCGGGTATAATAATTTTCAAAAAATCCAAAAAAAAAATTGGTATATATAGCAGTGTGCCAGCTATCCGCGAGTTGTATCTATCTTTTATTTTCTAGTATATATTCACTCATATGCATATGTAGGAGGAAAAAGAAGATGCATGCAGCTGTTTATAAACAAAATAATTTTGATTTGAAAAAATTTACTTCAAAAAAAACGGGGCTACCTTGGTGGAGATTCCATGCAGCTTTGTTGAATCATTACCTCTAGTTATTTACTCTAAAATGTTTTTGAATTTGTAGAATATATAAGGTCTCAATTAAAATAATTTTTAAGATCATAAATAAGTGCACATTGATGAGTATTATTGTTAGTTTAGAAAAATGGTAAAAATTAATACACACATTAAATATACTTAGATTAATTATCCTGTAGAAATTTTTAAAAAAAAAACTATTAATAAAATTAGTATTTGCAGTGCACCTTAGTGCACCCTAGCACACGAACTCAACTCCACATAAAAACCCCCTACTTTAACTCAATCTTGTCTTTGTGAGAATTAGTGTAGTGATTTAGATTTTATGTAATCAAAACTCAGATGATTTAAATATTCTCAATTAGCCAACCAGGCACAGCCGGTAATGCTGCGAGCGGCAAAGTAGCCGACCAGCGTTCAACTTGGGGTGTTGTCTCCCCAGGATATTTGAGGGGAGTGTTCTCGGATGGATGGATATATGAGAGTACGTTGTTATCTCTCTCTTAGAAAAAATGTCAGAATATCAAATAGAAAAAATGGTAAGCATGTCTTAAGGCTTAATTGTAATAGACACAGATAATTGTAAAACACATATAAAAAAAAAAAAAAATCTCTAACCACTATAAGGAAAAACAACATTTGCACAACAAAATTTGTTTCATTGATAAAAATTTTTGAATATGTTGCTTATAGTTTTAAGCACTAAGGCAGCAAACATTTTGTTATCAGATCACTGCATATAGTCAGTGACATGTATCTAACTATCTAGATGCAGCAAAAAAAGTGCCAAATGCTTCCAAAATTAGGCTGCATTAGGTACATTGGTTGCATATAAAAAACTGAGGAATTTTTTTTGTTTTTTTAATATGCCATATAAATTTTTTTGCATAACGTGTTTTGTCGACCAGAAGAATCATTAGAAAAATGTACTCTTGAATCAAGTTAAATTTCCGTCAGACATTGATTCTAGATATGTATATATTTCGATTATGCAGGAGGCACAGTGTTATCGCATACAATCAATATTTTTCGTATAATGAAATATTTAGATATTTATATGCGAGTCATTTAATCAATTAGTTTTACTTGTTTTCCGTTGTTGAGAGCACAGGTGGTTTTGGAAGCTACCTTCTTGGCATGAGTGATAATATTGCTACTCAATCAGAAGATACTACTGCACCTATCAATGTTAAGAATCCGTCTCTGGGTTGGATGATTGGATTTCTTTTTGTTGTGAGTTTCGTAGGCCTCTTTTCAGTGGTCCCCTTGAGAAAGGTATCTTCTTTCCCCTTCTGGAGATTGCCTATTTTTTGGCCACTTGAACTTTTACCTCATTTCTTCTACATCAGCATTAGCATGGACAGTCCGATCCTTAAACATGGTCTATCTTTCAAAGGAGATAGTTATAGTTACGTGCTGCTGCTTTCGTTATTCTAGTTTTCTTTTATGTAAAAAAGCGAAAAGAAAAAAAAAAGTCTTTAGCAAAACGAGTAGCTATTGAGGATAATAGTTAGTAACTTTGCGTTTAGTTTAATAATAAGAGAAAATGAGTCTTGATTTTCCCTTAGCAACCTCAACTTCTCTTCACTTAATGATTCAATGATTTGTGAATTCTATTATGTTGGGATGGTCGAAAACATGCATTCTCTCTCTCTCTCTCTCTCTCTCTCTCTACCAGTGTTAAGATCATCCAGGCCCTAGTACTGCTGAATGTTTGAGGCTGCACTGGATCCAAGATCGAAGTCAGAGAAAGAATTCTCATCTGCTATATCCTTGATGGGAAACCCCATTTTTGAGTAATGAAAACAATTTTACAAGGAAAATCTTGTGAAATGCTAATTTCTGCATTCTCTCTCTCTTTCTTATACATTGAATTTGGAGTTCCTGTGATGATAATTCCAGACCTCAACAGGAACCCATTCAAGCACATACAGGCCAAATTCTAGGATATGGGTGCTCATTCAGTACACAATTTTTTGCAATATTCTGAAAATCTGTGTGATATATGTGATAAAAAAAATTTAAGTTGTCATGGTTTCCAGATAATGATCTTGCAACACAAGCTGCTGTATCCGAGTGGGACTGCTACTGCTACCCTCATCAACAGCTTCCATACACCTGCAGGAGCCAAATTAGTAAAGTAATAGTCAATTGTTTCTGAACAGAATCTTTTCAAAGTTTCTGGAATCCTTCATTTGGGATCTTCCATTTACTCTGTTTTTTGCAGGAAACAAGTTGCTGTTCTTTTCAGATTCTTCTTTGGTGCTTTTGCCTGGGCCTTCTTCCAGTGGTTTTATACTGCCGGCGATGACTGTGGTTTCGTATCATTTCCCACATTAGGACTCCAAGCGTATAAGCGCATGTAACTCTTCGTTCCGACCTTTGTAGATCGATGAAAGTGCAATCGAAAGACATGTATTTCTTTGTTAACTGTATTAATTTTCTCCGTTTACTAGCTATTTTTGTTGTGTCCATGGATTTCTACAGGTTCTACTTTGATTTCTCTGCTACTTACGTTGGCGTGGGGATGATTTGCCCTTACGTGGTCAATCTTTCTTTGCTTGCGGGTGCTATTCTGTCATGGGGCATCATGTGGCCCTTGATAGAATCTAAGAAGGGTGATTGGTACAGTTCTAAACTCGGCTCAGGCAGCCTCCATGGCCTTGCAGGATACAAGGTACCAAACAGTTTTCCTTTTTCTTTTCCACTCTTCGGATACTCTTTTTTCTTTTTTTCTTTTTTTGGTGTTTGGAAATGACTTAATGAGATGTCGTATGGCATTCTTCTTCATGCCAACTTATGGTTTTCCTGACTTTAACTTGCCGTTCATTAGTTCAACTTAGTGGAACTATATATAATATATTTATAACCATGTTTCTTAATTATGATCACAAAGCCGTTTGTTTACCTCTTTGTTCTGCAGGTATTTGTTTTTAAATGATGTTCATCTCATTCAATCTTTGATATGGCAGGTATTCATCTCCATTGCTGTTATCTTAGGCAATGGCCTCTTTCACTTCATTGTTGTCTTGTGCAAGACCATGTACGCCCTCTACAAAGCAGAGAGGAGGAAGGATTCATCTTCTGTTCTTCCAGTGGGTTCACATGAAGGTTCTCCTTCCATCAGCTACGACGATCAACTGCGAATTGAGATCTTCCTTAAAGACCAGATACCAAACAAATTTGCCTCTGCCGGTTATGTCATTCTGGCAATCATCTCCATCGTTACAGTACCACACATCTTCCCCCCGCTAAAATGGTACCACGTTCTGGTCACATACTTGATTGCCCCAGTCATGGCCTTCTGCAATGCTTATGGGTGTGGCCTCACTGACTGGTCACTTGCTTCTAGCTATGGAAAGCTTGCTATCTTCATCTTTGGAGCGTGGGTTGGGATGGAGAAGGGTGGTGTCTTGGCTGGCCTTGCATCATGTGGTGTGATGATGAGTATCGTTTCCACTGCTTCTGATCTTATGCAGGACTTCAAGACTGGATACTTGACACGGGCATCGCCGCGCTCTATGTTTGTCAGCCAAGTCATTGGGACTGCAATGGGGTGTCTCATTTCACCATGCGTGTTTTGGATCTTCTACAAGTCCTCTCCAATTGGAACACCAGATGGCGCTTACCCAGCACCTTATGGAACCATCTACCGTGGCATTGCTCTTCTTGGTGTTGAAGGGGTTTCTACCCTACCCAAGCACTGCCTCACCCTTTGCCTGGTTTTCTTTCTTGTTGCCTTCTTCATCAGCGCGCTGAGAGAGTATTTCGGGCACCGTAAGATGAGATTGTATCACTTCATGCCTAGCGTGATGGCAATGGCCATTCCGTTCTACCTCGGCGGCTACTTTGCGATTGACATGTGCTTGGGGAGCTTGATCGTCTTCATCTGGACTAGGAAAAACAAGAAGCAGGCAGAAACATTTGTACCGGCAGTGGCGTCAGGACTCTTGTGTGGTGATGGAATCTGGTCTTTGCCATCCTCGATCCTTGCTCTTGCCAAGGTAAAGCCACCCATTTGCATGAAGTTCCTGTCGCGTACAACCAATGCCAAGGTGGACACTTTCTTGAGCGGCTGAAGAGATGAGAATTCCAATCGAGTTTGTCGGGTTGTCTGTCGAGCCTCTGCTAGCTAGTTGGTTTGTACATGAGATATAGAATATGTCTTATATGGTTAATTTTGGATTTTGTTGTGTAATCATATTATTATGGGTTTTAATTTGCAGGTAATGCTCTGCTTGAGAGTAGTCAAAAACAAAGACGTTTTCAAGTGACTATCTTTAGTTTCAAATCTGAATGTTAAATTTTAGTACAAGACTAGCCTTTTGAGTACATTTAAGAACATCACCTGGTACTATGCGTCCATTTTTATTTTTTTTTCTGAAAATAATTTTGACTAAGTTGATGATGTGGATGATTGCGGGTTCATGTTGCAAGGAAAGATTATGCTATCATGGTTGCTACATTTTACCAACCTCATGTTGACATGACGATTTTTTTTTTTTTCCGTTTTAATGGACTGAATTAAGGAAGCGTCTCGGATTGATTGAGAAGGCAGATCATACTTCCTGAGTTGTATACTGACGCTGAGAGAATCGGTTGCATCTCTGGTACGAATGCTTAATCTACCTATACAAGTACAAAATAAGTGTACTGGGTTGTGTAAAGCTTGTGCTGGGCTGCAAGTCTTTACCTCCGTAGTTGCGACGGTTTTGATTTGTCTGCCAATCTTTATTTCCTACCCGTGATTACTTCTTTTCATCAATAGTAATAAAGTACGGGACCAAGTGTCTGATTTATGTCAGATGCCAGGCCTTCATTGTCATTCTCCACTACTAAATTAAGTGTAGCTCCAAGGTTGCTACATAAACATAAGTTCAATCAGACTACGATGTAAACCAGACCACCCCAAACATGTGGTTTTTAGTCTTTCATAGATTGAAGAGCATCCTGCAGTTCTTTTCTCTTTTTCTTTGTTCTTCTTCTTCTTCTTCCTTTTTTTTCCCTTTTTTTTTTTTTTTTTTTTTAGTGGAAGCATTCTGCCGTGCATTCATTCAAATGGTTATCCATTTGGGAGTTGCAATGAGAACAAGAAAGCCCCTTTTACAGGCAGGACATATCTCCGCATCTTGTTTTCCAGAAGGCAAATTCAACGGCAAACTATTGTACGGCCTGCGCATCCATTATGCTATCCAAAAGCTGACGGGTGTTAATGGTGATGGCAAATCTATCTATCAACCAGCTAGTCCCACACATTTATAAATGAATTTAAGTTAAAATTTTTAAATAAATGAGTTATAATCCACCAGCCCATTTAACTATTTAATTAAATAAATGAATTAAGATTAAATTTTTATTACTCTTCAACTCATTTCGTAATTCATTCAACCCATTTAATTCGTTCAACCCATTTAACTCGTTTGACTCATTAAAGTTCTATATATATACATGTAAACTCTTTAATTATTTTTCCTCTCTAAGTCTTCCTCAAGTCATCTAATTTTCATTTTTCCACTATTGTCCTAATTCCATTTTCCTATTACTTCCCCTATTTCTATTTCCCCTACGCCAAAAACACCCTCTTGTCTCTCCCTGCGAAATTATCATCTACTGGAGCTTAGGCTTTCAGGTTATTTGCTAACCAACCCATTAACAACCCACCAACCCATATATTAAATGGGTTATAAATGGATTAAGATTGAGATTTTTTAAATAAGTTAATAAACGAATTAAGATTGAGACATTTTAAGTGGGCTAGACCTAAGATTAGGCTATGTCATCCAACCTAATCCGTTAACAACCTTTGGCCGTATTCCCAGCATGATGTATAAAGTAACGCATTTCCACCCATTCACATGGACAATATAAGCATTGCTGCTGGAAAATGCATCCACGCATAGCAACCATTGAGAAGAAAAGAAATGCAGGCGTAGCTGAGGAATCAGATTAATGGCTTCAATAGTATAGATGCTATGACGAATTTATAACCGCGGATACAAAAGTTACTGGCGAATGATAGAAACAAACTAAACCAGATTGACTCTAGCAGATGTAAGTTTACATACCTAAAATTCCTACCAGGGTTGTTGGAAGGGTAAAAACAAGTTGCTACTTCCAAAAAGCACTACATTAGTTACATCAGCATCCTTGAGGCCTCAGCATTACAGAAGGAAAGAGCCTATAGCAAACGCATATACAGGTATTATACAAAAACAACAAGGCGGACACATGGCCCACAGGTCAGATTCTTACTATTTGGTGGTCTGCGGGTTATTCTCATCTCTTTCTGATTTATTGGAAAAAGACATACAGATTAACTGAGTGGGCATGAATGCAGACCTGGAAAAGTCTAACTGAATTTACCGTCTCCGGGATAAGAAGAACTCATAGTCAGGGTGCCTGTTCATGGATTCCTGGCCACCCTTCCGAATCATGGCCCTTGCCATCACAGAAGCTGTTTGTTCAAGCGTTCTCAGGCGATTTTTAAGTATCCTGGACATGTCATGGTAGGGGGCTCCATCTCTTCGGACTGCAGTAGAATTCCTCAACCGAAACCAGCATTCGCCCTGTATGCACACAACCCATCAGATTGAACTTTTCCTCTTCTTATGAGTCGGAGTTATCAAACATAATCATCATTAAAGAAGACCCATCTGAATTAGATCATCCACATGAAGCTTGCTGGGCCATTTAGATAGCATCTACGAAAGCATCTACAAATGCAAATTACAGGCAAAATATCCCAGCCTAGCAGATTTAACGACATCATAAATAGCAAATCCAAGCACCTTGCTGAACCATCCAATTTGCATGAAAGAGAGGACGGCTTTGCTCTTTCGTTAACAGACAGTAATGTCATCTTAGAGTCATACGCACCATCAACACATCAGGCCTCCATGAATCTCTTTTCTTTTTTTTTTCCAAATATACAGAATTTCCAGCCGTTCGGAAAGTCCATGCATGAAGGCACACAGGCACATGTACTCAGCAATGTCTCAATAAGGTATTTGCCGCTTAACATACTAAAATTTTAACACCATTGAGCAGAGGTGGATAGGTCATTTGGCAAACGGGCAATTTTAGGGTCATATGCACCATCATAGAGGATCATGAATGCCAGGCTGCCATAAACCTTTAGCTTTTTAAATACATCTTAGTGAAAGATACAGAATTACCAGCAGTTTCGAAACTCCACATATGAAGGCACACAGACATGTATTCTAAACTTTGGTAATTTCTCAATAAGGTATTTGTCACTCAACAGATGAAAATTTTAACATCGTCAATCAGAGGTGGATCTGAGACATTTGGTGCGGGGGCACAATTTCACATGAAGGGATAGACTGTTATCTACAGGAGGTAAGTATGTCAAAATCAACTATATTGCCCAACAAAAAATAATAATAATAAAAATAAAATTAAGGATCTCAAGGAACAGAATATAAACTAAGTCAAAATTTTCAGCCATTAATTCATTATATGCACTTGGCCCATCAGAAATCAAATTTTAGGTTCATCTTATATGCAAGAAGGAACATCAACCTGTCATCTTTCCTCATCTCAAGCATATGAAGACCAGGAAGACAGAAGCACGATTGAATTTTCCTCTTTGTTCCTAATCCTTCTTATTGAAAGATTAACACACTACCATGTAAACGAAATCTGTAAATCAAAGTTGAATGATACAGCAACATCCTACCTGAGCGTTGTAGCTCTGCAGACCCATGACTGGAGAAGCAATGCGGGCATCCCCGCTAGGAAAATTAGGTGAGGTATTTCGACGAATGAAATGGCCAAGTGAATGGTATGTTAAAAACGCAGCACGGAAGTTACCATCGGGTATCCGGTAAATGGGATACCAAGCTACTGAATACCTGAAAATGGGTATCGAACAAAAATTGCATGAGATAATAATGAATGGAAAAGCCAAACCTAGAAAATAATTATTTTTAAAAAATGATAATAATAATAATAACACACATCTTTTATTTCCTAATTACCACAGAAAATTAAACACAAAAGTTTCACTAACCAAGACGAAGGATGGAGATCATGTAAATGCATTGAGTTTAGCTTTGAAGGATCTCCAAATGTTAGAAAGCTTGTAAACGAATCACCTCTAACCAACTCCTTTATCCTGACACATATCCAAGAAGACTCATAATTATGCGAGAAATAAAAAACCAAATGCTTTTGGTCTTCATGACCTCAAATCCTTAGGAAATAGAATAAAGAATCTAAATTGTAAGAAATAAAGCAACTGCATTAGACAAAAAACAAAAGCCCCTGCCATGGGCAGAAATTCAGAAGACCTTGAAGCCAAGAGACAACAAACTGACAGTGACGATGGTTGAGAATTGAGATAGTACCAAGGATAACAATAACAATTCATTATGGTTTTTAGAAATCAATCAAGGAATTAAAAAATTCTACAGATATATAGGTTTTCTCTTTTCATTTGGCGAATGTTTGCTGGTGCTGCTAACATCTACAACAGTTTAGATGCATTAAGAAAAATGGTCTGTAAAGTTATCCAGACAATATTTAAGTTGAATGTTTGATATCTGTTCAATTTAAGTCACAAATCTTTGTCCACAAATCTTTGAGATCTTTCAGTTTCTCAACTACTCAAATTGCTAGAAGGTGCTATGATGTTCGGATTGACATAAAAGGGGAAGGTAAAGTTCACTGCCCACTCTCCTCAACCTCAACCACAATACTTCAAAGTTCTGCACTCATGAGTCATGCTTATACATTCCAAACAAATATGTCAAATTTATCTAATTATTGCAAAGTGGGAAGAAAGCAGGATGAAAATAAAGAAGTAAAACAAAAAGAAGAAAAGCAATGAGTTACTTTTCAAATAGTGGCCGTCGTTGCTGTGGCTGCTCAGATTCAAAATACTCAAACAGAAGTTCTGGATTACAAGCACATGCAGAACAATTTGATGAACCACAGGTTGCAGCTTGACAGGATGACGGGGATGTTTGTGAATCATTCACTGAACATACATTAAAAGAGGAGCTTCTACTCCCCTCTCTAGAAGGCTGAGGCAGGCACATGTTTTCCAAAAATGCATCCCTTTCACAGATTTTTACCACATCGCAAGCAGGCATAGCATGGCTAGTGCATGTAGAATCCCCAGAATGGCCAAATAACTGCACTGCCGACAGAAAGGGAACAAAATATGCACAAAAACCTGACTGATTACTTCCGAATCTCTTAGAGTCATGATAGTCATCTGCCCTAACTTCCAATCCATAACTCCCAGGTCTTTCATACCATTGCCAAAAACTACTCAAAGGAATATTTGGCATGTGATGCCTGCAAAGAAAATCACCTATTAGCTGCTCCCCTGAACAATAATTGCAATGCTGAACACTGCATGTCTCATCAAGTACTGGTGAAGCAGAACGAAGAAGTCTCTCAAACTCGGCCAGTGGACTACCTGTGGCCAGTTGAACACCTTCGGATTCTATTTGCCATCTGTAAGCATCATGCACAACTTGCTCTATCTTATATGAATCAATATCACTGTTGGAAATGCCTCGATGATTTGACTTGTGGGCTGAGGAGTTGGATGCAATATGCTTGCCCTCGTGTTCTCTTGGAATACTTAATGTGCAAGACCCCAACTTGTCAGAATGCCCCTCATTATGAGGGGAAGCATGGACTACAGGATCTGCGCTTGTGCCAAAGCGTGTTGATCCGTTACCAGCCAAAGAAACAGATGAGTGAGAATTTAAACTTGATTCCTTGTTACTGCCCAAGCTATCAATATGCGCCACATCAAGATAAGAAATAGGTGAGCAACCACTTCCATTAGCCCTCAACACTTCCGCATCATCTCTCTCAACAGGGATCCACTTGTGTGAGATTGATTCAAGATTATGATCCTGAATCCTATCATGTGCATCTGGAACATCATTTTCTAATTTTAGAGCTCCTTTGCATTCATTGTGCTTGGCAAGATGAGCATCTCTAGGCAAATCCTCACAAAAAACAGAGGTATCATCAGAATCAGCCTCTCGTTCAAATGCTTCCTCCAAAGAATTTAGCACCCCAGACAACCGATGAATCCTATTCTGGTTGGTTTGAGCACATGAATTAGACATTGCAAAATGAACATCATGAGCAGATTCTAAATCTCCTAACCAAACTTCCTTGGCAATTGACTCCGAAGAGGAGTTCACTTGGTCATTTGGAGAAATTCCCCCTCGATGGTGACAGCTATGAAGAGATCTTGAGCAAATAGGGACATTTTTCTGATGATTCACGATAGATGAAATCCCTGATGTTTCTTTTTGTACATTCGTCTTCAACGAACTAGGTGATTTGTATTTATTAGCATCAGCTCCTTTCCTGGAAATGTGATTATGCCCTTGTTTTGGTCCTAAACTTGATTTCCTTTTTGATTTCCCAGAGACTTTCATCCATGACCTATCATCCTCTGATCTTAATGAGGATGCTTCCAAATCAACAACATTGGAATGTCTTTCTAAATCATCCATTTCTGCAAACATTTCATCTAAGTAAGCAGGTGATTTGTTCCCCAAACCAACCAAAACATCCTGTCTGGCACATATAGAAGATTTCTTTGAGGTATCAAATGGAGAATGACTGGCATTCGTAGTTTTTGGCTCATAGACACATTCATCCAGATTACTCCTTGGAATCTTCTTCCACATAGAATGACTGTTATCCTTTCCAGTGCTTCCATTGATGTCCATAGCACAACCTGATTTTCTGCTTTTCCTTCCTTTCTTTTCAGAGGAAGCTGACTGAATACCACTGTTGCTGCAGCCTCGAGCACTGCATTTAGTTTGACATGATTTATTGCAAGCAGCAGTCATCACACTAGACCACTGACTGCACATTGAAGTCCCATGATTTGTGTCAGTTGTCTCAATGTTTGAATTCATGCCTGAGGATTGAATAAAAGCCTCATTATTTCGACTGGTGATGCCATCACTGTTCCACCCATCCAAGAAAGAATCAGACACAGTACTGTACGCATCAGAAACATTGCCAGAACAGAAACCATCCAGATTGCAGCTCTGCGTCAGAAGTGCATTAGGATCTTCCTTGCCAGAATTGGATATAATTTCCTCTCTAGCATGACTTACACCCATACAGATACCAGCAGAGAATTCATGGGGTAATGTTGCAGCTCTTTCTAACTCATCCACATCGTCACTACAAGATGTAGTTGTAGTAGTAGCTACAGAGAAGTTCAAAACATCATTGCTGCTATCCTCATTACCAACCTTTTCTATTGCAGCTTTTTGAAATGATACATTGTTATCTGCAGCATTCTCAAGATTATGTCCAACCCAAGAAGAGTCATTCTCAGTGCATGTATCAAAGATTCCTTCCTTACGTGCAGCTTCAGCACCAGTACAACGAGAAGAATGCTTTTTGTGCTGCTTTCCCTTCTTCTTTACTTTCTTTTTTGAACTTCTTTTAGTAGATTTTTTTATTTTCTGGACATCATTAATTGAGTCAGGAGAACCAGAAGCACCAGCAGAATCAACCAATCCATCACACTTCTCCTGACAATAGCCAGCAGAGACCTTGGCACCTTTAATTCCTCTATTTACTGGGCCCTTGTCACAGCTTGGAACACTTGCTCCAGATGAACTGCTGTCCGTAGATGAGTTTGCAGATGATGCATGATCTTCACCACTATCTGCCTTTTGTTGATCGGCAAGGAGAAAAATAGCTGATTGCTGAAAAACAGGTTGAGAATCATCCAATTTCACTTGAGCTCCGGAAACCAAACAGTTTCTTTGATCAGCTTCTTGCAGAGGCATAAACAGAGGTCCAAGAAATTTCCAGGATGCATCAAGTTCAACAGTAACCAAAGTAACAATAAAGCACCTGGTAAATAAATAAGAGCAAATAAAGGAATAGAGTCAATATCCGCTTCTTCTAGATTTTAAAGAAATTTTGATTCAAATGCAAAGAAAATGTAGAATACATGAAAACAAAACTGGGATCATAATAAATTAATTAGCTAATGTTTCTGTCAAAATCACATAATAAAGTAAAAAAGGTTGCCTCCATAAATAAAGGGAATGATGCAACTTCATCAGTGCTAATACATACAATCCACCAGAAGAATATTCAATAGGTCCTACATTTTTATTTTTCCAGTTGTTTCTATTCCTTGGTGAATCAATAAATAATGCCTACAAAATTCAATATTGTAATTTGAGAATTAACTAGTTATCCCTTTCTTTCATTTAAAACCCTTCTTTTGCTTCCCGTTTGATTCGGACAAACTATGGCATGGTATTATATGGTCTCATACTCTGAGACCGTATTACTGGAAGAATGTTATAAAAAAAAAAAAAAAAAAAGTTAAAATGCCTGGGATTAACAAAAACATCATCCTGTTAGCAATAACCATCGACTTAGCCTTGAGGTCTGTTTGATTCTGCTTAGTTTTGGGGGCCTATTTCTTAGTTGCTTAAAATAAATTGCTTCAGAAAAAATCGCTTCTGATGGAGCTTAGAAATAGAACTTACAAGCTCATTTTCACAAATAAGCTATGGACAGATTTAGGATTCTTTTTGCTTATTTGAAATTATTTCTTCAAAATGCCCCTATAATCATAACAGACTTCCCAAACCATCCATCGTTTCTCATAACGCACTTCTTAAGTTTGAAATTAGACCATTTTAAGATCTTACATTGACTTATGAAGCAGCATCTAATGAAATTCGTATGAGCTGTTACAACCCAATCAACTGGACAATCCACATCCCCAGTCAGAACAAGAAAATAATCACTCATCATAGTTACTACGAGAAGAAACCCTAGTTTCACAAAGGCTCTATAATGTTTTAGTTTCTAACAGAAACAAATCCTAGTTTCGCGAAGGCATTTAAACAGGTAAGCAAGAGCATTGTTACAAGATTTTGTGTGCCAGTAAAGACCCTAAACAATGCTAAATCCAACTCCATTTTAGATGAAAGCCCTGAAAACTGGAAAATTCTTAACATTAGTTTTAAGAAACAATCAGACAAATTAAATTAAATTAAATTAATAAACTAAAGGCATAAGTGCTATAGAACCAAGCAGCGGTGACAGTAATTTGGTGTATTCCACAGGATTTGGATCTAAGAAACCTTATCAACAGAAAAAACCATGAGGGAAAAGTGAATTCAGATACTTAGTCCAAGGTTCAAATGCATAAGGACAACATTCATGCTAAATCCAGTCAATCATTTTGATGAGACACAAGTCCACATACAAATCCAGAACCAATATAAACACGTTACCTCTGTTCAGAATTCCTTAAGATGATAGCAGATAGTTGAGGTTCCTAGACAGAGAATAAGAATCAATCATCAAAAACTGAAAAAAAAATCATTGAATCAAGACTTTGATTTTCATGAATCTCCAAGACATGTCTACCTTTGCATAAAATTTACGACCGTTTCGTCCTAAAGATTTTTTTGGTAGAGCACTTCCTCCGTCTGCAACCTTTTCAACCTTGTGACTGGTTCTCCTAAGTGCACGCTGCATCTTTTACTATTCCTATAAACAGAATTCAACAAATGAATAACATGAACATGTTTCCAAGGCAAGGTTGACAAGAGGCATTTTATATATTTAAAAAAAAAAAAACAAAAAAACAAAACCATTCCCACCAGCATGATTGTGATTATTTACATGACCTGCCATCATCTTAAACTAATTGAAAATCAGACACTGGTTCAGAATAGAAATTGGTGTCACTTGATATCAATTACACCAATGAAACATGATAAATGGATAAGCGGGTCCCCAATTGGTTGCGGTAAGAAGTCACCCATACTAGCATATTATCCAATTATTTTATCGACCTTAGCTACCAATTAACAAAGAACACATACGGTGGGTTGTGGAAGTGAATTCAAATGGTTAGGATCATGCATTGATTTTCATGAGAAAAAGTGGCAAGAGAGGCAGATCTACAGCTTGTTTAACAATTCAGCAGCCAAAGAATCAACTGCTTAACCAAGAATTTTACATGCCCAAATTAGATGCAAATTTACTTGATTGCAAAATAGAGCCTGCATTTCATGGTGATCATAAGAGACAGTTCACTCTAAAATATGAGGTCAGAATAACAGAGAAAATTCAAGTAAAATTAAAAACATAATGAATCAAGACTTTCAGTCAGTCCTGAAAATCACAACGGAGAAATTTTAGGGCAAAATAACTTCCGACTTCAGAGAACCACATAAAACCTGGAAAATTAGCATACATATTTTTTAAAAAGTTGGAAAAAATCTGAAATAGCACAAGTGAAACGGCTTCCATTTAGCAATTTTCAAAGACCAAGATGCAAATAGGCGAACAGAAAAAATGGATATCAATAATACCACAATTTTGTGGCAGAAATGAATTAACAAATTCATAATGCACGTGCTCGCATGGCAGAAGCTTATGAAATTATTGGGAGCACATCACTATTAACACTACAGAAATCAAGCCTAACCGTAGGCCACACCCTCAATGATGCTGCTCTATAAAAGCAACGCTTTCACTACGCCTCAAGATTCAAGAGTCCACCAAATGTCATGTAATTGCTAAAGCATCCTCCACAACTGATTGATCATCCGCTATCTCCTGCTTAGACGACCTTGACACATGCAACTCAAATCATCTACTTTAAACTCTCAATCGTGTTGGACTTTCGTTTGTATTGCACAGCTAGAAGTTAAAGCTGATACAAAGCAGCACTTGGCAACGGCTAACAAGCGCCTCAAGAAAATCAGAACATCGATAGAATCAGGAAAACTGACATCCAGATAGAACTAACCAAAACAGAACCGATTCGAATAGAATCGAAATCTCCATCGCACTGACTACTGCAAGTTTCAAATTAGATGCCAGATAAGACGAATATAAACCGTCGCACATCAGCAAACTGATGATCAGATCAGACTCCGCCTACAAAACCTCCGAAAGCAAGAAGACACCCTTTCGGATTCCATCAACTGACTTGATAAGAAGTAAGATCTCCATCCACAATCCAGCACCCACAACTCAATTTCAAACACCTCAAGAAATCCATCCGCAATAAATTTTTTATAAGAAAATGCTGGAGTGACAGGAGCGATCATTTCTACGACGGAAAATCCAGAAATACTGGGGGGAAAAAACGAGATAGACATAAAAAGTTCCACGAGACCCTAATCCGACAGAACAAATTGATAATTATTCAAGTGCTACGCTTGTCAAAATCTCAGCATCATCCGCGCTGTCCAAATAATCGCGGGGGGGAGAAGGAAAGCTAGGGCCTAGGAACTTGTCCAAGAAACAGGGAAAGAGAGAAAACCTTGCAAGTTGCAAGGAGTGCTGCAGATTTTCTCTATTCCCGATAGAATATCGCGATCCTACGGGCGTTCTCCCCCGCCTCGTATCCTCGATCTTAATCGGAAAGGTATGAGAGAGAAGGCGATCGGAAAAAAACCAGAAATGCTGCTGGGGGCTAGAAAAAGTGTCTTATGGTCAGGTTAGGTGTATGCATTCCTATGGGCAGAGAGAGAGAGGGAGAGGGAGAGGGAGAGGGAGAGTAGATTGCGTGCTGCCTATTTGAGGGGAAGGCGGTGATCCTCTGGTCTAAATTCAGTCCTGCATTCTCCGTTTCTTCCCAGAGCAATGCCGAAATTTTTACTTTTTAATAAAAGCCGTGGGCAATCCTGTCCTCCCGAGAGGTACCTGGCTTCGATACACAGGCATCGTGAGGGATGGTGGCATCGGCAGAAACCAAACCAGTTTGCTGCTCTGGCCATCTTCGTCGCTCCATACACAGGCACGCCTTGCGCGGGAGCACGCGACACACCGTGACCGTCCGCTCTCGAGATACCTGTTCCATCGATCAGCAGCGCTGCCAGCGCGCCAAGGAACCTCGGGTTCACTTTCCAAAACGCAGAAAATCTACATCAGGCTCTCATTTAGTCGGGACTGCGTGGCGACTGCACAGAAGAAATAGAACTTTTGGCTTATTTTAGAGGACTTCGGATGTATGTTTCAGGCGCTGCACGCTCCAGGCGCATATATTTAATTTTTTTATTTTTTTTTAAAATTCTTATATAAACTTGTTAGCCCAAGTATATTTAATATATATATCAATTTTTACTATTTTTTAAGATTTTTAGATATTTATTTTTA
>JAXCLR010000001.1:59634221-59647037 GCA_035584095.1 Annona squamosa
ATATTAAATTATTTTTAAATTTTAAATAAATATATTGATAATATTAAATTTTCAATTTTCAACTATTCTTACATTTTATAATATTAAATACTAACTACTTTACTTTATTATCACATGCATTTTGAAACGGTGTTACTTTTTCTAACCACTCATAAAGAATTAAAGACAATGGTTAACGCAAAGAGCATCACAATAAATCCCTATGTTTCCCACGTGCCAATATTCCATGCAAATTCCAAATGTCATTATTATTATTATTATTATTATTATTATTATTAGCACCTTGGAAGAGGCAGGATACAACATAAGTTGGAAAAGGGCAAAATTGGCAGGGCGATGGAGGAGAGGAAGAGGACAGACGCGGACCACCAATCCCATTTTTCTTCTTCCTTCTGGAATTTCTTTCGGAGTCGGCCTAATGATCTTTCTTGCTTGGTGGCTCTCAGTGACTTGTGTCCGCCCACGGGCAAGGGCGGCCCAGCAGTTCACGCGAGTTTGCAGTCAAGTCGAATGCACGTGGTCTGCCGGAACGAAGATGGAGAAGGGGGCCTGTCGGAGTGGAGAGGGTGCTTTGCGTAAATCGAGCTGGAGAATATTCACAGAGACGCTAAAGGACGCTGATGATCGGGAAGAAATGAAGAAGATCGAAGATTGGAGTGGCCGATTGAGCGGGATGGGAGAGGTTAAGCGGGATTTGGGTATGAAATTTGAAGTTGATTTTATGAAGATGATTGACGACTGACGAGGGATGACTAAACATGACTGGCAAGCAAGCAGCAGCGTTTTCAACTTTTCATTTGGGTATTTTTTCACGTTGCCCTTGTCTTATAGAACCGGCCAAGTCCGATCTGACCATAAATATCGGTTCGACCGCTATTTCGGCGGTTTGTTTAAGCCAACTGGAACCAGCTTTAATTGAACTGGGACCGTGACCGGTTCCCGGTCCGGTCAGTCGGCCCGGTCAGGTTCTGACAACACTGCTTGGAGAGAGGCAAGATACAGCATAAGTTGGAAAAGAGAAAAATTGGCAAGGCGATGGAGGAGAGGAAACAGACAGACTCTGACAACACTACTTGGAAAGAGGCAAGATACAGCATAAGGGTGTGTTTGGTTGGGGTTAAAACTTTTGATGAAAAGTTTTTGAGATAGAAGTTGTCACATTGATAGAAAATGATGTGATATAATAGGAGTAATGATGAGAAGTAAAGAGAATAAAGTTAAAATAGATAGTTAGTTGTATGGATAGTTGTGTAGAAATGATTGAAAAGTAAGGTAGTTTGTATAGGAAAATGTGAAAAACTAATTAAAAAATAGAGTAGTTATAGAGAGTGAAAAATTTTAGATTGAAAAGTTTTGGTTGACATGTTTATATCCCAAACAAACGCACCCTAAGTTGGAAAAGGGCAAAATTGGCAAGGCGATGGAGGAGAGGAAGCAAACAAACGCGGACCACCAATCCCATTTTTCTTCTTCCTTCAGGAATTTCTTTCGGAGGTTGGCCTAATGATCTTTCTTGCTTGGTGACTTGCGTCCGCCCACAAGCGAGGGCGGCCTAACAATTCACGTGAGTTTTCCGTCAAGCCGAATGCACGTGGTCTGTCGGAACGAAGAGGGAGAAGGGGGCCTGTTGGAGTGGAGAAGGTGCTTGCGTAAACCAAGCTAGAGAATATTCACAGAGACGCCAAAGGACAATGATGATTGGGAAGAAATGAAGAGGATCGAAGATTGAATTGGCCGATTAGGCGGGATGGGAGAGGTTAGCCGGGATTTGAGTATGAAATTTGAAGCCAATTTTGGGAAGATGACTGACGACTGATGAGAGATGACTGGAGTACTGGACGTGAATGGCAAGCAAGCAGCAGCGTTTTCAACCTTTCGTTTGGGTATTTTTTTTTACCTTGCCCTTGTCTCATCTAACCGGCCGAATTCGGTCTGACCATGAATACTGGTTCGACCGCGATCTCAGCAGTTCAAGCGGTTTGTTTAAGCCAACCGGAACCAGCTTTAATTGAACAAGGACCATGACTGGTTTCCGGTCGGACCTGTCTGACTGACCAGTCCAGTTTGGTTCTGACAACACTGTAGCCATCTCGATGTAGCTTAATTTCGCCACATGCGAACCTACTAGGCTAAGCTCGCATGTAGGTGAGTGCAATGCACTCACCAATAAGATGCTTATTCCTAGTTCAATACACCAAGGTGTACCCACACCCATTTTTTAAATTTTTTTGAAACTTAAAATTACTAAAAAATGCTACAAATTTTTTAAAATCTAAAAAAATTATCTAAAATCTCCAAAAAAGTAAAAAATAACACGCATGTTAAAATAGAGTTAAATTAACAATATCATGAAAATTTTTTATAAAAATTTTAAAAAATGGGTGCGGTACACCCGGTGCATTGAAGTGGGATCACGAGCCCCGGGAGCCGCTTTGGCGCGGTTGCCCTTCGATTTATTGCACGTGCACCTGGAGCTATCATTTGTTATTTTTATCTGGCTACAGATCATCCAAGCCGGGAATATATTATTTTGCGTGCTTTGCATTATGCTGCGGAGTGACGAGACAGGTTCACTTTGACGACAAATTTAAAATCAACTTCGCCCATTTTATTTAAAAATATTTATTTAACTATAACATTAAGTTCCATTAAAAAATTAAAGATGCCTGTAGTCCCATTTGAAAATGTATCCAGTTAACATAATTAATTACTTGACTTGTATATCAATTTTAAATTCATTAATTTAAAATTTAAACCACGTCTCATTCTAATACAATTAATAATTGAATTGGATCTAAATAATTATTATAATTATATATTTTAGGATCATGTTTCAATGCTTGTGTGAGTGTTGAAGTTGAACGTCTAAAAATATTTTTTATAGTTTTCATAAATATATAGTCTGAAACAAAATCTTTCCACCTATGAAATTTTGTGTTTTATTCTGTTTAGTACTTGAATTCCAAAAATATTAAATTTAATCAAAAAGTAATATTTGGGCAACAAAAGATCTTGCTTAAGCTTATATATCTATACAAAAAATAAAATAAAAATGAACAAACTTCCGCAAACACTGAGCTTCAGTGCTAATGCAAGTATAAAAAAGCTTAACTTTATCCATTAAGCCAAATATCGGCAACCCAAAGTTTGTATTGAGATAGTTGAAAATATGAGAAAACAAATGGGTGAAGCCCATTTTAATTTTAAAATGCTATTTTACTAATCAGTGAAGAGGAGGTATATATACAAGGAATTAAATAGAGATTTTTACAAATATGCTTGTAGGGTTTGACTAATATTGTGGGTTTGATTAATATTATATTTGTTTCTCTAAGTTTTTAGGAATTGTAAACATATCCACAAATTTTGTATAAAATTACAACCGTGTCCTTTTTGTTAAAATGCCACTAAAACAATGATAATGCCCTTTAACCTAAATAATGAATTTTTGATTTTTCAAACATTACAAATATATTTGCTACTTCATTATTTTATATACTTTTACATATATCATTGTTCTAAATTTTTTAAAAAATATGTTTATAACAATTTCATGCAAGTGTATCATTTGGCTAAAAAAACGTTATCATTATTCTTTAAAAAAATTCCAACGCTGTCTTATCAGAAGGAATACACTTGTAATTTTACAAGTCTTGTGGGCATTCTTACAATTTTAACGAACTTAAGGATATTGATGCAATATTGGTCAAATATTGTAGACATATTTACAAAAATCCCATTGAATAAGAATATTGAGTGAAAAGTAGTTATTGTGTATCAAGAAACAAGACATTATACTGGGAATACGAACAGTAATAAATGAGAAAATAAGATTGTTATATGTTAAAAAATGAAAAAAATTAAGTAAAAGAAAATTCTTGTCCAATTTCTATCCTATTACATCTCTTTCCAGTAATAGGCCCTGAAAACGTGCACCGCATGACACCATGGCGGACCTCTGTATATCATTATCCTCTAAAGCTACTGTTTCGAAAATAAACCTACCATTAATTTTGTTTTATTTTTTAAAAAAAAAGTCGTACCGGAGAATCCATGTTGTTTTCGTGACATAAAATCGCTTACACTAGAGTTTTAAGAGTTTCGGAGTGCTGCAAAACGTACCTGTGCCTGCGTATCAAGCTTCATTTTTACCCGAGTATCGAAATCGAGGTACCCTTTCAGAAAATCTGGGGGATTACCAGCACGGACCGAAAATAGGACCCTTGGGTGCTCAGCATCTGGCTCCTTTAAAATGAAGGTACGGTGGTTCTGCGGGCTCATGTAACGTCGATAACGCGATTTGAATTCTTCTTCCACATCATTTTTTTATACTCGTAACAATGTTATTAACATAATTCTTAGTACACTTATAATGTTTTATAAATTTCTCTTATACGCATAACATTTTACTTTAAATTCTTTTTATACTCGTATTGTTAAAATCACCGTTATTTGCCCTATTAAAAAAATAATTTCGTCCATTTAAAATTTTTTAATTTAGATAATTTAACCTAACCTTACTCAATTGATAATAGTAAAACATTAATGCAAAATATTAAATAACTCGAAAGCCATATTAAGGTCGATTTATTTTAATTATAAAAAATTTTAAATGAGAAAATTTTTCTTTTCAATAAGATAAATAACGGTGGTTTTAACGATATGAGTATAAAAGGAATTTAAGGTAAAATGTTATAAGTATAAAAAGAATTTATGAAAAATTGTGGGCATATTAAGAATTATGTGTAATTGTTATGGATATATGAAGAATTATCCCATTATTCTTCCCTTAAAATGAATCCTTTAAAGTGAATTAAGTTTCCCATGCAAATGATCTCCGCAGTCCAGGACATGAATGTAGAACTCACGGTACTAATTTCCGAATTTTATGAATAGCAATGAGACATGAGTTGATAGTTTTTTGATGCTTTCTTCTTTACAATATTTTTTTATTACAATTCATCTCAATTCATCTTACAATTTTCATTATATATTTTTACTCAGTGGATAATAAATAACATATCCACCCTTTTGATGATTTCTTTTTTACAATTTGTCTTAGTTCATCTTACAAATTTCATTATATATTTTTACTCAATGGATAATAAATAACATACATCAACAAAAATGAGAAAACCCTTATCAAGTAAGAGACATAAAATTCTTACAACCATCTAGACACAAAGTTAGAAATTTACTAACCATGCTATGCCTGTGGGCGGTAGATAGTTGTTTAATGCCAAAACTAATAATACTTTTGTAGGTAAATGATTTTTATTTTGTAGTATGCAATCGGTTTAAATAGAAGCGATTTCATATAACCTTCGATTTTTAAAATATTAATGATTGATAAAATTCAATCAATCTAGTTTACTTAACATTAATTATTCAGTTAGTAGACAAAGTTTCATCCAAAACAAATATATGTGTGGACATGTTCTAAATTAAGAGTAACATTTGCTCAAAAATAAATATATTCATGTGTAAATTAAGATCATGTTGGCTACATCAAAAATAAATACATAACTTTTTATTCTTCATGATTATCCTAATTTTTAATTATTTATTTACATATTTATCTATAATTATCATATTTTTAATAATTTCTGTATAACTACTTGTGCAACTAATTTATTTATTTTAACATTATTTTCTTTACTCCTATTATATCATGTTATTTTCTCTTGTTTCAAAAACTTCTATACTAAAACCTTTCATCTAAAGTTATGTTTGTTTATACTTAAAAGTCTTCAATCTCGTAATTATTATATTTTTTAATTATTTATTCATATTTTTATATATAACTATTATATTTTTCAATCATTTTTATATAATTTCTCATTAAACTAACTTATTTATTTTAACTTTATTATTTTTGTTCTTCATCATTACTATATGGTCATATGACTCATATCATATTCTATTTTTTTTCCAATTCAAAAATTTTTACGTTAAAATTTTCATTCAAAAGTTTTATCACTTCGTAAATACACCTTAAAGAAAATGGTTAGATCCATTCACATGTATATTAAAATGTAGTAATATTTTAAAACTTATTCATTCATATAATAGTGATACTTCAGATATTTGGATGTTAAAAATCTAACTTAAAATTGATTTTTAGTATTAAATTATTTTATTACATTAATTTCGCATATTTATAGATAAGACTTATATACATTAATATTAAACAAATGAAATGATTTATCCAATGATATAAATAATGTCAAATATATGGTGTGTTTGGGAATGAATAAAACTTTTGATGAAAAGTTTTAAAAAGTAAAAGTTGTCAAATGATGTGATATGATAATAGTAATAATGAGAAGTAAAGATGATAAAGTTAAAATAGATAGGTTAATTATATGGATAGTTGTGTTGAAATGATTAAAAAGTAGGGTTGTTGTATGGGAAAATGTGAAAAAATAATTAAAAAATATGATAATTATAGAGAATGAAAAGTTTTAGATTGAAAAGTTTTAAGTTGACATGTTTTCCTAACTACCAAACACACCCATAATATATGAAATGAATTTTTCATTAAATATAAATATAATAAAAATAAGAAGATTGTATAAAAGAGGAGTTTTATAAAAGTGGAGCTCAATAGTAATTAGGGAGAAATGAGAAATCTTAGGGCGCTGGAATTCCAAAGTGAACCGGCCATTTAACGAAGGTCCTTTCAATTTGCTGAAGATATGCCTGGTTCTCACATATCTACCTGTAAATGCATAAATGGATTATTGTCCTTGGAATATATCCTTGGAAATGATCACAGGATTAGTCTATCTTGCAGGGATGAAACTTGTGTCCGTGAATCTCTTGCCACGACCCTAACTATATATAAAATCTAATCACTGACATTATCACTGATTCTCTCAAACTCTGTTTGTAAAATCTGATTGCTAACCCTAATTTTTTGAACATTATTGCTAACCCTGATCTTAATCATGTTTATAAAACCTAAACTTAGCCCTTTTATATAAACTGAGTTAGGATTGAAACTCGAGTTTGAGTTCCTATTAACAAGTTTCATTAAGTCAAGAATGATAAGCTTAAAATTTTACATAAATATATAATAATAACAAATCACGTAAGCAAAATAAACTGTGGACGACATGTAGATGAGAAAAAACTTGATGAGGATGTGATGAAAATTCACGATCCCGAAAATTGTTTCTCATTTTTAATATATAATAATAATGATTTTCAAATTGTAATAATGTTCATTTTCAATATTAAGTTTCGCATTTCAACGTACAATAATACTTTTTTATTTACTATCACTAGTCATCTCCATCCCATTCCCCAGCACGAACAACCTAATTTAATTTAGAAAACATAGTATTGTATAATATATCTTTTGAATACATTATTTTTCCAAAATAAGATAAAAGAAAAGATTAATGAACACAAAAATAAATAATTTAAACAAAAACATAGATGCAAAATGAACATAAATATAATTTCAACATGATAAATATGCGATCAAACCTAAATATAAATAACATAAGACATATAAATATAAAAAAAGAGGAATGATCTTGTTAGTCTAGATTAAGCAAATGACTCGCTTAGTCTACTTAAAAAATTCATTTAAAATATTTTTTTGCTTTTTTATTATACACTTGTTTATTTAAATATATTTAACATATAAACTAAATTTTACCATTTTTAAGTATATGTAAATATTTTTTTTTGAGATTTTACACATTTATGTATACACACACGCATATAGGTGCTGACCAGGTGCACCTAGGAGCATTGAGCCTCAATACTCTCGAATGCATACATCTATTTTTAAAAAAAAAATTCAAAATTTTTTACACAAATGTTAATCTAATTGTATTTAACATATATATCAAATTTTACTATTTTTGAATGTTTTTAAATATTTATTTTGGATTTTTAAAAGTCAATGGCATTTTAGTCATTTTAAATTATTAAAATGCTACTAATTTTTAAAAATCTGAAATAAATATCTAAAAATCTCTAAAAATGGTAAAAATTGATAAATATGTTAAATACACTTAGATTAACAAGTTAATGAAAAATTTTGAAAAAAAATAAAATAAATAGGTGTATGCGCCTGTGAGCATTGAGGCTCAATGCTCCCTGGTGCACCTAATTAGCAGTGCATATCCAAAAATAGTAAAACTTAATTTATATGTTAAAATACACTTAGATAAATAAGTATATGAATAAAAAAATAAAAAATATTTTTTAAATGATTTTTATGTGTTTAAACAAGCTATTTGCTTAGTCTGGGCTAACAAGATAATTTATCCATGAAAAATATATTTTTTAGATGTTATATATTATATATTTACATTAAAGAAATTCTTTGCCTTTACTCTAGCCTTATTAAATCGGTGTTCGCCATGATGTCATGGTAAATTTGTTTGCTTGCAACGGGAAAAATAGATTTCGAATCCTCTCTGCATCTCGCTTGTGTATGGGCGCATTTGCAATCTCCCCCTTTTATGTGGTTTACAGATATGAGAGTGTTTACAAGAAGACACCAAGCGCATTTACAATCTCCCCCTTATATGTGGTTTACATATATGAGAGTGTTTACAAGAAGACACAAAGCGCATTTACAATATCCCCCTTATATGTGGTTTTCAGATATGAGAGTATTCACAAGAAACATTCTTTGATTTGATTTGAGGGTTGTAAATGTATTCGATTGTAATATTAATTATCATGTTGCATAAATACCGATAAAGAAGGTGTTCATATTCTCCAACTAAAAATACAAACAATGTTTTTGTTTGGTTAGGTGGGCTGGCAAGGCTAAACCAGGCAAAATAAGTTGCATCCCTGATTTTGCTTTTTATGGATGTAAAGAAAAACCAGTTAAAGTGTGTTTTGTAATCGAAAAATCTTTTTTTTTTACAGTTTTACACACAATTAGTTTACAATCATTTATTCTCATCCTTTCTTATAATAACTTTATTTATTTTAATTTTATTCATCATATTTATAATCATTATCCTTATTATATCACATTGTTACCTTGTCTACTTCTAACAAAAATTTTCTCAGTTACCAAATACACACATTACAAGAGAACTAAATATATGTTGTCAACTTTTACTGGAAAAAATTTAATTTGGCTGGAATTGCAGCTGAAAGTTTTATGGTCATTTATAATCAAAATTTAATGATCACTTTACCTTTTTACACATTTTTAGTTGCATTTGATTAAAAAATAGCTAAATTTAACTATATGTCATCACTAAAAATAAAATAATTCTTTGCAACTAAATAATTAAATATAGTCAAACTACATTCAATGCAAATAAATATTAGGCCTACTTTCATATAACCCAGTTATGTATAAGCGGTTCCATGTAACTTTTTTTTAATTTTTAATTTTAATGTTTGATGGAAAATCTAATCCATTTATTATATTTATCATCATTTGTTTAGCTAAAAAGTCAACTTTCGTCAATATTAAATAAGAGAATTCTTAAATATACCATGTATTTTACCCAAAATTCCTTTGATACTCACAGATTTTCAAATATTCCTAACAAATTTTACCCATTATTCTCATCACACCTACGCCCTTAATGTCCGTTTGCTACTGTTAAGAATTTTTGATTACTTATATTAAAATAAATCCAAAAACTGCCCCTCTATTTGCGGATACATGAACCTTCAGCCTCCAAAACTCCCTAACCCATTGTCCTGTCGCCCCTGTAATCTTCATCCCTGCTATTGCTTCCTCTATTTGCGTATACATGGTAGGGCTGAGTAAGGTTGTGGGATGCATAAAAAACCAAAAAAGTCCAAAAAAGAGAGAATTACAGCTAGTGGAAAATAAGGATATAGAGAAGTCACAAACAAGGAGCTCGCGAGTTCCGTAAACTTGCACACCCATGCAAGCCTATGCAAGTCGAGAATGCAGCAAGAGAAAGCTAGCCAAATTGCGCACAGACAGAGCTGGCGTCAAAGAAGATACCAATAACGGTGAGGGTAAGGATTTTTGGGAAAGACGTTGCTCAAGGCTTGAGGTGTGAAAATAGATCTGTTGATGACTCCTCATCTTAACCGCATGTGTAAGAGGGAAATAATGGATAAAATTCGTGAATATAAAAGGAATATTTGAAAATCTGTTGGTATAAAAAGAATTTCATGTAAAATACATGAGTATATTTGAAAATTCACTATTAAATACGTGCATTGGCCACATTTTCTTAAAAATAAATATATTTATGTGTAAATTGAGAAAAATATTTAAATCCATTTATATATGTATTAGAATATAATAATATTTTATAAAATCATTTATCCATATTGAAATGATATTTTCGATGATTTACATATTAAAATATAAAATTAAAATTAATATTTAAGATAAAATCGTTTCATTATGTTAATTTTACACATTTGTTGATAAAGCTCATGCACAACATACTAGACAAATAAAAGTATTTTCAAAATACTATAATTTATGCTAAATGCAATAGATGGAATAAATTTATTATCAAAAAATCAGAATATTTAAAACAAAAAAGATTACATACAAGAAGGTTTCGTTAAACCATTCTCAAATAAATATATACTAGGTGTGTTTTGAAAATGATAAAACTTTTTTTATGTAAGAATTTTTAAATTTAAAAAGAATGATGTGACATGGTATGGTTAATAATGAAAAATAAAAAGAATAAGTTAAAATAGATATGTTAGTTATATGAAGAGTAAAAAAAATAAAGTTAAAATAGATATATCAGTTGTATGATGAGTAAAGAAAATAAAATTAAAATAGATATGTTAATTATATAAATAATTGTGTAAAATTAATTAAAAAATAGTATAGATGTAAAGAAAAATGCAAAAAAAAATTAAAAAATAAAATAGTTGTGAATGTAAGAAAGTTTTAGCTTGAAATTTTTTGTTATTGTCACACACTCATTATATGTCATAAGAAATTAGCTACATTAAGGATATGTTTGTTTTTAACAAAAAAAATTTAATTTAAAATTTGTTACTCTCAATAACTGCCATGTTTAAATTATTTTTCATATTTTTCTATAAAATTAATATTTTTTTTAATAATTTCTATACAACTACTCATACAACCAATATATCTATTTTAATTTTATTCTCTTTATGTCTCATTACTATCTTTATCATATTACATTATTTTTTATAAATTTAATAATTTTTACATAAAAATTTACCATTTCACAAAAACACCATGAGCAAAGCTGTTGTTGATACCAATTATGTCAAATCTTCGCAACGTCGATCGTAGTGTTGCAATTAGGGGTGCAACTTGGGCCGGGTTCTGCCCGAACTCGAAAAATGGCAGTGTTAGAACTATCTAATGGTAGGCCCGAACCCGATTTTTTGAGTTGAACCCGAGCCTGATTTGTAATCGGTTCGGTTTCGGGCTGAGGTGGACCCGAACTTGATCAACCCAAACCCGATTTTGGGATCACATTAGGGTGTCACCAACCTATCGTAATTTTGAAATCCCTCCCCCATTGTGTTCGACAGCTAAAGCTTGTTTTCCCCAAATTTCCTGATTGTCGATTCCTCATGCTTGCTCGGCTGCTCTAGCTCTATGCGGCTCCGCCTCCGGCCTCTCCCAGCTTTCCTGCGACAGCCGACAGTCTCTCTGCTCAACGGATGACCGTGTGACATCTACTGTCGTGTGCTTGTAGCCCGCTTGCCAAACCTTCTCCCAGATCAATCTCCATCTCTCCGCAGCCTACAAAGGCCGACAGTTCGATTGCATCTTCGGCATCTGGGTCGGTAGCATCAAGATTCTTCGCTCCTGCACCACAGAGCCCCGTCTCAATGGCATCATTTGGAATGTCGATAAGGACATCACGAGGTATGCTTCGCTGTTCAGACGGCCCCAAGTCGTTGCTTTCTACCTTGGCAACATTGTTGATGAGACATACACAGGAATATACCACGTTAACCTGCCGTTTATTTTCTACCCGGAAAAAACCAAGGTGGGTGTTTCGGCAGCGAATCAGGTGATCTCCCTACATTATCCGTCCCTTAGCTACGATCATTATGCGATCCGTCAACAGAAGTTGGGCATCGGAGATTCAAGCTGGCTGGTTGGTTGGACGATTGGAAGCAATTCAAAGGTTTTCCCTACCCGCATTTTAGATCAGGGAAACACCGCGTGCTATTTAGGTGAATAAGAGCATTTCTCGCTTGTTGAGCCCATCGTTTTTGGTGTATGTTACTGAATATACCAAGACCTTGTTGATCCATGATTTTAGAAACTTGGCCTCTTGCAGTGCTAGTTCTGATCGCCTCATATTCTTTTCTTCAACGAGCGATGTAGCTTTAGATCAAGCATCCTCCATGTTGGTTGGACTAGTATTGTTTGTGAAAAGCTAGGCCTGTAGCTATGAGCTTGAACTGGTGATCATCCACCGAAAGAAGTCTACCCATGTAATTGTACATTGTAGCTGATGAATTCTCTGAGTAAACATTTATATGGATGCCACATCCATGCTGATTTCGCGGGACCGTTCTAGACTTTAATGTCTTGGCTTTTCATATTACAACTCTGCATGCTTGTATTTTAGTCAATTTGCATTGGTATAATTTTAGAAGCCCAGATTATGAATAGCCAGATAAACGTGAAAATTGCTGGACGATATTAAAGGCAAGTACCAAGTACATTTTTAATCCCCTTAAAAGAGCACAATACGCAAAAGCTAACCTAAATTCCGTTTCATGATGACTATAAATTAGTTGCCATCTGTCCTATAAAAAATGCATATCATTTTGTAGAAATTTTAATGTGGTTGCTGCATTACTAAATAAACTTATAGT
>JAXCLR010000001.1:59647137-59661702 GCA_035584095.1 Annona squamosa
TTTTTCTTCTTAATACTCTTAAATGGTATTTAAAATTTTCTTGCTTTCTTCTAATAAATTGTTATTTTAGATTTTTTAAGCAATAGATTTGTGATTAAATGAGTGTATGATATATATTAATAGTAACATGTCAACTCGAAACTCAACCCGAGCCCGAATTTCAAAAATAATGTTAGGGTTGAGATTTTACAAATAGGGTTAGGGTTAGGGTTAGGGTCGAAGATTTACAAATAGGGCTAGGGTTAGGGTCGAGGTGAACCTGAGTTTCATAAGCCCAAGTTGCAACCTTAGTTGCAATGCGCCGCCCTTAGACAGTGTGGTTATTTGCACGCATGCCCGCGAGAGACATTCAAAAGACACCGAATATACGTTCATTTTAGAAAATGAAAAAATGAAAAAGTCCACCATTTAAGACACCCAGATGCATCCAAATGTCTCTGCATGTCCTTGATTTTTAAATTTTAAAATGGTTTTCTTTTCCAAATTTAAACCGTTTATCATTTATTCATATTTATTTATGATCTCAATAATCATAAGCATTAAATTTTTTATATACTAATATACTATACAAAAAATAGATATTTATTCATTCTCAAGACATATTATTTCTTTTAATAAAAAAAAACATATTATTTCTTACATATTCAATTATTAATCAAATTAAATTTTACAAATGATGTTAAAGAAAATAAATAATTTAAATTTAAGAAATGAAATAAAATAAAAATGGTGTGTTAAATCATTGACCAATAAAAAAATAATCTTAAGACTTTTTTTTTTCCCGCCTCTCAAAGGTGTTTCTGACGTAACATTTTTACTGAAAATATCTGTCGAAACTCGTCTCATAATTGCAATAGAGCCGTCGAATGACATGTGAATTGGGCGAAAGAGAAAAGTGAGTAATGGGAGCGGAAAAGGACCTACTGCCTGATGGGATTGGATGTTTACTTTTAAATGGCATGAAGTGCTACGTGTAACACTTGTTGTTGAAATGTAATAATCTAACTTATAAAATAAGGTATAACTTGATTCATTGTTGCGAATTTGGCTGGAAGTAAAGGATAATTTGCATATATATTCGCATAGTTCTACTGATATTGCAGCTATATCTACGTAGTTTCATGAATTGCATATTATCCTCACATAGTTTCACCAAAATTATAATTGTTATTATATTTTCAAAAATGACGAAAATGTCTTCATCTTTATAAAGATAATATATAATTTTTGTGAAACTATATGAAAGTGATATGCAATTCATAAAACTACGGATGAAGGCATTTTCGTCATTTTTGAAAATATAACGGTAGTTAATAGCATGGGGTAATATACAATTTTGGTGAAACTATGTAGGGTAATATATAATTCATAAAATTATACAGATATATCTGCAATTAGTGCCAACTAGATAAATATATACTCAAATTATCCGAAAGTCAAATCGACTAAAGAGGGAGAGTCCAGCTCATTTCAGGCAACGACTCAATTCCAAGTTCTAACGCAAGTTCGATTGTTTTGGCTGACAACAAATGTCACCTCCCCCACTTATTTCGACTTAGAGGTTATGATGTTGATCTTGCCATGTGACACGTGCAATATTCTCCAACGCTGTCTCCACAACGGCTGCTTGCAACGTTTTTTATTTTTTATTTTTTATTTCAGGCCATGCACCAAGCGGTCCAAGACGAACTAATATAATTAATAAATAAGACATTCAGTGTTCCAAGAATGATCTGTTTGGATGATTTTACGGGGCATTGATTCTACTGTCTTAGACCGGTTCGAAATAAAAAAATTTAAATTTTTTGAAAGATTTTTAATAAAATTATTAATCTATATGTATATTATCTTCAAACTGAATTTTACTATTTCTGAAAATATATTTTTATTTTACATTTTTAAACATACAGATATGCGTGGTCATTATAAAATGACCATACTACCCTTATATTTAAAAGTATAAAATAAATTTGTGCACATCTTTAAAATTAGTAAAACTTTGTTTACAAATAATATACACTTATGGTGTATTTAGGAAGAGAAAAAATATGGGATAATTTGCAAATTTACCCACATAGTTTGATTGTAATTGCAAATATTCCCACATAATTTAAAATTTTACTAATTACTTTAACATAGTTTGACCAGAATTGGAAATATAGCATGTCGTTAGCGCATCGTCACAACATGGGTTTAATTGCAAATATTTACAAACTATGTGGATATATTTGAAAAAACTAAATATACTCACTTAATTTTTAAAATTTAAAATATACCAACATAGTTTGTCAACATTTTACAAATATACTAATATTGTAACGATGCAGAATGACATCGTAATAATGTGGGTATATTTGCAATTATAGTCAAACTATTTAAGGATAATTTGCAATTTCTAACACTATGTCAATATATTTGTGATTATGGTTAGTGAGTATATTTGCTAATCACCCAAAAATATGATGAAATATTTTTTATGTAAAAGTTTTTGAAATGCGAGAAAACAATGTGTAATGATATGAATAATCATAAAGAATAAAAATAATAAAGTTAAAATAAATTGCTGGATATATGGATAGCCGTGTAAAAAAAAGATTTTAAAGTACAGAAATTATATTGTAAAAAGTCAATAAATAATTAAAAAATATAATAGTTATAGATGATGAAAAATTTTAAATTGAAAATTTTCTAGCATTGATAAACACCCCCTTAGATTAATAGTTTGATTAATTTTTTCAAATAAAATATGATATTGTGACTTGTCATAAATGATTATTTGGAATTTTATGCTCTCTTTTAAATATAATTCATGACTAAATGCAATTGTTTGCATGAAGATGTTAATGCACTTCCTTTTATTAATAAAATGTCCAGGCGATAACTTATATTTCCGCCATAGGTGCGAATAGGAGTTCAAAAATCTTTGCCAGCATTTGATGTAGTTATGTGCAAGCTTGTCCTCCGGTAACAGAAGTATTTACAGTTGTCCCTCTCTAAGTGTAGGGGTATTTATAAAAATATCTCTTCGATTGTCAGAGCAGTAAATGAGCCTAATTTGTAATTTTAGATATCACAGTATATACAATGCCAATTAAAAAACTTCTCTCCTTAATCTAGGTGAGGCTAGTCAACCTCTCACGAGTCATGAGGTCTAAAACCTAAAAAGTTGAAAGCAACCCCTTATCCTTAGCGTCTTCAATGAATGCAGAGGATCCAACCCTATAATGAGATTTGTCTTGCTTACCATGTATTCTGTCCATGTTTAAAGAGTATTTAAGGAGTGCTCAAGATCAAAAGAAGGATTATATGGTAACATCATTTATAATAGGAATGTTTTTATGAAACTTTGTTTATTTTCAACATCTAGATGGTTAATGAAAATTCTACTCCATCCATTGTGTCTAACATAATTTATATTATTATAAAAAATCTTTCATTTGTCTAATGTCAATGTATATGAATTTCATCTACAAACATGTAAAATCAATATAATAAAATGATTTGACATTAAATATCAATTTTTGAGTAGTATTTCAACATCTAAACTATCTTTTTTTTTTTTTATAAGAAACATCTAAACTATCTAAATTATTATTAATATATGGATAAATTTTCTATAAAATATTATTGTATTTCAATACATATGTGAATAAAGCTAAGTATTTTTCATAATTTATACATAAATGTGTTTATATTTGAGCAGATATGACCTATGCACATAGCTTTAAATACAATAAATGAATTTAATTTTTTTATAAAATATTAAAATTTTAAAATTTAAGAAGATTATATGAAATTGCTTTTATGTAAAATTGCAACGTTGTATTCTCTCTTGACTCATCGTAGTTAATTCTTTAAAGGGGGATATCTTGTATTCGCTTTTTACGCAGTGAATTTCCTTTTTTACTGATTTTTTTTTGCAAGCCTCACTCGTACCTCTTACTATCATTGCCTAACTTTTCTTGACAACGGACTCCTAGTGCTTAAACGTCCCATGCTTATCCCCAAGTTATCTATTTTTACTAACACCATTCATGTTATCATTTTACTAAAAATACTTTCACTGAAATTTTATACTTTATAAGAGTGAATGTATAAAATATATAAAAGTTTTAAATATATATTATTGTTGAAATTATAAATACATTTATATGAATAAGTATTGTAAATAATTTAAGAGTGTGTCTAAGAAGTGAGAACATTGTTGAAAGAAAATTTTTTTGTTATATGGGTAATTGCATAGAAATGATTGAAAAGTAAGGTTGTTTGTATAGAAAAATGTAAAAAAATAAAATAAAATATATGATAATTATGAAGAGTGAAAAATTTTAAATTGAAAAGTTTTACTTTACATGTTTTATGTCCAACCAAACATACCCTTAAAAAGCTAATTTTATAGCATGTTGGCTCCACGTAGGACTTTTGAACCAAAACTTTTCACCATTTACAATTAGCCTTATTTTAAATTATTTTTTATATTTTATTTTATAATTATCTTACTTGTTAATCATTCATAGACAATTATACTACAAATTAAAATATTTATTTTAATTTTATTTTCTTACTTATTATCATTACTTTATTTTTAAAAATTTTACTTCAAAAATTTTTTATTCAAAAGTTTTATAAAATATTTTATCAATTTTCAATCACTCCCTTAGAATAAGAAAATATAGATAGAGTGAATCATTCCTCAATTAATATTCGGGTCCAATTGCCATCGACCAAAATTTGTTGACGGGTTTTTTGGGTCGAAGAACGTCAACTAGCCCATGATGTAATGCAGCCGTCAGGCCTCGTAATTAATTCACGCCGTTCCAACATTAAGCGTGGTGTGCGTGGTGGCTGGAAAAGGCCGTCACTTGCCGTGACATTTTGGAGATTTCTTTGGCACCGAAACGGACGAAGAACGAAAAATTTCATTCCCACCTTCGGCGTGTTCAAATCCCTCGTGAGATTTCGAACGAAAAATTTTCGTGGAAGCATGCGTAGGTTTTCCTTGTTCGTTGGAAGTTGGTGGTTTCCCGATTTGTTATTTGAGAGTTTGTTGTCTCTTTTTGAAAATATTGTTAAAATTGTCTCAGAACTTTGAATGTAATATAAGTTGAGATATATTGTAAATATACTCCAATAAAAAAATTGCATCAAAATAGAACATGCGGCACAACGTGTGCGAGCCACGGTGCATACGCCTCCCATGCCAAAGGAGCCTCCCCCTGCACAGCCATACCTCTTGAAATGACGACTTGTCATGCTCTTCCTTCACTTTGGGTGTATTTACTAGTGAATAAAATTTTGAGTAAAAAGTTTTGGAGTGTAAAAGTTGTCAAATGATATGATATGAATGGGTAATAATGAGTAGTAAAGAGGATAAAGTTAAAATAGATATGTTAGTTGTATGGATAGATGTGTATAAATGATTGAAAAATAGGGTAGTTGTATAGAAAAATGTGAAAAAATGATTAAAAATATTATAGTTGTGGAGAATGAAAAGTTTTAGATTGAAAAATTTTAACTTGACATGTTTTATTAATTGTCAAACACACCCTTGAAAAAGTTTTTACTCTCCCTGTCAAGTTTTAGCAAGTGCCAAATGCATCCGAATTAATTGACCCATCCGAATTAATTGAAAAACTTTCGTAGCTTCCAAGTTTCATCCGAATATCCCTTGCAAGTTTCATTTTTCATTAGCTAGCGTAGCCCATCCATTGGCAGGTCATCTTTGATGCCGCCGATGAAAATTGACCAAAAATTAACTTGGCACGACAATCGGAACCCTTGGACGAGAAATCAAATTGCCATACTCTACCCAACGAATAAAGACTGATGTAGTTAAAGTCTTCGAATTTACAATAAAAAAATGTATAACCCAGCTGGCCAGGAAAATACATTGGACTAGCGGATGAATTTATTATTCTTCTTATCAGAATCAAAGTAAACAACAGAAATTTGCTGATTTTTTATGTGGTTTGAACTCAGGAGTCTGAGAATCGATATGTATCATGTATGCATGTCAGCCGTTACGTTATGCTTAGCATTTGGGACCAAGTTCAGATTAACTGAACACGGGCCGACGCTCTGTCCCCGAATGGACGCTGTCCAGATTTCAAACTAATGAAAATGAAAACCAACTCGCCGGTCTATATAATACATTCTGACGTCTTATGAAAAATGACAGGCGGACGGAGACCTTCGGCAGCCAGTAGAAGGCAATTTAGGGTGCGTTTAGTAATCAATAAAATTTTTAATAAAAAATTTTGAAAATTAAAAGTTGTCTAATGTGATATGACAGGAGTAATGATAAGTAGTAAAGAGAATAAAGTTAAAATTGATAGGTTAATTGTGTAGAAATAATTGAAAAGTAAGGTAGTTGTAGAGTAAAATGTGAAAAATAATTAAAAAATATAATAGTTATAGAGAGCGAAAAGTTTTAAATTGAAAAATTTTAACTTGTACATCTTTTATAGATTGCCGAACACACCCTTAACATAGAGGGATTACATTATTATATGAGAAAGGCAGTCACATTATTTGAATTTTTTTTAATTTATATGAAAAATTATATTAATTTTGAAATTTCAGTGAGGCAATTGCCCCTACCGTAGGTACATCCGCCTTTGCAGCCAATCAATGTTTTTCTAAAACAAAATTTTTTAATCGATGATTATTTGCATTTTCTCCTCCTGTTGCTCTTGTAAAATTTACTTTGATTTGGAAAAATACTTTTTCCAATGTGAACTTTGTTTTAAAGGACGGCCAGTTGTTAACTTTGATTGGCCGATCGTGCACAAAAAGTCATATAGGGTCCGATTGTCAAGAGATTAAAGAATTTTCTCTTTCATTCTTATCTATATGTTTTCATATAATTTAATAATTTAATTATTATATTATCTTACATCGGTTGTGGAATAGGATAAATATACAATTATAAATATGAGAAAAGTCTTATCTCTCAAGTTAACTTTTAAGGCCAACGGGACTCATAAAACAGTCTTAATCTCTCAAGTTAACTTTTAAGATTAACGAGACCCATAAAACACCCAAGGAGTGGAAATTTTACATTCTGATTATCAGTTTTTAAATTATTTTTCATGTCTTTTATAAAACTATCATATTTATTTAATTTTTATTTTATTTTTTGTAATCATTATTCTTATCACATCATATTATTTTCTTAATTTTAAAAATCTTTTAGTTTAGATTTTTCTCCACTTTTTTTAACCCATTACGAAATGGACCAATAAGCAAGAGGCAAAAAGAAAAGGTGCAAAAATTGTCTAAAAGTTATGAAAAATAATTAAATGAGAACTTCTAAATATACTAATGAATTTTACCTATAATTTCTTATGTACCTACAAATTTTCAAAAATTTCTCTTATACCTGCATATTTTAGTCAGTTTTTTTTTTTTTTTTCCATACCTACGCTGATACCTTCTCAAGGCTATGTTTGGACTTTCAATTTTTATTTTAAATATTTTTTGTTTACTCCTGTTCAACAAATTCCATAGCAGCAGGGAGATTGAAGCTGGAAACAAGAAATCCACTGAAAGCACAAATCGAGCAGTAGAGTGGACATTTGCCGATTTCAACAGCTGTCGGTTTAGTTTAGTTGCCAGCAACTTGTTGAAACCGCGAACATCACACATCTCTGTCACAAATCTGTAGTCGACCTGCAAATCAAAACCCAACTAGCAGCAATCTACTGTAACGATTGTTCCCATCAATTCCGAACCGTTGCAGTCATCCACCGTCCCCATCAATTCGCTTCAGGTAATGGAGTAGAAACTGCCATGGTTGCTCCTCCATTCCTGGTATTGGATCTATGAAACGCTTACGGGTTGAGTGTGTGATTGATTATGGTTGAGATGGGCTGCTTGGATGGTTGACAACTGTTGATCGAGCTATGGACGATCGTCTATTTTCTACTGTTGAATGACACAGGCAAACAGGGGCACTGTTTTTGTTGCTGCTGATGGCTGGAAGTAGGCTATCGCGATTTGAGGATGATTTTTTTCTTTCATTGGATCTGGCAGTAAGAAGAATACAAGTGGTTTGTTGACCATTGTTGAAGTGTGCGGAAACGGTCCTGAGGGAATGTTGTGATTGGAGTCGAATAGGAGAGGTGGTGTCGATTAAGTCTGGAGAAGATGCAGGCGGTTTCTGTCTTCGATTTGTGCTGCAACTGGGAGCTATGGCATTGGCTTGGAACAACTACTGATTGATCGGTGAGTTGGGATCGTGTTCGGAGTTTTAGTTTTGATGGCCGTCCATTTTCCAAATGGAGGTAGATTTGAAAGGGGCTCTATCGGGGTGAGACAACAGCTGCAACCTGTCGGAGCTGTGGATTCAATAGATTCCGCGAGAGGATTTGGTGCCATTAAATTTAAGAAGGGTGCCGGAGATGGTGGGAAAGCAAATGAGCTCGGACGGTCGATTTGCAGCGGATTTCCTTTCGCTGAGTTGGGGTTGCTATGCTGGCGGGGTCAAGTTTCCAATGACACACTAGTTGTCGATTTTGTGTGTATTTAAAAATGAATAAAATTTTTAATAAAAAGTCGTTAACAGTAGAAGTTGTTAAATGATGTGATATGATAGAAGTAATGATGAGAAATAAATAGTATAAAGTTGAAATAGATAGGTTAGTTGTATTGATAGTTGTATAGAAATGGTTGAAAAATAGGGTAGTTGTGTAGAAAAATGTGAAGAAATAATTACAAAATAAGATAATTGTAGAAAGTAAAAAATTTTATATTGAAAAATTCTAACCTGCCAACGTTTACTTATTACCACACACACCCTGGGTGTTGCATAGCTTGCCGACCAACTTAAACTTGCTGTTGGATTCAAGGCTATTGCTGCTATAGTTTGGTTAGCTTGTGCGGCAAGCTGGTGACTAGAAAAGTGGACAACTGTGTTCATGATTGATGGTGGCAGGAGAAGAAAGTTGCACCAATCTAGAGTAGGAAGATGGGTCAAAATTTTAGGAGAAATTAGAAGGGGTAAATCAGTAATTTCATACCTAGGTTAATTGCTGCATGTGATAACAAAATCAAGCGTGATGCAATATGACTTAGATAATAATTAGAAATAAAAAAACAAATTATATACGATTGTTGAATGAAAAGATGTAAAATTGACTAAAATATGAATGTAGTAAATAACGAATCAAGTTGTTGATATGTGGAATTACATTTAAAAGGTGTGCATAAGAAAGATTTGCCATATTCCACGTGGTAGTGAGTCATGTGATTTTTCTCTATTTTATTTTCTTCCACGCATTCTTTCGTAAATGACTTTACATTTTAATTATCTAAAAAATATATTTTTCCAAATTTACTCTTGAATTCTTATCATTTTTTCACAATTACTGTATTAATTCCGAAATATTTTATTCTTTATTTCTCATATTTTCACACTATCTCATAGTATAACCACGTTGCCAAGTGCCACCAAACAAACTCGTAATGGATGCCCTCATATCAACCCTACTCATGGTCTCTGTTGGCCATGAAACTTTGAATTCGTTAAAACTCCTTGTGATTGTTAATGATAAGGTGTGTTTTGCAACTAATGTTAAAAAATATGAATATTTTTACAACATAATAGCTATGCAGTAAAAAGACAACTACAGATAATCCTTTATTAATTGATCAACGGAGGCGTAGAAAATGTGCAGCATCAGCTGCAGTGGGCTGTTGGCAGAACCAGAATCATTCATATGGCAGGCCATGCACATCCGATCGGATTGTAATTTCTTCCTTTTGTTACATTATACACTGATATACGGCCAATCTCTTCAGACTAGGCCTCTTGCAATCAATAAGTTATTATTTTTCTACCACAATTTGCACAATTTATGTTTTATAATATATTTATTAAGAAAAAGAACTGATTAAATCATAGAATTTGATCAACATTAGTTCGTATGTTTATCATAAAAATACAACTATTTTAATAACAATTCCGTAGTATTCCGAGATTTCATAAGTTCGAATTTATTAATGGAACTTGATCCCGATCCCGTGATAATCCATTTTTAATACATTTTCTAAATTTTTTTTATAGAATCGATAATCTAAGTTTATTTAACGCATATATCAATTACTATTATTTTTTTTGAAGATTTTTAAAATTTTTTGGATTTTTTAAAATCAGCACCTTTATTTTTAAAAAAATCTAAAAAAATATCTACAAATCTCCAAAAATAGTAAAAATTGATATACATGTTAAATACATTTATATTAACAATTATATAAAAACTTTTCAAAAAAATATATAAATAAATATTTGCACTTTGCTGCACTGAGCCTATGCTGAATCAGTTTCCTTTATTAAATGGGCTCATTAAAAACAAAGCAAATTATATACAGCGTAAACCTAACATGAGTTTTTTCAAGATTTAATTAAACATGATGTGGGTTCGAATTTGTTTGATAAGACTAAGATTATTATAATTGAATTAATTTTAATGATATGGTGTATTTGTAAATCACCCTATTATTTATATATTGAGAAGGCATATATATAAAGTCTTATGCGAGAACAAAAAAAAAGCTAGACTTTTATATGATTAGGTGCAAAATCTCATATATATTTGAAATTTTTTATAAGATTATTAATATAATTGTATTTAACTAATGTATTGAGTTTTACGATTTTTAGAGATATATCAATATATATTTTTGATTTTTAAAGACGAATATTTTAGTCACTTAAAAATGGCTAAAGTATCCTAGTTTTTAAAAAATCCAAAAATATATATATATACGCATATCAAAAAAGGTAAATTTTGGCTTATAAATTAAATGTAACTATATTAATAATTTTATAAAAAAAATTCAAAAAAATATATAAAAAATAAGATTTTGTACCGTAGTGTATTGAAATATTCTCCCTAATCGCAGGTCACATAGTACATCTGGTGCTCACACTCAGCTCCGATGCCAGTAGTTCTATGTTCGACTTAGAGAATTTGTTTTCATTTAGAACGCTGCGTGCTACTACTTAGCAAATTAGTTGGGATGTAAGAAAAATAAAGATCTTGTAAAGTATAACTCCAAGATAGAATAATAAAAACTGTCGGCCATAAAAATTAGTAAAATCACGATAATTAAAAGGCTTGCAAAAAAAAATAATAATCAAAATGTAAATCTCGTACAAAAATCTTTATAAAATTAATCCTGACGAAATACATATTCTCGTATCAAAAGCAATTGAAAAGAGCTTCATTAATGCAAATCAAAGATGTGATGTGCATCGGCAGGACGAGTTAGCAAGTTGATTGGCCATGGAACAGAGTTGTTTGGTGGCTATCTAAACTTCGATGCACGTGATTACCATTTCGCAACGTGTGGGAAATGGAACTTTGTTTTTCCCCTTTGACAGAAGAAAATGAAACTGTGAACTGGCAGCGTGCTGTCTTTTTTGTTCGGAGCATGTGACGACATGATGCGCTTGCTATTCGCAGTACATTGTCACGACTCACGAGCGGGGATTTCCAAACTTTACCATACTTAGCTTCCTTACACCCTATTGAGTAGTGAGTCCGCCTAAACTAAGCTCAACACTCAAGAAAGTAACGATAATGAAGTAGCACACAAAGTGAGAAATAACTAAAGGTGTGTTTAAGAATGAATAAAACTTTTGATGAAAAATTTTAAAGAGTAAAAGTTGTCAAATAATGTGATATGATAGGGGTAATGATTTGGAGTAAAGATGATAAAATTAAAATAGATAAGTTAATCGTATAGGTAGTTGTGTATAAATGATTAAAAAATAAAGTAGTTGTATATGAAAATGTGAAAAAATGATCAAAAAATATAATAATTATAGAGAGTAAAAAGTTTTAGATTGAAAAGTTTTAAGTTGACATTTTTTCCTCATTGCCAAACATACCTTAAGAGAAAAACAAAAAAAGAAATTTGCATTGCTTGAAGACTTTTATAAGAAAACTTGGAAAATTAACAGTAAAATTACTATTAAAGGTTGGATGAAGCAAATGAGCATTCTTTTCTATTTATAAACTTCACTATCCTTCTTAGGTTTATCGAATCATTATAAGTATTATTGAATTGATAGTTAGGATTACTCTCTATAATCTTCCTACACCCTCTTTGTAATTCTCTAGAGTTTTATCAAAATATCCTGGTCTTCTTGGAGATCCTAAAAAATTGAAGAGATATACCGAAAAACTCTAGAGCTCTATACACTCTACTATTTTGAAAATTTTTAGAATTCTCTAGTATGATGTTTTTATAATTGTGTCGAAGTTTCTTATATAACCTTTATTGAGATAAATAGAGTATGAAAACCTACTTTCTTGTTCGAGATTCCTTGGTAGGTGCGGAATGAGGGAAGATGTTTGGTGAAATAATATTTCCTTGAAAGTGTATTTTGTATTACATAAATAAAAAGTTCCGAGGGTAAAATTTTGTGAGAGGAGAGAAAAGCGATATGTTATGATTGCATGATAACGATGAGCACATGAAATAAAGTTAAAATACATAAGATAATTATATAAATAGTTGTCGAAAAAAATTAAGAAGCAGTATAATTTGCATAAAAGATGTTAAAAACTAAGATCATCATGAAAATTTTAAAGTTTTAGATTAACAAGTTTTATGTTACCTAGTTTATAAGAATGTCATGCACAACTAAGGTAAATACTTATATCTATATGCCTGAAAAATATTTGCATGGAAAAGTAATAATAAAAATTTTGACTCAATCCATAATTGTTTATTAGATAAAAACAAAATTAGAATTTATCAATCATGACTGTAACTATCATCTTTATTGAAAAGTTAAATGGGCCATGCGGTAGATCTATTAAAATAATATAAAATAAGGTTGAGTTTTTATTCTTAGTGTGTTTGAGAACTATAAAATTTTTGAATAAAAAGTTTTTGTATAAAAGTTATTGAAAAAAGAAAAAATGATATGATAAGATAGGATGAGAGAATAAAATTAAAATAAATAACTTAATTGTATAGATATTTATATAAAAATAATTGAAAATAAGGTAGTTATATAATAGAATTTGAATAAAAAATTTAAAAATAAAATAGTTACGAATCATGAAAAGTCTTAAAACAAAAAATTTTAAAATGTGTTTAGGAAGTAATAAAATTTTAAAAAATTTATATAAAAATTTTTGAAATGTAAGAAAATAATGTCATTCAATTAGTGTAATAATGAAGATTAAAGAGAATAAATTTAAAATAGATAGATTAAATATATATATATGTTAGTAGTTCTGTAAAAATAATTGAAGAATAAGATAGTTATATGAAAAGTAGTAATTTAAAAATAATGTAGTTATGAAGAGTGAAAAAATTATATAAATTATCAAACACCCTAATTTAAAAAGTTTTGTGGTTAAACAAAGGCACCTTATTATGTCAACCCACATGCGTGAATTCGAATAAAAATGATTACCCATTTTATAGATAATAATACGGACAAATTTGGGTACAGCCGGCTCCATAGACAGATATGTTCGAGCATATACACGGCATATGCCTACAGCGCTTACGGATCCAAAGTGCTGAAAGCGATCGTCTCACCCGGATGTCGCATCCACCGGTGCACGTGATGCATTGCGGGCCGGGCAGAGGCAAGCCGTCGCCTGGGGCTCGACTCCCATTGGTAATTTAGTTTAAGCAAGGTGAACTAGTTCTCATCTCATGTTCGTTTCCTTGTTATGGGCTTCTGTTGTACCGTGCGGATAACAAGCCTATCCGCCTGTTGCCAGTTATCGTCCATTCAATTGGAGGGAGAGAGAGAGTGAGCGTGTGAAGAAAAAAAAAAATAATAACAAGAAGTCATGTTATGAGGCACCATCTCTTCTAAATTCAAATATGATGTTCTTGAGATGTGCTGCCTATAAAGTTAATGGGGGCAAAAATAAACCCAACTTCTACGAGAAAACATAATTACTAGTTAATCCTATGCTTGTTACAAAGTGAATGATAACAAAACTAAACGGATTTTCTTACGAAAACTGTGAGTGACAATGAAAAAGTATTGCCGGGTGAGATTTTTTCCTTCTGTCTAAAAAAAATCGTACAATCATGAAAAATGGAAAAGACGGAACATTCTACCATGGATTGGCCACGAGTAATTGGAATCTAAAGTTGACTTTGGGGCTTTCGGGATGCTTGCGTCACCCAAATACTAGTTGAGCAGTTGCATCGCTCTCACCTTTTTTTTTTTTTTTTTCTATTTTTAATGGTACACTACGAATTGAACAGGATGGACTGATTAGAAAATAAAAAGCGTGCGTGCGGCTGCGGCTTCGGCTTCGGCTTGGCGACCGCGGATTCTAGGCCGCGGAAGCTCATTCATTTCAGGTTTTCAGACAAGCTCACAAATCATTTCTATCTAGAGACAAGTAAATTCAGTAAAGTAAAATCATTCGACGCTAAATATTCATTTTTAAGTAATGATTTCAACATCAGTAATGAGAGGTAAAAGTCTCCCCCGTGTTCTGCCCGATCGGCGACCAGGTCGTGCTCGTGGCAGGGTGGTGAGCGGCGGCGTTTTTTTACAGTTTTGCTGGTGGT
>JAXCLR010000001.1:59677192-59691931 GCA_035584095.1 Annona squamosa
TAATAGTTATGAAAAGTGACAGGTTTTAGATTGAAAAGTTTTAACTTGACAACTTTTTTAAATTGCCAAACACACCCGAAGATGAAACTTAATTTAACTTGCACGACCAAGACGTTAGGTGGGAAATGGTTGACAATGATGATGACGAACCAAAAGAAACTCAAACATTATCGACTTGATTCAATCCCAAAACATGATCGAGCTTTGATGGAAAATCAGGTTCACTAATTCATGAAATGATCTTGCATATTTAGCATTTATATTTAAGAGTTAACCAGTAAGTCTTGGTAGAAGAGTTATTATTTATTTTTAATCCTTTGTTTATTTAAGTTAGTGTGTTACTATTTAGTATTTTATTTATGTAAAATAGATTATGAATTTATAAAAATGGAGGAGATATTTCATCTAAATTTCAACCCAAACTTGACCAGTGTGGTATGTGTTAGTCTCGAGGTTTTAGAAACAAGGTTAGGGTTAGGGTCGACATTTTAGAAATTAGTCTAGGGTTACATTCGAGGTTTTAGAAATAGCATTAAGATTAGTGTTAACTCCAACATGAGTCAACAGGACTTGAGTTGCACCCTTAGACTGAACCTTAGTTGGTAAGATGAAGTGAGATTGGATCATGTGAGATGGTACTTGTTGACGAGGATGATTACCAGTGGAACAATAGGATGTTGCTGGGCACATGCATGGAGTTCATTGTTGTTTACACTATAATTGAGAGAGAAAACATCACAATCCGTGAAATGGATATCTAGCACTTTTATCAAAGATAACATCAATTTAATCTCTGAACTTTATTACTGAAATGAAAAATAAAAATATAGAGAAATTAACAGTTTTAACTAAAATTTGATATATAATAGTACAAATACACATTTAGAATGAAGAATATCACCTTTACTGTCAACTTTTAACAAATAATAACATACATGTGAACCATAAAACCAAATAAAAAAAAAAAGATGGTCATGTAAACTAAGTAGAATACTTTAATTGGCCATTTGCAAACTGACCACCACATGTAAGCCAGTTAGAAAGCAAAAACAGAAGATTTATGATGACATGAGCATCATATCTCATGAAGGTTGCCCAATATTGGGTTGATCATGTAGCTTCCATGATGGCTGTATAGGCTCTAAAATGTTTTCATGTGGATTGATCAATCCAAAAATAGATGATGAAAATCCATTAGCTCCATTATCTAAATGAAATGGAGAACCAGTGTGCCCATTGTGGGAAAAAGTCAAGCAACGGTATATGTTGTGGAGATGGCTATGATCAACAACACAGTCTTGCATATCATGCTTCCATATGGATTAAGCATCTAAATCATATTACCTTGAGAATAATCTTCTTAATTTCTTGTATGGCCATAGTCATAATCACATGTAGCCTCCTGTTGGCTGATACTTTTGAATGCTATACTCTCTGCTTGGTTGTCTCCTTTATGTAGCCTCTCTTTCTCATTTTTGTGCTTTCTTGTAAATGTTTAAGGGAAGCTTGGTAGCCATGGTCATCATCTTGAGTGGCATATTGAAGGTCCTCTCTGGTGAATGGCTTAGGTCTTTAAGTTTGTGTGGTGCCATTCATATAACCATCACTTGCTATCATTTTCATCACCGTCATCCTTATCTTTGGGTGCATTGCTTTTATTATTTTAAATATTTTGAGAATTGAGGATGTGCTTGATCTCCCAATTAACGTGGAAGGTTCAGCTTGTGATTTGCTTTGACTTCTTGTCAACGGATCAAGTTGCTCAATGGGAGACTTCTTATGCTTTATAGTTCTCCGTGCTTCTATTTCTTACTGATGGACCTTCAAACATCACAGTAATGATTGATGTGATCCTCATCTACATCACCCAAACTTATGATAATCATAAAGGGGATTTATCTTTCTCTTACGTTTTCATCAAATGTGCATATTGATCTTTTTTCATTAAATACCACTTTATCTTCAGACCATAGGAATCTTGCTTTAATTGTTATTTTATGGTGGCCAAATACAATAAAATAAGTTTTTCGTAATGTGAATTGTTTTTCCTACTAGCGTGAATAAGAGAGAATGTGGCAAACGAGTTCCACCAGTCATAATCAAAATTGTGATCTATTATATTGTTATAAACTCCCTTCAGTTTGTCATCCTTTGCTCATATTTCGTCTTTGTTTCGCATGTAAATTGCAAAATATTTATCCCAAATAAACCCTCGGTATCATAACTTATTAGGTTCTAATTGGTTTGATGCGAGGGAAGTGCCAAGAAGAGAAACAATTTTAGTAGTCTCAGCTATGGGCTCATCTTCCTAGCACTGATGCATGTTCAAGTTTTTCATGTCATATTTTGGCTGCTATCTCCATGGAGACGACTTTGCATTTTGGATTTTTCTATTCAAAAATTTCTACTTACAAATGACATAGAGGAATGGTAAAATAGATCTTGTTTTTAACGCATTGAAACATTTCAGGCTTTATGATCCTCGCGTTCCTGGATTGCAGAAGTTATTACACACAGAGGCATTCTTTCCTTGTGACAAGTTCTTAAATTCTGAAACTCTAGATGCTTTGGTTAGCTTGGGACTTAAGAGAGACCTGGGCTTCACTGGTTTGCTGGATGTGGCCTGGTCAGTTTCCATGTTAGATGATTCAGGAAAAGCTGAAGCTTTGGAATATGGAAGGAGGCTGCTAGCATGTTTAGACACCCTAGCATCTCAACTTTCAAAAAGAGATGGAGTTGGGGATTTGGGTGACGTTTTACACCCTGATAGTAATGATTTATGTCAAGATGCTGAGAACTTGTGCCCCATTGGGACTGATGAAAAGAGCTGCTGGAAATGGGATCCGGAGTTGGAGGCTTGTTTAGGCAATGTGATGCATGATAAACCAGATGATGAATTTTGGTCAGAAATGAGGGCCATTAAGTGGTGCCCTGTTTGTGTCAACCCTCCAGCGAAAGGACTCCCATGGGTTCCTTCCAAAGATCAAGTAGCATCTCCAAAAGCTGTGAGACCAAAGTCACAAATGTGGCTGGTTTCATCAACAATGAGGATAGTTGATGGTGAAAGCTGTTCAGAATACTTACAAACCAAACTGGGATGGAAAGATCGACCAAATATCTATACTCTATCTGCTCAATTGGTTGAAATATCCAGGACTTACTGCCAGCTAAAATTCCAATCTGAAGAGGAAACCCCTCCTGATGCTGTGTTGCAGAGAGAAATACCATCTCTTTACTCAAAACTACGGGAATACGTTGGCACTGATGACTTCATAATTTTAAAATCTGCACTGGATGGCATTCAATGGGTTTGGATAGGTGATAATTTTGTTTCACCGAAGGCACTTGCATTTGACTCACCTGTGAAATTTCATCCCTACTTGTATGCTGTTCCATCTGAGCTGGTGGAATTCAGGGTTTTATTGTCAGCATTAGGCGTGCAACTGACTTTTGATACTGCTGATTATTTGCATGTTCTGCACCGCTTAAAAAATGACCTTAATGGTTTTCCATTGACACCTGAGCAGTTGAATTTTGTTCACCGTGTCCTTGAAGCTGTTGTGGATTGTTCTAATGACAAATCACCATCTGATGCATCTATAGGCTCAATATTACTTCCTGATTCTTCTGGATTCCTGATGCAGTCAACAGACCTAGTGTACAACGATGCTCCATGGATGGAGAAGAGCAGCCTTGTTTCAAAACATTTTGTACATCCAAGCATTAGCAATGATCTGGCAGAAAAACTAAGCGTGCAGTCGCTGCGTTACCTGTCTTTAGTTGATGATGAGCTGACAAAAGAATTGCCCTGTATGGACCGTGATAGAATAAATGAACTGTTGGCAGCATATGGGAACAACGATTTTTTGTTGTTTGACCTTCTAGAATTAGCAGACTGTTGTAAGGCACAAAAGGTTCATCTGATATTTGATAAGAGAGAGCACCCACGTCAATCTCTGCTCCAACAAAATCTAGGTAACTATATTTGATGTTCATGATTTTAGTTGCACTTATTTTATGCTCCGCTGTTTGACTTGTGATTTCTCATCCTGAGTTGCTGATGCCTCTTTTATTCAGGTGAATTTCAAGGGCCAGCTCTGACAATTGTCCTTGAAGGGGCCACTCTGAGCAGGGAAGAGGTGTGCAGCCTTCAGCTCCTTCCACCATGGAAACTTCGTGGCACAACAATTAACTATGGTTTAGGACTTCTTAGTTGTTATGCCGTGTCTGATCTTCTATCAATTGTTTCTGGCGGTTACTTCTATATTTTTGATCCACTTGGCTTGGCTCTTGCTGCACCATGCAGCCATGGGCCCTCTGCAAAGATGTTCTCTTTGATAGGTGTGCCATCTACATATCCATTACTTTGTATGGGCTTTGTAGCATTTTTAATGTTATTGCTTTTAGATTTGAATTTTATAACCACATGTATCTGATTGGAACTGCATAGTAAAACTTTCTTAATTTATCACACAGTTTCACTATTTCATGAACTAATTGGGTCACTAGATCGAGCAGTTGATCATGCATTGTAGAAGATGCATCATGGAGCTAATATAATAATCTTCATAAAGTGATTGGTTCTACACTAAAATGCTGAGGCCACAGCTTGCTGATGAATTTGGGCTCCAAACAGAATAATATAAATACTCAGTGATATTGCATCTTTCATGATTGAGGTATCTTCTCTGCAATTGTATACCACAAATTCTGAGAAGGCTGGAAATACAGATCTGATTTCAAATGCTAGACCTAAGTGTCTACTGACATATGGAGATTGAAAATACTACTGGAACTAATCACAACAGGCATGCTAATGAAGATGTAGACCTAAAAGCACAAGCCCTTGTCTTACAGCTGTTTGCCAGGCTGCATTGAGTGTACTTAGAAAGATTTAGGAGACAGATATCAGATGCGTGCCTGTAGGATCCAATCATTTTCCTTGTTTATAATGATTTTGTGGAATGTGTCCTAATATTAGATATCTGGATTCTTCTTTTTAAAATTTTCCACTTATAATTTTTCTAATACTTTTGTTACTTCCATTTACAGTTCAGACCATTCATATATGCTTCACATTACTTAGATTTGATTCATCATCGTCGTCGTCAGCATCATCATCATCATCATCACAAGTTTCCTAATCTCATTTTCAATTATTTGATTTCTTGGATTGCACAATTATTCTTTATTTTTATTAGTTACTTTTTCCTTATCCATTTATTATTTCATATAATGCAGTGTTATTTGAGTACAATCAGAACCAATTCCCTGAAAGGTTTATCTACATGGTAAAGTTTACCTAATTGTAGCAAGGTTGACATGTAGATTGGCCCGTTGCGAATCTCTCCTGGGTATATGCACGCACTTAAAATAGAAGGATAAACGGAGGTGAGAAACAAACATAGGAATTGGATTGCACATAACAGCCATGTTGGACCCTGATCATTCTTTATTCTGCTGCTTCCCTACGATGGTGCCTGGATGCACGTAATGCGTTTGAAGTAATGTGCTGAGCACCTTTGAAAGGAGGTTGCTAAATAAAACAAGCAGTGGGGGATTTTTTGGGCTGGGGAATTCTATACTACGTTGCATTGAATTGGTTAATTTTTATGCCTGTTATGTTTAGTTGATTCAATTTCATGAAGATTGTTCACTCTTGATCTTAATTTTGTTACTCACTTGGTATACCTGTATACCAAAATGTGCATTGAATTTGGGTTTGGTACGTTAAGCTTTGTGATATTGGGTGGAATTTCTGTCCAACAGGTCCTATGTTTTTACTGCTACTTTGTTGATAAGTTATCAAATTATGTTGAAGTCATATTGGATCTATTATTGTTATTTCCTTCTAATAACTCATTAATAAGAAATTATGATTCTGAGAAACTGCAACTAGTTACTGTGAGTGGCAAACCCTTAACAATGTTATCTGCCAAAAATTTGATGGTGATAGACTTTTGCAAAAGAACTTGATGTTTCTTGAATTCAATTTTATGTTTTATACTGAAATTGGGATATCTTACTGCAGATTTGCCAATATAAAATTATTTCCATGCCTCAATCAATGCTAATTCAAACTTGTGCAGGTACTAACTTGACTGAGAGATTCCATGATCAGTTTCAACCATTGATTACCAGTCATAGCATTTCACTCACATCATCAGATTCAACAGTTATTCGCATGCCTCTCTCATCAGAATGCATGCAAGGACTTGATTCTGGTCTAAATAAAGTGAACGAGATTTTTGAAAGATTCATGAATCATGCGCATAGGCTACTTCTTTTTCTCAAGTCAGTTTTGCAGGTAATGAGAGTTGAGGGAAAGATGGACCTTTTTTATTTGTACGTTTCTTCCCAATATTGGTCTCTATTTTTCTTGTTAACAGCAAGCGGGAACTTTTTCTTTTTTCTGATAAAACAGCAACTGGGAACTTTAGTTGCATCTTTCATTACTTATTCTCTTGCAGTTATTTCTTCTGTTCTGTTTCTTTCTTTCTTTCTTTCTTTTTTTTTTCCGTCTCTTTCATTTCTTTTTCCATATAGTGTGGGTAGCATTCTCAAGGCCCTAGACTGAAACATGCATTTGGTGTCTATCAGCCACGCTTTTGACCCGGGGATTAACTTTTTGGTTTCCACAGCCAAATGAAAGATAGGCTGAAATTTATTTATTGGATACAATTGCATCCTTATCGTCTAGCTTTCAGTTTTCCAGTATTGACATTGGGTTGTTGAGAATTTTGATGAGTTATTAGCTATTGAAGACTTGAATTTCATGTGTTCTATATTTCCAGACCAGGTTAACTGATCATTCTGTCCAAGTTAATATCGTCACCTACAATTTTGGTGTAGTATTGCGATATGTACAATGTAACATAGATAGATACACCAGTGTCAGGGAAATGTCCTAAACATTGTAAAGAATGTGTCGTCTGGACATTTTGATGAGTATCCCGTTTTATTTTCTCTGGTCAAATAATGAATGTGGAGGTTTTGTACCCCAAAAAAAAAAAAAAAACCCTCAATATTTGCACAGAAAAATCTTATTGGGGCAGTCATGAAATATCTTGCAAAGGTGGGAAATATGAGAAAAAAGAATAGCCATGGTTTTCAATTTTTTAAGAGATAACAGTACGTTGAAGAATAAAGATGTAGTCTTTTTTCTTCTCTGAAACTCACTTGTGTTTTCCTATTTCTTTTAAGCTTTTGCAATAATGCAAATATCACCGAAACTGCAGATGTTTCTTAGTTGGTGGCCTTATGTTGGTGTGTGACCGTGAATAATTAGTCATATTGTACATGTCTCTATCTTCTTGGTAAGATTTTTTCTCTGGTCTTGAGCCCAACAAATGTAGCTCAACATAAGTTACAGCAGATGATTTTAGTGGTAGCTCGTTAATTGGGAGTTAAAATCCATTGAGTTGTCAGCTGTAATATTAGAGAGAGAGAGAGAGAACCATGTTCATTGCTTGACAATTATTTCGTTTTAGTTTCTTAGGGGAGTTTTTCATATTTCATAATTTTGATGTCTGGCTGCTGGAAGTTGTAATTGTTGATATCGTCTGCTGCACATGAAATATAAATCTTGTATATATGCCAGGTATCATTATCTACCTGGGAGGAAGGAGGTTCACATCCATGTCTTGATCATTCTGTTTCTGTTGATCCATCATCTGCTATTATTAGGAATCCTTTTTCAGAAAAGAAATGGAGAAAATTTCACATTTCCAGATTTTTTAGTAGCTCAAGTGCTGCAATAAAGTTGCACACAGTGGATATACATTTGCTCAATAAAGGAAACAAATACATTGACAAGTGGCTGGTTGTACTAAGCCTTGGATCTGGACAAACAAGAAACATGGCGCTTGATAGGTATGTTAACTGGTCTGTATATTCACTAGTTTTTTTTTCCTATACTTCTTCAACTTCTTTGTAAATAGGAAATTTGGAAAGATTGCTTATGTTCTTTGAAACATCATGCCTTGGATTTCATGGTTTCTCTTCCAGCTACATGTCTTAATGCCACATACGCAAATGCCACATACGCAATTTCTATGAACAAGCTTGAGTTATGAGTTGAAAACTAGAGTAAGAAACTAAGAATAGAAAGAAACTCTGCTGTCAATGATGTTTATTATCATTCTGGCACAGTTTGATAACAGATTGCATTTGGTTGGACCAAGTAATCTTAATATTTCATAATTAGGATAATTGTGTGCCGTTCAAAGATGAAAACAGTGATGGACGGTGGTTTTCTTGGGTAGGGACTCCTTGATGCTTGCATGGACAGTATGAAATACCATCTTAAACTTATTTAGATATTCATTTTGTATTTTGTCCTATAATATGCTCAATGTATGGAAATATTAATCTCAGATCCAGGATCTGAAGTCTAGATATTTCCTTGACTAGTAATTCCAACATAAAATTTTAATTCTGGTTGTTATAAATAGATCTACAGATGAAACCCTACCTAGTGATTTAATTTAACTAAATGCTGAGAAAGTTGTAATATGTGACGATTATGGTTATTCAACTGATTATTTGCAGCACATTCTGCCCTTTTTAATTTGTAGCCTATTATTACATTTTTTTTTACCTTTATGGCCATCTTCTCTTGTCATTTAATTTATCTTTCTCTCTCTGATTACCTATATTGTGTTTTTAGGAGGTATCTTGCTTACAACTTAACACCAGTTGCCGGAGTTGCAGTACACCTTTCTCGAAATGGACAACCTGCTTCTGCTCACACATCCAGCTGCATTTTGTCTCCCCTTCCTCTCTCTGATGATATAAACTTGCCAGTGACAGTTTTTGGTTGCTTTCTTGTATGTCACAATGGGCGGCGCCATGTTTTCAAGGATAAAACGAGCATAGCTTCAATGGAAACACCACCTGATGCAGGAAACCAGCTAATAGAAGCCTGGAACAGGGAACTGATGTCTTGTATTTGTGACTCATATGTTGAAATGGTACTAGAATTTCAAAAGCTAAGAAAGGATCCCATGACTTCTAATATTGAATCAAATTCAGCACGTGCTGTTAGCATGCTTTTACAGGCTTATGCTGATCAAATTTACTCATTCTGGCCAAGAACTAAACAATTCTCTTCATGCTATCAATCTCATATTGCAGATCAGGAATGTCTGATTGAACTGTTGATAAGGCCTTTCTATGCACGCCTTGTTGATCTTCCTGTGTGGCAGCTCTACCGTGGAAATGTTGTGAAAGCCAGTGAAGGCATGTTTCTTTCCCAGTCAGGGAATGAAACTAGCAATAATTTGCCCCCTGCCACAGTTTGTAGCTTCATCAGAGAACATTATCCAGTATTCTCAGTGCCATGGGAATTGGTTAGTGAAATTCAGGCAGTGGGTATTGCCGTGAGAGAAATCAAACCTAGAATGGTTCGGGATCTCCTTAAGGCATCTTCTACATCTATTGTTCTTCGATCAGTGGAGACATATATAGATGTTCTGGAGTACTGTGTGTCTGATATCAATGTGCAGCAGTCATCTGATCTCTGCAGTGCTGATGTATCTAGGACGCCTGTTAGTTCAGATTGTGCAGATGAGATGCATATCCTCTCAGTAAGTCCAAGCGTACCGGTATCTCATCATGTGGTTACCCGTAATCCGGATGCATTGGAAATGATGACAACATTAGGAAAGGCTTTGTTTGATTTTGGCCGTGTCGTTGTGGAGGACATTGGCAGGAGTGCAGGCTCTTCAGTGCACAGTAATGTTACTGGTTGCGGCATTATGGATGAAGACCAGAAGCTAGCATCTATAGCTGCTGAATTAAAAGGTTTACCATGTCCCACTGCAACAAAGCATCTTGCCAGGTTGGGGGTAACTGAACTTTGGATTGGGAACAAGGATCAGCAGCTGCTGATGCTGCCCCTAGTGGCCAAATTTATCCACTCACAATGCTTAGAGAGGTTACATTTAGCCGATATTTTCTCTAACCAAACCATTACTAGAATGTTGAAATTACAGAATTTCTCCCATCAACTATTGTCAAAGCATCTGAGGTTGCTCTTCAGTGATTATTGGGTAAATCATGTGATGGACTCCAAGGCTCCTTGGGTTTCATGGGAAAATAGCTCTAATCCTGCTGGTGGGAGTCCTTCCCCTGAATGGATTAAGCTCTTCTGGAAAGGTTTTAGTGATTCATCAGGAGATCTCTCTCTTTTTTCTGATTGGCCTCTTATTCCAGCTTTTCTTGGTAGGCCTGTCTTATGTCGGGTGAAGCAGCATCGTCTGGTGTTTATTCCACCCATTTCTGAACCAGTTTCAGAGAATAGAGCTGATGGTAATGAGGGGATTGAGAATGCGAGTTTGCAAGAGAACCATTGTTCTCAATCTGAGTTGATGCAGCACTATGTAAGGGCATTTGAAATGACAAAAATGAAATATCCTTGGTTATTTTCACTGCTTAATCAGTGCAATATTCCCATATATGATACTTCTTTCCTGGATGCTTGTGCACCAAGCAATTATCTACCTGCACCTGGTCAATCACTTGGACAAGTAATAGTTTCTAAATTGCTTGCAGCTAAACATGCTGGTTATTTTTCTGAACCTGCTTTCCCAGACACCGTTTGTGATGAGCTTTTTAAACTTTTTGCCTCAGACTTCTCTTGTTCCAATGGTGCTTTGTACAAAAGAGAAGAACTTGATGTGTTGCGAGAACTCCCAATTTACAAAATGGTAGTCGGAACATATTCACAACTACAGGGTACGAATCACTGTATTATTTCTCCAACTGCATTCTTTCAGCCCTGTGATGGGCAATGCCTTTTGAATTCAATTGATGCTAGTGGCACATTGTTACTTCGTGCCCTTGGGGTTCCAGAGTTGCATGATCAAGAAATATTGGTTAGATTTGCACTTCCTGGATTTGAAAACAAGACACATGGTGAACAGGAGGATATATTGATATATTTATATATGAATTGGCAGGACCTGCAGAACGACTCTGCAGTTGTTAATGCTTTGGAAGAAACCAACTTTGTGCGTAGTGCCAAGGAGCTTTGTTTAGAGTTATTCAAACCTAAAGATCTGCTTGATCCTTGTGACACACTGCTAATGTCTGTATTCTCTGATGAGAAATGTAGGTTTCCTGGTGAAAGGTTTACTGCAGATGGGTGGCTTTGTATCCTACGGAAAACTGGCCTTCGAACATCATCAGAAGCAGATATGATACTGGAGTGTGCCAAAAAAGTAGAGCTTCTTGGGAGACAAGCTATGAAATCTGAAGAGGATCCTGGTGATTTTGAGTCTGACACTTCCAATTCCAACGACGGTGTCTCTTTTGAAATATGGTCTCTAGCTGAATCTGTCGTTGAATCTATATTGTCAAATTTTGTTGTTCTATATGGGGATGGTGGGAATAACTTCTGTAATCAGCTCAGCAGGATTGCATTTGTTCCTTCTGAAAAAGGATTTCCTAGTATTGGTGGAAAGAAAGGTGGGAAACGGGTGCTTTCTTCATATAGTGAATCAATTCTTTTGAAGGATTGGCCTTTGGGCTGGAGTTGTGCCCCTATTCTTTGCAGGCGGAATGTTGTTCCACCAGACTATTCTTGGGGAGCTTTCCATTTGAGGAGTCCCCCTCCTTTTTCAACAGTGCTGGAGCATTTGCAGGTAAGAAAATTGCAGTGGACTGCCTATGTGATGATTTCACCTTTGTTCTCATCTGGATGATGGTTAAAGGTATTTGAAAAATTCGTTCTGAAAGCTATTTCTTGTTTGTACTGTTGTTCGAAAGCAGGACGATAGGGCGATCTCAGCCTTCAGCTCTGCTTTAAAATGGCAACTAAGATTTTTTTTGTTCCAATTGATCATCCAGTTAGCTTGAGTATTGCCAAAGTGTTGCCTTTTAATGAGTGGTTAGGATTCTGTTTCCATTTATGGAATGTTGGTGTGGGGAATCTTGGCCAGGATATTTGTGAGATTAGTATATATACAAATTGTTTTCTGTTTATGATTATCTGTGGAAATGATATCCAAGTCTAACACAACTAAAACGTGCCTCAGATTGTTGGAAAAAATGGTAGAGAGGACACACTTGCCCATTGGCCAGCATCATCAGGTGTGATGAGCATTGAAGAAGCTTGTATTGAAGTTTTGAAGTATCTGAATAAGATTTGGGGATCCCTTTCTGCATCAGGTTGTTTATCTTTTATCCATCTTCTTAATTGTGTAATAATCTACTATTCCACCCTCTTATCCTACAGTACCTACAACCTGTATGAGATTTACATAAACTGATAATTTCTTTCCTTGGTTTTCTGAATTGACATTTCCCTTCTAGGTGGCTAATTTGAATAATTAGGTGTCTGCAATTTCTAATGAGCTATGCAGGTGTGTCATGGACTGAAATTTCAGCACATTTTCCTAGAGGATGTTCGGTAACATATATAAGAGAGGGGAAAAGGGAAACTCATTTCCCGATATATTCTAATCATTTTACTTTGACTACCCTGTTTTCCATTTTTACTGTTCAATCATTTTCTTACACAATTGTCCTATTTATTTCCACTTTACCTCTATCATATCACATTATTCACAGTTTCCAAAGATTTTCCTACTTTTCCTCTTTCCCCTCTCCCTATATACCTTACCAAATGTCCCCTTAATGTCTTTTTCAAAGATTTTTTCATCCTATGTTTGCTTGTATAAATTGTCTTACAATTAATGTTTTAAACTTTTCATTATAGAAGAAGTAGAATGCTGATTTCCCTTTGATGGATTCTAGTTTGTCAAAGTGGTCCTATGGCTTGTTGTTTTGCAAGAACATCAGTGTGCTGCTGGTCTGCTGGTTCGAACATTTACAGCTGGATAGCTGTCATTGATGGTGCACACAATGATCAAATGATAGTAGTTAACATAAAATAAAAGAAGTGCTTTGCCATTTTTACATTTGAGCCTTAGAATGGTCTGACATGTGATCAATATGTGCCTTAAAGATTATATGACATGCCATTCTAAAGTATCATACTGCGAAATGTTGGTGATTGTTTACAAACTTGGAAGAAAGCTTTTCTAGGTGAGTATTAATGTTTGATAGTCAAGTTTTTATAATTAGGTACCTATTGATGCATAGCATGTATGCTAAAAAGCATTCAGAAAATTAGGTACTTATTGATGCATAGCATGTATGCTAACAAGCATTCAGAGATTTCTGGATGGATATGTGTGCTTTGAGGAATCTTCGGTTCTGATATTGTCATCCTCAATTCCTTACACCTGAGGCTAAAAAAACATAATTTCCAACCCCAACACCAATCCCCCATGCCCACACACACACACACACACAAAAGGTGGCTAAGAATGGGACCAATGATTACTAGTTGCATCTAAAGACCTAATTAAAATTGATGAATCATCGGAGGGCATGGTATATAAATTGCATGCAAATGCACAAGTACACTTGATGATTTGTTGAGAGCAAGTGTACTATACAAGATTGTAGGGACTAGAATGAGGATTGATTGAGGTTATGTTTGTATATTTGGAAAATGGAGAGAAGATTTCCTTGAACAGCTATACCTTGTCTTTCTCATGATTATTGACATTCCCATTCATGGATCCGTTTTTTCCCTATTGACAGCTTATCTATTTTGTATTTATTCATTTTATAATTGATATTATCTCATTTCTTTCCCCCACCTTTTGTAGACCTGACCTTTTTTTTATTATAAAAACTTCCTTCTTTCTTTCCTCTTTTTTAAAATTCTTTTTTAATTTTTATATTTAAACAAACACTTCTTCCCAATTTGTGAACAAGGATAAGGAGGAATCCTACTTCCTTGCTGTTAATCAATTACCTATCCCCCCTCTTGTAACAACCCAATCCAAGGGGATCATTTCCTCGGAAATTTCCTAGAAATTCCTCAGGTTGATGCCTAAATGATTTATGAAATTCAACCCATTCATTATGTTTTAAAATGTTTCTTTAGTTAAAAACGTGGTTATTACATTGATAAACATTTTAATGGGCCACAAAATTAAATTGATAGTAACCATTTTAACTTAAACACCAATCACATGATTATTGTCCCATCAATCACTTCCATCATTTAGTCATTTTCAATGTGATTGATGAGTTCTAATTCCCTAGGCATTGTGTTGATTTCTGGACTTTTCTTCCCCCACTTTTTTAGCAAAATGTAGCATCGAGCTTGATGCTCTTGATTTCCATTTTTGATGGGCCTTTTTTCATTTTTTCTAAATATAACTGTTATATTCGTGTGCCATTTTTAAAGTTTGTTTATGTTTGCTGTGCATGTCCCTTAACTATTTGTCTTATGGACATTATTCAAGTTGACAAGAATAACATAAGCAAGGGGAAGTATAAAGACAACATGGATGGAGGTTACTAGGAGAAAGACTAAATTAGGTTATGGTCTGGGATAGATGTCAATGCCTCAATGGTGCTGCGAGATTCATTCAGCTACCCAAATTACTTGAAAAAAAGCTTGTGAAGATGATGATTTGCATATGCATGTGTTTATGCATTTGTCTGTACGCTAAAGTAGCCGTATGGCAGGCTTGTCAGCTGATAAATCTGGCTAAGCTCATTTCCTTTAGGTCAATGATGGGTCCTGCTGATTGCCCCAACCAGATTGTGAGATCAAAATCATTGGCTTTTCGTTGATTTAGGGTGTGTTTGGTTGGAGGTAAAACTTTTGATGAAAAGTTTTTGGAGTAGAAGTTGTCAAATCAATAAAAAGTG
>JAXCLR010000001.1:59692031-59739675 GCA_035584095.1 Annona squamosa
TAGAAATGATTGAAAAGTAGGGTAGTTTGTGTAGAAAAATGTGAAAAAATAATTATAAAAGAGAGTAATTATAGAGATTGAAAAGTTTTAGATTGAAAAGTTTTAGTTGACACTTTTTTATGTTAAACAAACACACCCTTAATAACGTTATCCTACTGTTGTATTTCTTGTACAGATATATCAGAGTTGCAGAAGGCGGCATTTGTACCAGTTGCAAACGGAACACGCTTAGCCACGGCAAATTCTCTTTATGCACGTTTGACAGTGAACCTCTCACCATTTGCATTTGAACTTCCTACCCAGTATCTCCCATTTGTGAAGATCCTCAAGGAGATAGGGCTTCAAGATGTGTTGTCCCTCTCCTGTGCAAAGGGTCTTCTGTCAAGCATCCAGAGATCTTGTGGATATCAACGCTTAAATCCCAATGAACTACGTGCTGTAATGGAGACTTTGCAATTTATATGTGATGAAGTTTTACATAATGGGTCAGATGGATCCGATTGGGCCTCTGAAGCAATAATTCCTGATGATGGAGGCAGGCTTGTTCTGGCGAGAACTTGTGTCTACATTGATGCTAATGGATCCCAAATTATCCGGAATATAGATACTTCAAGGTTAAGGTTTGCTCATCCAGATCTTCTAGAAAGGATGTGCATTACCTTGGGAATCAAAAAGCTGTCTGAAATGGTCGTGGAGGTAACCATTACTTGCTGCAGGAGCTCCTTTCTTTCTCTGCTGCTTTTGTTGTTGTTTTTTTTTTTAATACAAAAAAAAATCACGTAGTTTGGCAATTTCCTATACTTTCAAAAAGTAAACTTCCCTTCCCTTTAATCAATGGCTGTTTGCAAGCCTTGTTCATCTTATCTGACAAGTTGGGAGTGTACATGGTTACCTCTTAGTAATGTTTAATGTGTGCAGTGCCTTAGGTTGCTGCAATTGGAAAAATGAGAATTTTAATTATAAAAACACATTTTAAACAGCTCAGTATTTTTTTTTATTATTCTGTTTCTGTGCTAAAAAATACTGTAATTTTGTTTCAGAACTTCACATGAGGTAGGCCACGAAGAGAAGTAAAGAAAGGGAGAAACATATTGAAAGAGCTTCATTATTTAAAAAATAAGTTGGAAGTCATTTCCTATCTATTTTTTGTGTCATGCCATGATATGATGCAATTTCAAACTTTTGTGTCAGAATATTCTAGGTTTATGGTTTCACCGTTCACAACACTGTGTATTTGTGATTTAATAATTATCAGATCTTTTATACTAGCAAACTCATCCTTATGGAAAGTCACATTTCCGTATGGGAAAAAAAAATCAAAACAAAGAAAAACACCTACATCCAGATTTATTTGTTGTTTCCTTTGAATCATTGCAGTAATATTATTTTGATTTGATTAGAATTGTGTTATTATTTTTTCAGGAACTGGACAATGAACAAAAGTTACAGGTTGTGGATCAGCTTCAAATGATTCCTTTAAAGGTGATTACTGCCAAGCTCATGAGCAGATCCTTGCAAGCAGCAGTATGGACTATCTTAAATGGCTTAACCGATTATGTCCCTGAATTTGAAGGGTTGACATTGGATCAGATACAAAGTTCCCTCGAATCCATGGGAGGGAACTTGCAGTTTGTTCAATCTCTTTGGACCCGATTCTTACTACGTCCAAAATCTTTGGACATAACTCGCATCGTTAAGGACTCTGTTATTCCTGAGTGGGAATGTGGATCAAGACATCGGACTCTTTACTATTTTGACAGATCAAGCACTTGTGTTTTGGTTGCAGAGCCTCCTGTTTCTATGTCTATCTTTGATGTCATTGCATCTGCCGTTAGCAAGGCATTGGGTTCACCAATTCCATTGCCCATTGGGCCATTATTTTCTGGCCCTGATGGTTCAGAGTGGGAAATTCTCAACATACTGAGGTTTGGGTCTGACAGAGGGAAAATGGATTGTGGGGGTGGGAGTGATAGATTGGTAGGCAAGGTGTTAACCCCACAAGATGCTCTGCAGGTGCAATTCCATCCATTACGGCCATTTTATAGAGGTGAAATGGTGGCATGGAGGACAGGAAAGGATGGGGAAAAACTAAAGTATGGTAGGGTTCCAGATGATGTGAGACCATCCGCTGGTCAGGCTCTTTACAGGTTTATGGTAGAAACTGCACTGGGGGAGAGGCAGCTGCTTCTTTCTTCTCAGGTCTTCTCCTTCAGAAGCATTTCTACAGAGGGTGGTTTGTCATCAACCTTGTTGGAAGGTACTCAAACTAATATTGAGACAGGGGATCATGCACAGGTTTCTAAAGACCATCAAGTGGGGAGAATGGTATCCCAGGTCTGATAGTTCTTCATCCTACTAGCGCCAGTTTGATTCCAGTATTGATTTTATGTTTGTTTTGGGAAATTTTCCATTCTTGACTGCATGAAAATGCACTTGGTTGCAATTCGGACATGTTGCATCTTCCTCTTTTGAGTTGGGCCATTGGCTCAAGCTAATTCATTTGTCATTAGCCACCATATCAATGGGGAATCCTAACCTCTCAATTGATGTGTTCAGGAAAAAAAGTGGGTTGAGTATTATCTTTGTTGCAAGATTCTATTCAACTAAATCATTTGGTGGATCCAAGTTACTTAGGATCTGTTTTGGTGATGGTGGTTGAGAGGGAAGTGGGCATTGGAATGTTTTTTGAAGAGTGCGAGAGTGATACGATATGATAGAGGTTAGGAATAAAAAGGATAGTTATGTGAAAAAATAATTGAAATGTAAGGGTAAGAATAGAAAAAGTTGAGCAGTAAGTACAAAGGAGTTGAGATGTCAAATTAGGATTGGAAATTGTGTTAGGAGAGGTGGGGAAGCGAGTTTCCCCCCTCAGTTTACCAAATGGAGCCTTAACATTCAGAGGATTTACTGTATTCCGATGATGCATCGCAGTCTTTATGTAATGCATAAAGAGAGGGTCGTTGGTTGTTAGGATCACCCAGAGGATGCATTTTTAGCAGTTCGGCTGCATTGTGCCAGATTGCCTATTTGGTCTCTGGGTGCCAAATTCCACTACATGCAGGGGAATGTTTGTTCCTGCAGCGAGTGTCTCATGGTAGAGAGTAATTTTTGCAGTAATTAAGCACAGAACTAACTGACTTATCCTTGCTGCAGCCAGTTAAGGAACTCCGATATGGTCGGGTATCTGCTGAGGAGCTGGTGCAGGCTGTCCATGACATGCTTTCTGCAGCTGGTATTAACATTGACATCGAGAAGCAGATGCTAATGCAAGCAAATCTCTCTTTACAAGAGCAGCTCAAAGAATCTCAAGCGGCTTTTCTTCTTGAGCAGGTATATTTGTTTCTCCAATTGTCTGCATTCTGCTTATAAAAGGACAGGTCAGTATCATCTGTTTTGCTTTCTACTCATTCAATCTAGGCATAGTCACAGCAGCAGCATCAGTCTAAACTCTTGACTAAATGCATCCTGCTATATGCTCACTGGCCGTTTCCAAAGAAGATAATTATCATGCTTCGAGTTCTTAACTTGTTCTTATGCATAATCGGCGACTGAAAACAGCACTCTGCAGCTGGACAGGTGGCAGGATTGATCCTTAGCATTTTATGATCCAAGCTAAATCTCCAAAAAGTTCTTCCAGATTGGAAGAGCTTAACCATGAAACTGGTCTTATCACTCAGAGAGCCAACATTCTTGTTCTAGTCTGGTAGATACATGGGCATGTTCACAGGCCAGATGAACAACCCAGCTCCTGTAAATGTGAACAGTCAGTGGATCAAGACATATTCTCACATTGAGGATGGTTCTATTTGTATTTCCAAAACTGTTTGTGTCAATCAACTGTTTGAAGTAAAGAGTGCAGAGGATGCTGCTATCAGTGTAGTTCCACTTCATACCCTTCATTATATAGGAAGGGTCATCAACCTTATTTTGAGGCTTAATGCATCTGCTGCTGGTGATACCGTCTGACACATTATGAGAATCATTAACCGTATTTTGAGGCAGAGGTTGATCTATTTTGTACTGGGACAGTGCAACATGCTGTCAATGTGATTTTCCATACCTTTAATTGGTTATGGAAGCGTCCTCTGAAATATTTAATGAAATTACAAAATTATTTGGTTGCATGTACATATGTATGTCCTGTTGATCAATGTAGCTACAATTTTTCTGATGGTTTGATGAATTTTCAGGAGAAGGCTGATTCTGCAGCAAAAGAGGCTGATGCTGCGAAAGCGGCATGGTTATGTCGTGTCTGCCTGAGTGCTGAGGTGGACATTGCAATAGTGCCTTGTGGGCATGTCCTTTGTCGTCGCTGTTCATCTGCTGTTAACCGATGCCCTTTTTGCAGGCTTCAGGTGTCTAAAACAATGAGAATTTTTCGCCCATAGATGTGAAATCAGACCTCAGAGCAAAGGACAACAATTTTGTATTTGGGGCATAAGCACTGGAGCTGGTGTACCTACATAGTTGCAAGGATCCAAACAATGCAAAATTCCTCTACAGTCACATCCACACGAGGACAGATGGTTCATTAGAGGTTGCCATAAATATGGGGCATCATCTAAGTTACTGAGGTTGCTGTAAATATGGGACGTCATCTAAGGTACTGAAGCAGCACACATCATTCTTCTATTGACAAACCTAGATGCAACGAATTCAAATATTAGTGTATATTTCCCTGTGAATATCATTTTTTTTTCTTTTTACAATTGCTTCTGTAAATGTAGGATAGTGTAGCAGTGGGAAACGTAAAATTATTTTCTTTCCTGTTTCATGATAATAGAAACCTTTCTTGCTTCTCTCTACTACATTGCAGAAGACAAAAATACAGTAAGTAATTCCATGAAGGCTTGCAACAGAGACCATCTGAATAAGAATGTAATTGTTATCAGGGGGAGGGTTAAATGGTTGGTCCTTTGCACTGGATGATTTGATTTGGAACTTGGGCTGAGGTCCTAATACCTCTAGTATTTCTACTAACGGAACTTTATTACAAATTTGGAAAGGTCATTCTTTTTTTTAGTAGGTTGGGAGGAAACTTGTCTTTACCATCTCTGCTGTTTTTAATAGCTAATTCCACGCACACGCACACGATGATTTGATGACACGATTTGATGATAGCTTGTGTATTCTTGAGGCTCCCGTTAGTCTCCTCGATTCAGTTTGTGGTATTTCGAGTCTTCAATCTAAACGGAAGCCTTCCTGGTGGCACTCTTGGTATTTCTGGTCGCGAATTTAAAGGGATACCATTGTGTGAGGGTTGTGAGTAGACTTGATTGTAGTATTTGTTATCATGACGTATAAATACCAATAAAAAAGGCACTAGCTTCCACTTGTCGATGGATCTTTCCGTCCATCATCCAGTGCTCTTTGCCAATATCATTTAGACAGCAGGGAATAAGTTTCGTAATTCCAAGCATCCCCACACTGCCCAATTAGATAATAAGGGAAGAAATGCCTAGCGAGCTGCAGTGTTTTTTCACGTGTACATGAGGAAGGAGTTGCTGCAAGAAGCATCTAGTTTGCTGGTAAGGATCCCTAAAGTAAAATTTTTTCAGGAGAAAAAAAAATCCTTCCTCATCACAGCAATTCGTGTAGGAACAAAAATATTATTTGTTAATTGCTAGTTTGCTACGTTCATTACTCTGTTGTTTGATACAAAAGAACATACTTATACGCATTAGGTACAAAAAATAACTTCAGTTGAGGCTGCTATAAATTGATGCATCATCCAAGATATCGAAGCAAGACACCATCGTTGCCGAGGACAAAACCTTTGTTATCGTTGATAAACCTACAGCGAATATAATATGCCATCATTGCCAAAGAGATAGTCTTGGTTATCATTAATATTTAAAAGAAGACGAAAGGTCAAGATGACAAATAAGGTGAAAAGATCAATAGGAAGGAAGATTTGCTAACATCTATTCCTTGCCAGAGACAGTCCACAGGCATTTTTTTGCAGCTTGCATATTTAATCATTTGATGTATGCAGGTGGTGGCCCACACTTAGCACAGGTTAAAAGTTCGACATATGCCACAATTTTGGACAAAATGGCTCCATTCTACAGTTGCTGTTCTGATCATTTCCGCATGGAAAACCTCCCAGAATGAAATGATGCAGCAGTTTGTATTCTAGATTGTTTAGTTGAAGTAGCTCTGAGTCTGAGGATTACTCCAGGAAGGTACTGAATCTTTCATTTTGACAGGCATCTTAGGTCCCTAATCCAGTGACAAGAGTTCTACTCACTTTACAGAATAGAGATTTGCAGCAATGTTATCTGCAGCCTTATCCCGGATCCATGTCTTTCCCCCATTCCTTGTTCGCAACAGGATTCCACTTCCTCCTGCAGCCCAAGCTTCTTCCTGCAACGATGAGAACATCTGGAATGTTGAAGCTTGAAAACTATGGGATTAGCATTTGAAGAAAGCTAAAGTTCAGAATCCCTTTCAAACGAATTATGATTTTCTTGCCTGCAGCCTACCAGCCAACATCTGACACATTCATCAGGGCAGTGTACCTGATCCAGTAATCAGGATGGCTGATTCAATCGGTAGCCTGTAGCTGTGTTTGGCATAGAATGCTGCAGTTTTTTTCCACCCTTCAGACTATCAATCAGTACGAGTTGGGTGATCTGATGAATGAGCCAGTATGTCTTTTGGTTTAAGCGCCAGTATTGTGGGAGTTTGTTATGAATAGTAAGAAGGGTAATTTGCATATCCACATGGTTTGGGGTTCTGATTCAATGCACTCGGGAGCATATACCTATTTTTATATTTTTTTTCAAAATTTTTTCATGAACTTGTTAATCTAAGTGTATTTAACATGTGTATCAATTTTTCTCAATTTTGAAGATTTTTAGATATTTATTTTATATTTTTTAAAATCAGTGGCATTTGATTTTAAAAATTCCGAAATAAATATATAAAAGTTTCCAAAAATGGTAAAAATTTATACGCACATTAATTATACTTACATTAACATTTCTGTAAAAGTTTTTCAAAAAAAATAAAACAAAAGGTGAAGTACACCCGGGAGCATTAAGGCTCAATGCTCTCAGGTGCATTGAACCAGAATCCCATAGTTTGACGCTAATTGTAGATATATTCACTTAGTTTCACGAATTGTATATTACTCTCACACCGTTACTTGTTGTTAATATCTGACGTTATATTTTAAAAAATGACGAAAATGTCCTCGTCTATAATTTTGCGAATTGCATATTACATCCACATAGTTTTACCAAACTTGTATATTACCCCCACAACACTATATATACTAATGAGGGCATTTTCATCATTCTTCAAAATATAGCGTCAGATATTAACGGCAAGTAACGGTGTGGAGATAATACACAATTTTGGTGAAACTATATGGGAGTAATATACAATTCGTGAAACTATAAGGACATATCTGCAGTTAGCGTCAATCTAGGTGGGTATATATGCAAATTACCCAACCATATGCTGGCACATCAATCACCATGACCTTCGCACGAGGAAGCTATGACGAAAGAGAGCATATGGTAATGTAGAAGCATTGGCAATTTGTAGTAGGCATGCACCAAAATTCATAAGATATATGTGTCCCAAGGGTCATGTTTGCAGTCAAACAGATAGTGACAAATTGATATACAGATTCTTACCATTGAACGGTATCCAACATCAAGAATACCAAAACCCCGGCTCTGAACTTGAACTTCTTCAAAATCCTCACTGATCTGTAAAAAGACAGCCCTCAAGAATTCAAAATCTACAGCAGTTGGCTATACGAATTTGGTGTGTGCATGCTATAGCTTTATCATCATCAACAACGATTCAACCAGATGAAGTGGGCAGCTATTCATTAAGTAGAATCTAAATGTGAGGAGAAGTGCTCAAAACGAGATCCTTTTGAGTTTTAGAAGAAACCAATGAACATCTTTATTCTTGCCAATTCACAAGGTAGACAGCCTAATATAGTAATCAGTATTACAGATATAAAATTTAGAATGCAACATAATTATCGTTCTTTTCCATCAGCCCTGTAGGTATTTGATATTAGGGAGTGCTTATTTTGAGGTAAATAAGTAGGAATATGGGAAAAAAAATCCCCACTCCTTCCTACACACTTTTTGATATAATTTGAAATTTTAACCATTTAACAATCTTACTTTACAATCATTACCATTACATTCCAATTATTTTTTTACATCTTCCCACAACCAATTACTGTACATTCTAATCATTACTCTTATTATATTACATAATTTCTCTCTTTTCAAAATTTTTCCTACAGAGCTTCCAGATTCCTAGAACAGACTTTAAATTAGAATAACATTCACAATCCATTAAGAATCCCGGAAAAAAAGCCGCATTAAGTGGTAAGAAGATCCTATTGAAATCATACATAATGGAGGCATTCATATGATTTTCATGCACCGGCGTGAATTACTGACTTGTGAAGATGGGTTTCCCCTTGTCCTTACCCCTGTGCCTTTGCTAAGAAAAAGTCCACCACCACGTACTAGAAGCCAAAGACCGCCATCAGCCCTCCATCCCATATTCTGGATTCTCCGTGCAACAGCTCTGTTGTGAGGTTGCCAATATGGCTGTGAAATAGGACAAATAAATATCATGATGAATTCAGTGTGTGGAATTCCACTGAAGCACATAGAACTTGAAGGTTGAGAGAGAAAGAGCTGTGTGTCTAGGAAGCAGCTCACCTGCCCAGGCTCCCAAGTCAAGTAGAAGTTTCCACGGCTAGAAACTGCAACATAGCTGCCATCAGGGGATCGGTTTACTGTGTTAAACGTACCCGTGTAGTAACTTGCACCACTAATGCCGCTAGAAACTGTTCTGAGAAAGCATTGGAGAAATGTCAGCTTGTTGCGCTGGAAAGGATGCATCACTTTTCAATACTGACGCAACTGGGCATATTACAGCTTTACAAAATTGAAGGGTAAATGATATTAAAATAGAAAATTGTTGAAACTTGCATAGCCAAGTGGTTGGACATCAATGAGTGCGAGAGTGAGGTCCTAGTTTCATTTCTGGGCAGAAGTGATAGTCTCCATTCACATCAAAAAATAAAAAAATAAAAATAAGAGAGTAAAAGATAATAAAAATAACGGGAACCTGTACACACAGTAATTAAGAATGGCAGGGCAGCTTTAAGATTTTTCTTTCCAAGAGATTAAGCACATACCGATCTCTGTCGCTTCTTGAACCAACCGTAAAAAAAGTACATCATGAGGAAAATCTATGTCATGCTATTCAGCATAACAACCATTATGCCTCCTTGGTCCCCAAAGGGAGAGAGTGCTTCTTGCAAATTCCTTGTCTATAGATGACCACACCAGGTGTGTTTGATAAATGAAAAAAAATAAAGGAAAATTATCTAGAGAAAAATTTTAGAAAAAGTGAGAAAGTAATATAATATGATACGGGTAATAATTAAGAGTAAAGGGAATTAAGTTAAAATAAATATGTTAGTTGTATGAAAAAATGTGAAAAAATGATTAGAAAATAGGGTAGTTATACAGAAAAACATTTGGAAAGATTGCAGGACAATTTTTATTTTTTCCTTTTCTTTCTTTCATATTACCAAGCATACGCTCCAAGGTTAAGAAAGCTTTGAAGGAGAAGGTTCCTATAGCCCCTTGGAGGAAGATTTAATGGCAATCCATTAGCTGCTTACTGGTGTACACATGTCCTGGTATATAGAACTCATCTTCATTCAAATATTTAGGAATAGTGATTTACTTCTAAACTATACCTGTTAAGTGTTGCTGAGACAGTCTCTTGAACAGCAGCCCTCCAGTTGTATCCTCTATTTGAGGTAGTATAAATTGCTCCTTGATCTGTTACCATCTCTGCACTCTTCTCACCAGTTGCTTTTATGTAGACCTATATGAGTGGCAATGCAATGAGAAATTTAGCCTTTCAAAATTTCTTTAAAAAATAAAAATAAAAAAAATCCAAGTTTTTGTAGAAGTTTGAACTCTCGACAAAGAACTGGATGGGTCAGCAAAAGTTTGTGTGTTTAACCAAGAACACAAAATGGAGTCATTTAATCACTAATATTTCCATCTGTAATCAGTTTCTTATCCTAACATACTGGTTTTATAATGGACCCATACTCTGGACTTCAGACTATGAAAGACCGGTCTGTACAAATCATCAAATTCAGTTTTGAAAATTCGTAGTAGCAGATAGTCTAGTACTTCATAGCTTACATCCAAAAGTAATGATTTGTAGGCAATTCATCTTGGAAAACTTGATGCATGTTCTTACCTTGACACTAGCACAACCCAATTTCCATGAATTTATGATGTGGCCTTTGAGTTTTTGCTACATGATTGTGATACTACTTGCAATTACTAGTCATACCAAATTCTGTATCAGTATTCTTCTACATTATTAATGTGAGTTTGATGGAATACATACGGACTAACTGTCAAACCTTGGGATTGCACTGGAAACTTGTCATACACCAAATCATTGTGCCAAGTACCAATTTTTAGTCATATTTATCAAGTCTAGGAACTGATAATCATGTATCTAAACTCCAATGCAGAATAGCATTTACTATTTAGGTGGTCACTATTACGAAATTATCGGATTAAAACATCCACCATATGAAATTTAGAGACCCACAATTTATGTTTTCATGAAGAGCATTTATATCATTAGATCAATATCAGAATATTAAAGATAAGAGACTGTGATCTTAATTTTTCTTCAGCAACTCCTCGTCTTTCACATGGAATCTGGAAACGAAATTAAAAAACAATGTTCATTGCATGTCATATAAAGGCAAATTCACATCAAATACTTACCATATCACCTGGTAGTTGGGAACTCAATGGTATCCTTTCCCAACTTTCACCAGCATCTGGTGTGTACAGCAGAATAGCTGGCTTTCCAACTATCCATCCTTCCTTTCCTTTGAAGCTGATCGAGTTGAATCTATAATTGAAGTCTTCATCTTCTGCAGAAGGTATGGAACGTGGAGACCAGGTGTTTCCACCATCTTTTGTTTCCAGGATGGTTTGCCGTGTGCCCAGAAGAAAACCTGAATCGCCCAAATCTTCCATTTATAAATGCCAAGAAGTCTAGCTTGCACTTCAACATCCATTGGATTCCGGAGGAAATATATTTATAATTTAAAATACCAGTCTAATCTTGTCTCTTTGTTTGTTTTGTTTTGTTTTTTTTTTTTTGGGAACTTTCTCGCATCTGTTCTGCTCATCTCTCTTCTCAAATCTCAGATTTTCGCTAGTAAGTAACTGATCATAGCACCAACAGAATTTTTTTTTTTTTTTTTTGAGGAAACAAGTATTCAGAAGCAATATAAAATGGTCACCGCTTGGCATCAACCATGGTTGTTGCCTATAAACCCGCATTCATGCTGCCAGCAGGGACACCTTGAAATGTAGATAATTCATCTCGTGGGCACATGTAGAGATTCCACTTAGTCCCCTGCAACGGATGGCCAAAAAGACTCTATGCGCACAGAAAGACAGGGTATATAAACGAGCAGTTCAACGGAGGTGATCATCGCACCTGCTCGTTCTTGATCACCGAAAAGCGGCCCAGACTCTGCCAAATGCTGGCCAACATGAGAAGCCAAGAATTCTATTCCATCCCAACCATAAATCTATGATTAGTTTGTGTTGGACTGCAGAACTCATACGAGATACGACTTCCCAAATCGAAATTCAACTAGAGCGCTATAAAGGGGAATAGTTACAAGATCACCTCGTTTCAACCAAACTAATCACATTTTCATCGAAAAGTAAAAAGACAGCATTCATATGCTGAAATCCGAACCATAAATTTCAATCGAAACAGCACCAAAGCAAGCCTTAATTCTTCAACAAGACCATCCAAAAGCCATGAGCAGAAATAACAAGCACGAAAAAAAGTGGAAACTAAAAAAGTAAACGGACCATGGCTCGGGTCGTCAGGCACGAAAGCAATGTCGAGAAGGACAACACCAGGATCGATCGGGAGGTAGACTCTCTCCCATTCGGAGAGTCCCTCATCAGATTTTGCCGGTTGCTCGAAGCCAATGAGCGGAGCTAGAGACAATGCAGAGACAGCAGCAGATTCTGCAAGGAATTGCCGTCGGCCGGAGGTTGAAAGAGGAGGTGGTGGTGAAGAAGAAGCAGCAGCTCTGGGCAGAAAACGAAGTCGAGTAGTGCGAAAATGGCTATTTGAATGGCCGGGGAGGGGATTTAAAGCGGGTTTGAAGCGAATCTGATCGGAAATGGTGAGCTGAAGAGTCGCCATTGCAACTCAGCTCCCTCTCTTATCCGTTTGCCTTTTCAGTCGGCGAGTTCTCGGCCGTTTGCGTTTTCCAGCTTCTCGCACCCCACCGGATTATAGCAGAGTATGGGTGGGGCTCGTTTTCGATAATCTGCCTGATGACGTTGCCTGATACCCTTGCGGTTATGACCGATGGGTAAACGGTTGTGTCGTTTATCCAATTTTCTAGAGTTGTAGGACAACGATTTGCTTTCTGGAAGCTAGTTTCGGCCGTCCGGCAACGAAGACGAACGGCTGTGCTTCATAAGCCGTGGAACGAGTAAATCTGTTGGCGGCGGGTGTAATTCTGAAAATTGAACAGACTTCGAATGGCTTCCACATTTATTAGTATTTACTGTTGCCTGCTCAAGGAAATTCAGGGAAATTCCACTTCCATCTAAGCGGCCGTCTATCATCGATAGTAGTCAACCGGAGTATGGGAATTCCTCCAACGGCAAGCGAACTGCTGGACACAGATGCGGCAGTGGTCGACAAATGAACACGTGGCATCCATTGACGAGCTCGCCTAAGCAGGGCTGCAGAAGATTCGACGGACGCGGACCTTCTAGATTACTGGAATCCGTGGCTGACCTTACAGATTTACTGACGTAATAACATTCATTTACAGTTGTTTTTTTAGGTGCTTGGAAATTTATCATTTTATCTTACATTTTTTAAATTATCTTTTCGTGGTTTCTTCCATTAGTTCTTTTGGGGATTTGGCGTGCATGCCAACCAGATTTGTTCGAAATTGCAAGTGTGTTATGAATTCTGCGAAATTTGCAAGCATACTTTCAAGAAATTTGCATGAGGCCCAGCTCATGACCATCGCACCATTGGACCTGGGCCTAACAAGAACGAGCTCATCAGAAATTCAGAATTCAGAAATGGTTTTCTGTATTTATATAGCTTATTTTCGTTTCTCTTTGCATTTTGTACTGTCTGAAAATAAACCCAGTTTCTTCCGATAATAACTCGCAGGTGATTAAAAACGACCACAAGGTTATATCAAATTACCTTAGGGCCTGATTGAGACCATGAAATTGGTTGAAATTAAATTAAATAAAACAAAAATAATGTCAAAATGCAAAAGTGATTTTAACTGTAAAGTAAATAAGCTTAAAATGAATAGAAGATTGTAATTGATTTGTGCAGAAAATTTCAGAATGTTACACTCATTTTGACCTCATCTTTACGATTAAACTAAATTTTATTCATTCGTTTTTTTAACATTATTTGTTTTAACATGGTATTAAAAAAATTTTCAATCAAATTCTTAGTTGGATTTAACTATTTAAAATATGTATTATTATACGTAAATTAAGAAAAATACTCAAATCAATTCACCGAGGAATGATGTTTTATATAAATTATTTTATTGTATTAATTTTATATATTTTTCATATGAAGCCTCACTTCTATGTAACCAAATTACTGAGAAATCATATCATATAGTCCCATTCATTTTCTTCTTAATAATTAATAAAAAATTAGCTTCATTTGTTAAATTTAACATAATTCATTTTGATTGAAGATCAAATTTCATCCAAATTAAGTGTAAATATGAGCTATATTTGATTAAAAATATATATTTACATATAAATTATGAAAAAGCTTAGATTCATTCATATATATATTTTTTATTGGAATTTATACAATGAAACATTCATAATCCTCACAATCGAAGGAAATATTTCTGTCAACCCCTAGACGAGAGGAAATTGGTATAGAACCTCCACACTTCGAGGAATATTAAAATCCCCACCTAATTGGAGGGAATTGAAAGAATTATACTGGTATGATTTGAATCCATGCTAATTGAAGAAAATGCTATTGCTGGGTTTACCACGATGTCAACATACACATATATATATATATATATTAAAATGTAATAATATTTTATAAAATCATTTATCTACCTAGTAATGATATTTTAGACTAATTATACATTAAAAATATAATTTAAAATTAATATTCAATCCTAAATTATTTTATTATATTGGTCTTACACATTTGTAGATAGAGCCATTCATAATGATAATATACAAATGACAAGGTTTTATAATAATATAAATAATATTAAATATGCACAACGATAATAGACAATTGATAAGATTTTTATAATAGTATAATAATGTTAAATATGATTAATAAAATGAATTTTTTTTTTATCAATTATCAAGATAGAAAAAATAGATGTGTTTCATAGAAATGAAAGGTTTCCTCTTTCACATAAGACTGAGACCAATGCAAATTTTTAGTTTGAATGAAGCTTGGTTTCCTAATTAATTAATGATTTTAAATGAATCGGATTTCGATTCATCATATAAGCGAGCCCTACTCTAAAATATTCTTCGGCGGACTAATGCCGCTGAAGTATTTCCAGTTATAAAAATAGACAAAATGAGAAAAATATGTCGAATTAATCAAGCCTTTAAAAAAAATTCTAAACAAACCAATTCCTTATTGCCCACAAGCAATGATGCAGAGAATTTTTTTTTTTTTTTTGGATCTAACGCAGAGATTTCGTGTGTGAGAAACGAAGACGGAGACTGGACATGTAAGATGCATGCATCTCAATGTCTCATTACCTCGCCAATGGTGAGGGGATATGATTTCAGGATCTACCAAGTGGACCTGACAATGGACATTCAATGAAATTTTCATGATATGGTATTTGTTCCTGAATGAATTCATCGCCTTCTGATTCCCGATATGATTCCAGATCGTATTTCCCGCAAAAGCGCTGTCATTTTCAGGTCGGGCAGGCCAGCTCTACCTCTACGTTTTTCATGGGGCAACGTGAACATGAATATCCGAACCATTGCTTCCACCCAGCATTTGTAGCAACGCAGGAACCGCGCATGCTCCAAGAAGATTTCTTACCTGCACCTTATATTATTTGCAGACAAATTTGGCTATAGTACCGGTTGGAAATGCGGTCAAAAGATCATCATGTGTGTATTATCAATAAACTAACTTTTATCGTTTTTAGATATGAATAAATATTTTTTTAAAACAACTTTAAGCAGAATGGTACTATGATTATTTTTACATCTGTTGTGTTTAAAATTCAGACAAATATTTACCCATATAAAAAATATTGAAACTCAGTTTATAAATGAGTTTTTTACTTTTTTCCGTGGAAGATTTACATACAACTTTTGTGGCACCTCAACGGCGTTTCCCCCACAAGCCAACAACTCCTTTAAACAATTTAGGGGATTTCCCCAATATGTTAACGCATTTTCACCCTGCATGGCTGCCTACTTTGCTGACCCATCAGCACTCTGATTTTCATATCTTAGAACATGAAGAAAGGTACAGCTTACAAAATTTACCTTTGCCTCCCTTATCTCCTCTAACCAGAAATTTCAGTTGTGATTAAACTTTCTCCCCAGTTCTAAGCCAAGAAATAACTGAAAGAGAATAACTTCCAATTTTCACTCTCTGGTAGCTTGTCTCAGCCAACCATAGAATTCCCTTCAAAATTGCTTTTGCCCCCATCTTGACAGGATCTACCTCGCCTGCTGCTGTTCAGCAACTAGTTGCCAAAAACTTGGCATTCCCATCTCTCAGCACTGCTCCCCATCCCACTCCGTTCGTAGCAGCATAGAAATTCTCATCCGCATTCATTTTTATCCACCCATTTTGGAGGGCTATTTTCAATGTTTAGAGCCCCCTTCCACACTGTCACAGAAGCATGATATTCATGAATATAATTTACACACCACCTGTCAATCTCTTCATATAGCCTGGGACCATCTTCAACCCACTCCTTATTCCTCCACAACCAAATCCGCCAGCATATTGTGAGTGCAACGAGAGAGGGAAGATATCCTCTCCTCGAATCAGCATAGCCAGTATTTCGTTGATTCCATTAAACTATCCACCATGTAGCCTTGCCAGCTTCTCATTTCTGAAAAAGTTTTCTGCACCTTGTGACAAGTCCAAAAAATAATCATCAAAAAAAAGTCCAGAAAATATGAAAGTTGTTCTCCACTATAGTATCTCGTTTGCACAGCAGGCAAGAAACGTCAGTTGGGATGCCCCTTCTCAGTAGGTTAGCTTTTACTGGAAGGGAATCCGTAACAAATCTTCACCTAAAAATTCTTACCTTCCTCGGAATGTTGCACTTCCAGACCTTCCTCAATATGTCTGCCTCCCCACTTTCCCCAATGTAAATGAGTTTTAGTACAGATAGAAAATGCCCCAATTTCTGACGGCCGAGAATCACGACTCCAACTCAACAACCTTAATACTTTTTGGCCCAACAGAAGTAGTTATCTACAATCTTATATGCTGCCAGTGTTATAATTATTCCAGTAATTTTTTTTTTTAAGAAATAGCTGCTACATTTTTCTCATCTGCAACGGCTCATATATAGCTAAATATGCACTCAATTCGTTTGCCGTATATTCTTGTTTGCAACCAATTTCATGTTAAGTGCTGCTAATCTTTTGTATGGACAACTGTATATGACTTTGGCACCTATATTTTATTATTTTAGTATATTAAAATTTGAAGCAGATATTTTATATTCACTTTTTGATTCAGATATCTCTTATTATTATCATTATCATTATTATAGGTTAGTAATCTCAAGAACAGCCAATAAAACAAATATAGATATATGATAACTTTTCCTTTGCAAAGAAGCTGCATCATGATTAATAGTGTATTTGGCTCAACCTGGGCCCCACATGTACTTAAATGTATTGATACTTTATAAAATCATTTATCTATATATAAATTTTATAGCAAATGATTTACATGTTGAAAAAATAATTTTAAAATTGTTGTTTATATTAAACTATTTTATTATATTGAATTTGTATCATTTTTAGATGGAGTCCATGTACATATACAATCGGGATGAAAATTGATATGGTAATATAATACATAAGTATAAATACAATGGATGGAGTAAATTATAATTTTATGATCATATGACGCTAATTTTAAGATAATTGCACCATAATTGTAGTGCAGTGAAGCTGCACTTGAATCTCTCTATATATATGAAAAATATTCAAGTGTAGCTTCATTGCATCACATTTATGGTGCAGTTACCTCAAAATGGGTTCTATATAATCATAAAATTATAATCTACTCTAACAATTGTATTTAAAATTATGTATTCTATTACCGTATCAATTTTCATCCCAATTGGATATGTGTATGGATCCCATCTAAAAATAGTATAAATTTAACGTAATAAAATAGTTTGATGTAAATAAAAACTTTAAAGTTGTTTTTTAAACATGTAAATCATTTGCCATAAAATTTATATATGAATAAATAATTATATAAAGTATCAGTACATTTAAGTATTTGTGGGCCAAATGCACAATTAATTATGGTGTAGTTTCACTACATAAGAAATGTTATATGGAGAGAGATATTCAGGTGTAGCGTCACTGAAATGGGCTCCACATGATGATAAAATTAAAATCTACTTCACTCATTTTATTTAGAATAATGTATTCTATTACCATATCAATTTTTTTGCTAATCAGATATGTGTATGAACCCCATCTAAAAATGATACAAATTCAACGTAATAAAATAGTTTGATCTAAATAATTTTAAAGTAGTTTTTCAACATCTAAACCATCTAAAATATAATTTATATGGATAAATAATTGTATAAATTTTCGTTATATTTTAATATGAATAGAGCACATTCTGCAGGCAACTGAACTGCTGTTTAGGCGCAGCGCTGGGACAGTAGCTATATGAGAACTCCTGAGCTAACAGATGTCAACAAAATCCCAAAATTTGTCAGACATGTAGTGAAAGGGGTTTAAATCGGGATGGGATTTGGCGAGTGCCATAACATCGGTATTCAATAAACAAACGTTTGCACGCCGGCAACCTTCGAATGCAGCACATGCATATCGACTTGGCCGTTAAAGCAACTGAGGGCACGCGGAATGGGACAGGCGTCGTGGTCACATACATTTATAAAGTACATCTCATGTGATGAATCAACAATCATATTATTCCAATCCGGGAACTAATCAATAGCAACTGGAGATGTTGGATTGGGTTCAATTGGAACTCCAAATCCAGCTCAATTTTAACAGGATCAACGTTGAGTAAATCAAAATTTCTCAACTGATCAGATTTCAGGTCAATTTTTTTTTTGAAGAGTAGATTTCAAATTGACTTGAGGTAGCTAGATTGATATAATAGCCAAAGCATTTCCAACTTTAAATTTTCCCTATCCTCAGTAGAAATACACTTGTTCAATCTTTCCTAACTAATTTTTAAAGTCTTTTTTTTTTTTCTTTTTTATCTGACCTTGCTAAGCTAAGATCTAGTTCCTCTCAACAAGTTTCCTTCCTTTTTTCTCAATTATTACCTTTGTTTTGCTGAAGGTATATCTTTGCTTGGTGTTGGTGCTTGGTACCATTGATTTTAAAAATCATAACTATCATAGAAATATAGTCATGTAATCTTTTTAAAATCTAAGATTTTGATTCTTTATAGAAAATTCAATTCATTTATTATATTCAATATCATTTATTTATCTAAGAGATCAAGTTTTATTCTAATCAAGTATATTTATGGGTAACATTTATTTCAATATATATATATATATATATATATTCATGTGCAAATTATGAAAAATTCTTCTATCTATTCACACATGTATTAAAATATAATAATATTTTATAAAATTATTTACTCACATAAAAATAATATTTGGACAATTTAGATGTCAAAAATACTACTTTAAAATAGATATTTTACCATTTTTTATAATTTATATGAATATGTATATATATATTCTAACAAATGTAGCCCATAAACATACTTGATTGAGATGAAACTTGATTTTCTAGATAAATAAATGATGTTAAATACAACGAACGCGTGTTTGGTTGGAGATAAAATTTTTTGATAAAAAATTTTCAGGGTAAAAGTTGTCAAGTCGATAAATGTAATATCATAGGAGTAAGCTGAGGTATAAAGAGAATAAAGTTAAAATAGATAGGTTAGTTATATGGGTAGTTGTGTGGAAATGATTGAAAAATAGAATTGTCTGTATAGCAAAATGTGAAAAATAATTAAAAATATGGTAGTTATGGAAAGTGAAAAAGTTTTAGATTGAAAAGTTTTTGTTGACATTTTTTAAATGGATTAAATTTTCCAGCCCCATAACTATATACTCTAAGTTTGTGGAAAATGTTATTGTATTTTTTTACAAATAAAATTACAAGAAGGATGAGATTGTTGAACTTTAGTTTAATTTTTCTTATTGATGCTTACTGGCTTATGGCCGATAATTAGTAAGTAGAAAAAAGTTGAATAGATAAAGAGTGTCATTTGACACAAACTAAACTAATAGCTTAACGAGGAAATTGAGATTGGTACAATTAAAACTTGAGTTTAATTTCATAAAAAAAAAACAGAGTTTCAAATTAAATAAGGGATGATTAATTTGTTTCATAAGCATAAGTTAAACAATTTAAGCTTATAATAAAACACAAATAAAATATTTGAATGAATTAAAATATTTTTTTTGTAATTGTCATTTATAGATAAATATAAATAAATAAATACATAAATAAATAAATTTTGTAGTTTTTGAAATAAAAAAAACCGAATAACCACATAGGGTTCTTACACTAGTAATGCTTACAATTTTTTATTAAATTAGGTAGCATCTTTTTTTTAATTCATGTATATACATACAAGTCATCTATATTATAAATTAATATATGTAGAATTCTCATAACACAAAGGAACCCAATAATACCATCATCATTGGATGAATGAAAAAACACTCCCAACTAAAGTGAGGAAAAAATTAGCTAAAATTGCAAGCACGAAGTGTCAAACTGATATCCTCAACAATAGAGGAAATATGAGTTACCAACAAAGCAATGCCTCTCTGGCAATTAGCATTGCATGTTGGATTCATACATGTCATTTGCTGCTACATAATTTATGACTTACAATTTTTATTAAATTAGGTAGCATCTTTTTTTTATTCATGTATATACATACAAGTCATCTATATTATAAATTAATATATGCAAAATTCTCACAATACAAAGGAACCAAATAATACCATCATCATTGGATGAATGAAAAAACACCCTCACAACTTTGATGAAAATCACATATGAGAGCATCATCATATTTGTGTGCTTTTATAGGCAAGGAAATATAAAAGCATCATCATAAATATATAACTTTTTTTATGTATGCATTATTTTTGATAATAAATTTTTTTTCTTACTAGTAACGATTGCAAAAGATGTATTTTCTTACAGTAAATATCCTATGATGACTAACTTTGATGAAAATCACATATGAGAGCAAGAACAGAAAAATTGTGTCCATGTACATATACATGCCTTTGTTGTTTGCTACTGCTTAACTGAAGGTTCAGAATTAATCCGCACGTTTGAGCACTATCTCTAGTTTTTTATTAAATCAAAATCAATCATCTTATTATTTTACACGCCTATAAGCTACATAACAAAATTCTTACAGTTACAACTATGTAAGAATCACCTAAATGAGTATACAGCTAAATTTATTTTGTATGCAACCAAAACATCAGTTGCATTTGGGTACAGTCGTTCTAAAGTAATCATGTGCTCAAAAATCATGTCCAATTAGGTAAGAATAAAAAATATTATCAAACTGGATGGTTAAATACTCAAATAACAAATTATGATTGCTTTAATTTACCTAAATATTCAATTAAGATAATTTTTTTATTAGTACATATGTACATCAATGTTACTTTCTGTTGCATTAAAGTCATGAGACATTCTTGCAATTTTTCTATGAATGAAACAGCTAATATACTCCCACCTATAAAACCGAGAGACACACAATCTCCCACTTAACAAATGGAAGATGCGCACAGTTACCACTCAACATAATGGGGACGATGCCCCACCAAACATTCGAACTCTGAGTAGCTGGTTTCTAGCTACACAACATTACCAATCGGGCAAATAATTCTTATAAACATGTTTAAGCATATAAATTATGTTTAAGCATGTTTACTTATAACTTACGATTAACATTGTGTGTGCTCAAGTGCGACATTGATTAATTTAGAAGAAAATAATAGTCTCAATGTAATAAAAAATGTACAATATTATGGTGGATTTCTACTTTATATATATATATATATGTACAAATATAAGAATGAGGAGTAAAACTTTTTTCAGTGGCACTTAAAATTTTGATGAGACCGGTTATATAGAAATGTTTCATAAAGCGGATAAATATTTATTATTATTTTTCCTACCAAATGTCGTCCCATCCGGAGGATTTGGTGGAATACACTGACTTTGTGCCTTGTAGGACTGTGACATAATCAGATCAGATTCTTCCGTGGGAACCAGCATCCGCGAAAGCTAGAGATCTCTGCGTGCAGACGCAGCCGACGCTACGCCAATATCTATTAGATTTAACATTTCGATGCATGCGCAAAAAAAAAACACACACACACGCATTCGAATAGAAATTAATTCTAGATGAATTAATCATGATGAAATTAACGTGGGAAGCATCCGAACCTAAGATGATCATATTGTCATCTCTGGCTGTGCGTCAGTACGTGTGAAGACAGTTTCGTTATTGCACGAATCAACTAGCACTTCTTAATTTTTTTTTTTTTTTAATAGCCTTCTCAAGAATGTGTATACCATAATTGAGTCACATGCTAATTATTTTGAAACGGCATCTTGACGGGGAGCTTTTATCATGTACATTTACATGTATAATCAGTAATGATATATTTGGCTTAAAACGGACTCTATATGATTATAAAATTATAATCTACTCAATTTATTGTATCTAGAATTGATTATTTTCTTGTCATACTAATTTTCTTCCAAATCAAGCATATGTATGAGCCCTATTTGAAAATGATACAAAATTAATATAATAAATATTTTAATGTAAATAATAATTTTAAATTTATTTTTCAACATGTAAATTATGTAATATATAAGTTATATATGGATAAATAATTGTACAAATGCACCCGAATATACAGCATCAGTGCTCTTTCTTTGGTTGGAGAATCATCATTGATCTCCATGGGCATATTTAGGCACTCTTGGCCCCAAAGAATACACATATATGTAGTTGAGAGGGGCATGCTTTCGTCACCGTACCATCTTTGGGCTTTTGCTGTTGAAGAATGTAATGCCATGTAGAATGAAATATGGGTGGGATGAAAAAAGATCTTGTTGAGTGTGAATGAAAAAAGTTGTGATGCAATTTAAAAATATAGAAATTAAATAAGAGAAGTGGTTACTTTTTGTAAATGAAAAAAATGTATTTTAAGAAAATATAATATTTCTTCTTATCCTCATCCCATACAATCTTATTCTATTTTCATCCCATTCAACCTTTTTTAATACTTCTAAATATGCCCTTAAATTGCTTGTAGCTATTGCTGCGATTGTAAAAGAGTCATTAGCTTTCACAAAGTATAATAAAAAAAAGGATAATTCCTCTTATACTCATAACAATTACACATAATTCCTAATATACCCATAATATTTCATAAATGTCATTTATGCCGATAATATTTCACAATAAATTCCTCTTATACCCAAGCTATTAAAATTATCATTATCTATTCTATTAAAAAAACGATTTTGCCTATTTAAAATTTTTTAATTGAGATAATTTAATCTTAACATAACTCAATTGATGGTAGTAAATTATTAATACAAGATATTAAATAACTTACGAGTCATATTAAGGTTGATTTATTTGAATTAAAAAAATAAAAGAGAAAAATTATTTTTTTAATAGAGCAGACAACGATGATTTTAATGGCGTAGATATAAAAGAAATTTAGAACGAAATATTATAAATATAAAAAAAATTTATAAAATATTGTGATTATATTAAAGATTATATACAATTATTATATGTATAAGAAGAATTATACTAAAAAATAAAGAAAAAGCGCACGGTTGTTGCAAAAGATGCGATTCTCCACTTCTCAGTTTATATGGTTTTTGAAAAGCAGTGTCTCTGCGGCTAGCAAGGAACGTACAAAAGTCATGCACAAAAGAACAGCGGCGCCGCGACGACCCTGCGGCTCCTGCCCAATCTTTGCCGACCTGTCAGTTGTGTGTGGGACCTAGATTTGATTTGCTCGCAATCGAGCTTGAGAAAGGGCAATTTCTTATGATAATTCGCTGGCTGTTTGTATGACTTTGCTTCGCTTTGCTCGCGATCGAGCCTCGGCAATTTCTTATGATGATCGGCAGCAGAAGATGGAAGCTTCCTCCACTCAATCTTTCTAATTATTCGATATTTTCTAGTCTTGGGAATTCATCGACTGCCAATTGCAACCACATATTATACGCCTTTAGACAAGTCCTAAATCCTTAACAACCATTTCTTTAAATATTTACTGATGACAGATTGATTCCTGTGGCATCCAGTGACGATGCACCATAGTTGACGAGGGTTAAAAACATGAATGACTGCACCCTAATGGTAAAAAACATCAGATGCCATAGGGATCGGTTTAGAAATCACGTGGGAGAAAAAGATTTGACTACTTAAATTGGGGTGCACAAGATATCCGTTAAGGAAGGAGAGTATTCTTTAATCCTTTGAGGGGACGGTGTTAACCATACAAAAATACATTATATTTTATTTTATTTTATGTTTTTTTTTTCTCTGTGTGAATGTATATAATTAGTTGTTTAACCAGATGTTGCTTTTTTTCATATTTTTTAAAATATTCTTTAAAACTGAAATACTATATATTTATTCTCAAATTTTCTTTGAATTTTATCTGTTCCACATCCACTTTTAAATGATATTAAATATTTATACGACCTGTAACTTTCCAATTAAAGTGAATCTTGACATCATGATATATGCATATAGAAAATATTATAAATAGTTAAAAATTTCAAAAATATTGTCTAATAATATGAAAAGCAACCAATTGTATATACGAACATTACCCATATATACGTATACATAAGGAGAACTTAACAAACTAGCTCAACTTGGTTGGTTGCCCCAAACGCCAGAGGATAGCATGGCTGAAGGAGTGTTGAGTTTGAATCTCACATGTGTGGTATTTCAACCAAAATGGTACAGGAGCAGTCTGGTCTCCCTTTATTAAGATGATAATTGTGTCTCCTTAATTCTTAAATAGAGCCATGTCTTTAAAATTTATAAAAATATCTCCAGGCTTTAGTATAATAAGTGTTGAGATGTATATAAATATACTTATAAAAAAGAGAACTTCCATTAGTTACTCTAGAGTTATGACTTTTTGTGTGATTTTGAGTGCAAGGTCACAGGATGGATGGGGCCTGGGGGATTGCCATGCATGCATTCTCGACAGTAGATGGCAGTGGAACTGTGGGAGGACTAGTGTCGTCCCGCCAAACTATCACATCTGATGGTCTGCGTCTGATCCATCTATGGACTATGACCTTTCTTTTTGCTAGCTCGATTAGACTAGTACTGCTCCGAACTATATAATGGAACTAGTTATCACTCAACCTCCGCTAGCTAGCTTTGGAATTTGCTCTGGAAAATGAATAGTGCCGTCGGGCACAAATGGATTATGCTCTCTACCAATTATTTTAATTAATATTGTACAATATAGCATCGGATATTATAATTCAGTTTATTCATTCGAGAGATAATAAACTCCCACTTATCATTAGAGGAAACAACATGCCTCTGTCTAATCTCAGACAAGACTAAACTGCCATCTATATATATATATATATATAAGGAAGACAGCTGCACAAAGCCGAAACCTCCTCCATGCTGACGCCGGATTGGTATAATACTGTTGGGTTATGCCCTCATTCACCGTCTTCACGTTTTCGTGCAAGAGCAAAAACATGTACGCAAAGACCTATATCCGGGTTACTCGTATATTTTTGCTCATTTGGCTGCAGTCGATTAATATTTGGCCAGCCATCAGATCATGAAACAATAAATATATCCCACGTTCTCTTGGAAAGCGACTAATACCCTGAAATTAGACCTGTCATTTTGAGGTTTCTCTTCAGCAGTGGGAGTCGTGGTTGGGTTCATGATCATCAGGCAGGCAAGGTCTTGGATCTTAGTCAATATACACCAACACCAGTGGCTACGAGCAGGCACGTATGCATGCATACATGGGGATTCCGCATGCGCATGGTGGTGGGGACTACCGTCTGTCCTTTGCAACGGCGAAAATTTCACGTTTCCTCAAGCGTCGCGTGGACCCACCATTGCCCGGCTAAGGCAAATTAAAGAAGAGGACAAGAAAGAAAAAAAAGCTTGTGATTCAGGTTCCATCCACATGCAATTGCTCATGATTGTGCGGCCCATTTTGTATTGTGTACTGTACTGCATTATGGCCTTTTCTTTTGCACGCAGCTAAGCTAGTTCCAGTGTGTGTTTTCTCATATATTGGAAGGTGCCAGTGCCAGTGCCACAGCCCAACTTGCTGTTGGCGAATTCCAACACAAAATCTTGTCTGTATTTTACGAAGAATACGTGTTTCTTGGCATGCGGATGGACGGCCAAAGTCAAATGGTTATTAAATTTCATTAAAAAAAAATTACTAAAGCTTGGTGGGCATTAACATCTAGACTTGGTGTATTAGCCGGAAATAATTCAGTGCTATGCGGCAACACACAGGTCTCCAGTATTGTGCCGCCTTACTTGAGACCACCTTGATAACTAAATTAAAAGTTTATCCATTTATTTTTTAGTATTATTTTAGCATGGCTATGAAAATATTTCAATTAAAGTCTGAGATAAATTATACCTTCTTAAAAATACATAATCATATTTAAATTTTAAAAAAACACCTAGATTTGTTCAATTATGAATCGTTTAAAATATTGTAATATTTTATTATAATATTCATTTTTATAGAAATATTAGAGATGGTTTAGGTATTAAATTAACAACTTCAGAAATAATACATAAATTAAATAATTTGTTACACTTATTTTACACCTTCATTAGTTGTGTACATGCGAGGACAAATTACATTTACAAGAAACATGGATTTCACGGTTAGATAAATAATTTTAAATATAATGAGCATATGAGGTTTTGATTTAATCATTAAAATAGCCCAAAATGAGGGTCCACTCATTCAAGTTTACTAAATCATTTTAAAGATTTGAGGGTATCTTTGAGAAGTGATAAATTTTTCAAATGGGAGAAAATAATATAACATAACAGGCGTAATGATAATGAGTAATGAAAACAAAATAAAAATAGATATGTTAGATTTATGGGTAGTTGCATAAAAATGATTAAAAAATAAGTAATTGTATAAGAAAAAATGAAAAAATAATTAAAAATAAGATAATTATAAAGAGTGAAAAGTTTTAGCTTGAAAAGTTTTTCAGATAAACAAACACATCCTTAATATATTTGGTGCATTTGCATTTTACTTCGTTTTTTAAATTTTATAATTCTTAATCAACAATGTTGTTTTATAAAATGTCCTTATAATATTTACGTGTAGAAATATCCCACTTGACGTCAAAGAGCCAAGCTTTAACAAAATTTTTCATATTATTTTTTACTAGTTAAAAACTTGTATATTAAAAACTTTTATACAAAAGTTTTATTACTTCTCAAACATACCCTAAAAAAAGGCCTAGTTTACTCATCAGTTATACAAATACCCGTGAATTTAAAATAAGGCGAATTTCTCATATAACCGTAAATTTTAGAATTAATTTCACTTGTGCTCACAATCTTTCAAAAATGTCTCTTATATCTATAAATTTTCTTTCTAACATGTATACCCAACTGTTAACCTTATGAAAAATGATGAATATTTTTTTCCTTAATTATAACGTTATAACTAAAAATTCATATTATAATGCATTTTAGTAATTTTGTAACTACAAAATAATATATTATTTGAATATGAATTTTTAATTTTGAACAAAATAACTTTAACCTATATTAAAACTTGAGCATATTTATTGTTTTCTAAAGAGGCTAACAACCTATTTAATGGATTCCTAATAGCAAGGGTATATATAGAATTAGGATTAAAATTCGTAGGTATGATAAGCATTTTTGGAATTTTATGAATATAAATAGAATTAAGATAAAATTTGGCGGGTACATGTGAATTCGACTTTTACAAACATGATAGAAAGTACACAAACTTTTTTTTGTTGAAAAAGAAAGTACATAAACTAGATTGAAATGCAAAGTTAAACAAAATCTGGATATTCAATAAATTTCAACGTGCTTTTAGGAGTGTAATAGACCTAAGAAAGTTCATCAAAGAAAAATTATAATTTTTTTAAAATTAAAATTTATGAAACTGTATTTCTATTTATTTTGGCTTCGAGATGCTCCAGGCACGGAGAGTATTGAGTTTTCAATGTTCACACTCGTCAGAGCTATTTATTTTTATTTTTAAGAGTATATTTATTTAACAGGAAAACATTTCAAACCAAAATTTTTTAATCTAAAATATTTCACTATTGTATTTTTTAATCTTCATATACAATTATTTACATGTCAATCATTTTGTACAACTAATTCATTTATTTTTATTTTATTTTCTTTACACTCCATTATCACCTTTATCATATTATATTATTTTCTCAATGCTCAAAAAAAATTTATTCAAAAATTTTATCACTTTCCAAACACATTTTAAATTTTCATCATTTATGTGTGAGTGGAAGCACGAAACTTCAGGATTTGTAAGTTTGCATTTTTATTTTTTTAAATTTCAAAATTATAAAATTAAATTTTCATGCACCAGCGCAAAAGAGCATGTGTTGTGCGGTGGTGCATGCCAGGCCAGCAGTCTTCATCGAAATGCCATCAGTTGTCTATTAATATTTTTGGAAGACATGTACTTGTAACAATTGACAGTGGTTATTGATCCCATCACTTGTTTTACGTGAAATCTGAATGGTTCAGGAATTACGGCTCTCTGAATCAAACTGTCTCAGAGAACGGTCAAGATCATCTAATTGGCTGTCTACCGATGAACTGAGAAGATTCTTCAGTGAAAATTTATCTTGAATCCGTTTTTTCGATTGTCCTGATCATCCACCGACGCACCGACGGAGGCAAATTTCGTTTTTTTTTTTTTTTTTTTTAAAGTCCAGGGGAGTATTAGGTTTTTGCCTTTTCGGGGTATGAGGTGAGCTTCGCACCATGGCTATATGATGGGACGGTAGAAAAGCAGAGAAAGGTTAGGGAAAAAAATATTTTAAAACATATATAAATGATTAATGCGAGAGGTGTAAAATTGAAATAAATAAGATGGTTGTAAAAAAAATAAGATTTCTATGTAATTAAAATGTCTAATTATTTACTTTAAAAATGTGCTGAAAAGAGAAAAAAAGCAACGAAAATCATGGGAAAAGACTAGCAGACGTGGCCTTTACACGCATCCAAAGGCTTGGTGATCCGGGGGAGTACTCAGATTGCGGCATTTTTTTTCCAGCTCACGGCTATTGATATGCTGACACGTGCCCGGCACCTACATCCTCGTCACAAATAAAATATGGAAAAAAAAAAAAAAAGCACGGGTGAGGCTTCGCAGAGAAAGAAGACCGTCTCGCTCACCATCCATTTCTTCTGCAAATCCCTCTCCCAGCATCAAGCATCGCCACGGGCATCACCATTGAAACTGTAGTCGCTGTAATTACCGTTTGTTCTCTCCAAAACTGTAGAAATTCCGCCGATTTTTGCCCAGTAATCTCTCTCTCTCTCTCTGCAGTGATCTTGGCTGTCCCAGCAACTTCCTTCTCCATCACCCCCAGATCTGGGCAGGCACTGAGGGGAATTGTGCCGGTTGTGATTTAGGGATTCATATACACGGGTCTGGACTGGAAATTTCATGAGGGAGTGATTTCTAGGGTTTTTCTGTTTCGGCGGTGGCGGATTGCCTGAAATGCGGACCGAGGAGGACAAGATCAATGGAGGTTGTCGGTCATCCTTTTCAGATAATTCGTTCGGTGGGGTAGGAGCCAATTCTACTCAAATGACGCCGTCGAATCAGCCGTCGCCTCCTGCCGGTGTCAATTATATCGAGCACCGTGTAACCAAGATGGACACTTTGGCTGGCGTCGCGATCAAATACGGTGTTGAGGTAAAAATGAGTTGGCTGATTTTTCCTTTCTTTGTAACATTGCTTCGTACGTGATTCGTTAACGCGTTTCATGATTTTTCTCGATGCTTTCAGTTGTTTGGATTGAGTCTAATATATAAGAACCACTGATGTTCTCTTCCTGTCTGACCAATCAAGGGTTGTAATTTGCTCCATTGGGCTACAAGCTTCTACTAATGTCGTTCTTCCTTAAGATATTATTATTATTATTTAATATATCCGCTGTTGGTTAGAAATTTGGAGTAAACAATGGATCTTGGGATATGTTGGTGTCCAGTGGTATCAACTGTATATATTTTTTAATTGTTACTCGTATCGACTATTTAACTCCTCTAAACTGAGGCGAGTCTATTTCTCCACGGTTGATGGGTGCTTTGAGTTATGTAGAAATGGAAAGGATTAGGTTTATTGATATGTTTGATGATTCTGTAATTCAGGAAGGGAATAGACTATAGATATGTTGGGTCTCAGGTGATGTTATATCATAGTTTAAATATTTAAATGTGAGGGGAAATGTTATGGCATTTAATTCTTTATTCGTTTTACTAAGTTTTTCTGGAAGACTTTAAGGGCTGGTAAGATAAGATGGATTTCTATTGCCATCTCTGATCCAATGAGGACTATTCTAAAAGAGTGAGCATCACTTGCACATTAGAATGAGATGTGATCATTGTAGTTGCCATCACTTAATAGTGGTTTGATCCATTGAATCAATCTTGATTCTTCACTATTTGGGACTCCTGTTGCTGTCTTTGTCCAATCAAGACAGTGATAAGGCTTGTGTGATTGAATCGGCTTGTAACACTAGATCATTTCCCTTTTACTTCATCATGCAGGCAAGTGTGAGTTGTGCCACGCTAAAGATGATGGAATCCTATGCTGTAATTGACTATCTACTTTGCATGTTACAAGATGTGTGCACAAATGTTTCAGGTTGCAGACATTAAAAGGTTGAATGGCTTGGTGACAGATCTTCAGATGTTTGCTCACAAATCATTGCAGATACCACTGCCCGGAAGGCATCCACCATCTCCCACTCTTTCAAATGGTTCAGTCACTCCAGGGTAGTTCCATTGCTCTTGACATTATACATTTTTAACAAATCCTCCATTCTCTTTCTTCTCCATGCTTTGTGATTCATTGGCCAATGTTTGTGCATTTTGATGTGTTGCCTACTCTTCTTTTTTATCCTTTCTTTGAGTTGGTATTCAGTCTGCATTGTTGTTTGATGGGGCATCAAATGCATTGAACTCCTAAAATTGAATGCTTTCTCCTGGCTCTCAATCTTGTTGTTTGTGCTGAGAGGGACAATCTTCCTGAATTCCCAAATCTTATGCAGCATGCTTTCTTCAAGCTTTTATAATCTTGTTCCATTTTTTCTTGATAATTATTTTTTATTGATATATTCCAGGATATATTCAAATGCTTCGTTCAGCTAGTAAAGAAACATTTTATGTTTGAAGTTGTCTAGGGTTTAGACATTGGTCATGTCATTGTTGAGAATTTTGAAGTGGTTGATCAATAAATCCAGTGTTGAATGCTGGGAGCAAGATTTGATATCTGGAAACATGTAGAGCTGAGGATTTTTGTCTTCAATAGAACAAAAAATACACTGTACAATGAGAAGGCAGCTATGTAAAATCTGGTGAAACATATCATATTTGGATTGTCTCTGTCTCAATTCCTTGCTTGTCAGCAACAGATGCTCTATGCATTAGAAGGTAATAGTGGGACAGAAGTGAGACCAAAGTTGATCTATGCATTAGAATTTCAGCAGTGGTATCAAGAGATAGTTAATACCTGAGTTGTAATCAAGCATTGGTTGATTATAAAGTAAGACTCTGTATCATCTCAATTGAGATGCAAAGTTTTGACAATGGAACCCAGGTAGGAGATATAGCTCTGCCAATGCTTACACCTAGTTGAGATGAGGTCAAGTTTAGGTGAATATGATGACAATAACAATAAGTTCAAATCAAATGAAATTTTAACTGCATTTCCTTCTTGCAACAAGAATTGAGCTGAATGGTGACAATGAATTGTAGATTAACCAAATTTATTTTACATTTGCAATGAAAATTGTCCCATTAAAATTAAGAACATGTGGATTACATTCCATTGGTAGCAAGGCAGTATGTTCTATGATTGCTTTGTTTAGCCCTACCAATTAAACCAAGTTGCAAATGCTGAGAATAATACCGTTAAGTCTGGCATGGCTGAGCTGCATAGTTTCAACTAGCTTATCTTGATTGTCTATGATTGGCGATTGCTGAGAATAAGACTGGCGTAGCTGAGCAAAAGAGGTTTAACTAGCTTATCTTGATTGTTGAAATTAATGGAAAATTTTTGAATAATGTTGAGTTATAAATGACAAATGCATGCTATAGTCCTATTGGTTTTTCTATCCCTAATTATCCTGTAAGCTAAATTTCCTACGTAGTCTTGAGTGTTGTAACATTTAATCTGCTTGTCAACACATTCATTGGTTGGAGGCTGCAAGATTAATGCTTGCTTTGCTTTCTCTATGCAATCATGTTAAGCACCATGCTTACCCAGAATTTCCGTGTCAAATACCCAATTTTGAGGGGTGATTGCCATTTGCTTTTAGCTTTATGAAGACCTACAGTGTGGTGAAACCAGAAACTCGATATGTTGAAGTCATAGATTATACTTTAAGTGTCACGTTATTAACCATTTACGGTGATAGTTTTGCTGGTAATCCAGATCTAAATTAAATAAAATGCTTGTATTATTTATTTCTTTTTGGAGGGCATGAGTGGTGGTGTTTTCTGGAATCTGAGTTGCATTGTAATTTTGGTGAAATTTTGCTCCCCCACTTGTTGCTATTTACCTTTCGGGAAGTCAGGGATCATGTTTTGATGTTGGGAAGTGTGCATATTTTAATGCATTTCCATCCAAGTCTATGTTAACTGTTCCTGCTTAAGCATTTCCATTTGAAGTTAGGTCATTATACCCTCTCTTTTATACTTTGCCATTAGAGGTCAAGTTAATCTTAGCCATTAGGAACAAAACGTTGGTTGTAATGCCTGCAGTGGTTGTATTTCTGAGCAATGGTGTATCATGCATATCAGTAGTAGATGAACGCATCCTTTCTGATTGATGGTTGTATTTCTTGATATATTTTCTTGAGCAGAGCTGTGATGTCAGATTACTACTTTCACAATTTCATATTGACAGTTAGGTTCTCCAAAGGACACCGATTCTTGCTTACAAATTTGGTTATTGCTTATTTTTTTGGTGTGGTTTCCTATGCCTTTGTTTTGTCAAATTGACTATTACCCAGAGTTACCCTGTAGTGAGTGTGAATTTACAACATACCTCAAGCCCTGGGCTAGTTCTGAATAGACTCAGAAAATGAATTGCCTCTGTACGTAACTTGGCTGCTTGAATTCATTGCAGAGAAACTAGTAATGGTGAGAAAAGGAACCTGCATCCTCATGTCGATCTGTTGGATTCATTTCAATCACTAAAGTTAAAATCATCTCCACAACCCCGAAGAGTTTCTCCGGCTATGAGTAGCTTACAGGGCTACTATGGCCTTTCCCCTTCAAGCAACAAAACTACGCCTGAAGGCACAGAGATGTTTGTATACAGATCGCACGAACATAACTCCCCACAGAAAACAATACCAGCATTTGCCTTGCCTCCAAGCCGTCAGAAGTCTAAGAGTCTATCGAATGGCCATTTGCTGGAAGATGACAAGACAGTGACAGAGGATGTGCAGGTTGCTGATGCTGGTGACAGTGAGGCTGAAAGGTCAAGTGAAAAAGCTGTCCGTAGGCGCCAGAAAACAGACATAGATGCTACCACTCGAAGCCCAGAATTGATGTCGAAGGATGATAGCGGCAGCGGCAGCTTCTTTGGAATGGGGGGTAGACGTCCAGCACCCAGGCCTAAGCCTGCAAGTCGAACAGTCACGCTAGCAGATGAATCAGGTGGACTAAATGCAGCACTGCTTGGAGATACGTTAGTGGCTGATGGATTTGCCAGTGTTAGAAAGTCATCCAGCACATCAAATCTACAGGACTCCAGTGAAAACGGCTCTTCCATCTGGCCAACTTCCAAATGGAATTTGAAACCGGATCTCCAGGCTATTTCAGCCGCTGCCATCGCTAGGCCAATCTTCGATGGTTTGCCAAAGCCAATGACAGGATGGAGAAACAAAGCCGCCCTTGATTAACCATCTGTTCTTTTGTGGTTCCCCCACCATTGTGAATCCATGAGAAAGCTATCTTGAGCACAACACATACTTGTTTAGGATGCGATACAGTACATAGAAAGAAAGGAGAACTAAGTTATACCTGCCAATTATTTTGTTCCGCTGGCCGACAGGCTGGTGGAATTTGAGTACGTGATGCAGCCGCTAGAGCAATTGTAATTCATCATTCATTCCTTCGGAAACACGGTCCATTTTGTCCTGTTACTGGGTTAGTAGTGTAATGTAATGTTTGAGGAATATTCTGTCACTGAACTTATCAATTTATTCAGTTCATTTGGCAATAATTAATGTACTTATTATTACTTAAATTACGTATTAATCATCTTTCGGCCTTCATATTTTGCTGTCACAGAAGTGTACGTACATGTTTAATCTCTGTGGCGAGATATACATGAGTATCCATAAATTGCATTATGCAAAATAATGCAGGAAGTCTCAAATCTTTTGAATCATTATCCTTTTTATTAGAAGAGGCACAAGTTTCATTTTCTGGGGATTCGGCAAACAGGGCAATGGGCTGTCAATATGCATGGTTGCAATCTAGCATGCTTGTTTTGGAATTTTGCAAAACAACCTCGGAAGTTTTAAACATTTGTAAAATAAACCCCATGACCAACGTTTACAAAACAATGCCAACTAAGCTCTTCTAAAATATCAGTGTTCCTCAAGGCAGCTGACAAGGGTGTTTTCTTCCTCAGTTGTAACTTTCAAATATTTTGAGAAGATTTGAAACTCGTAATGCTTAGTTTGCAAAATGCTAAAACGCCTTCATGCATACTTACGAAGCCGGCCCTTCCTCCATCCCCCTAACCATTTTTGGCTATCTTTTTCCTGTTCACAGTACAATACATACAATACGATGCAGGAAACATAGCATGCTCGCCAGGTTATAGTAATCTTAGGGCTGGTAAGTGCAGCAAGGCATGCGTGATGAGTTCACTACTGCACAAGAAGTGGTGGTTTTCCAGAAACACAAACCAATGCGTAAATTTTATTTATTTTCGAAAAATGAATCATTACCCATACTCTGCTACCTGGCTACGACCTACAGGAACAGTTCCATGAATCTGAATCCATGGACCTTACCCTTTAGTGCCCACCTTGATAATTACATGAAATCCATTTAGCTCGTTACATTTAAAATTCTTCTTTTAGTTAAAGAAATCGAATTTCATGCTGCTCAAAGGTGCGGATGGCCCCATCTATTAGGAGTGTAAAATCAACATAATAAATTGTCTGTTTTAAACAATAAATTCAGAAGTTATTAATTCAACAACTAAACCATCAAAAACATTCTTTTGCCTGTGCTTGTTGTCGGATGTCGCAATCCATGATTTCTCCTCAACAATTTCAGTTTTTCTCATCATTACCTATATTTCATTGAAAAAAGTCATTTTTAATTCTTGTTTACTTTATGCAGATTTTACTCTATATTCTTAGAAATTTTGTTTTTTTATCTGTTTGTTTTTTTCTATATTTTCAACTTCAAGAAATATTTTTGTTAAATCTAAAACATTTTGCTGTTAATGAATATATATTTACTTGCGGAGTAGTAACTCACTTCTTATAACAAGTCAAATTATTCTAACATTTTTCTTCAAAAAAAAATTATTCTGACTTTTACATAGGCCACAACAGTATAATGTTACATATATTTGAAATTTATATAGGTCATATTCTCTTGAATTATATTGATTAAAATTGCAGTGGGCTTATATATATAATTGAAGCATCATTTCTATAAATTCTAAAAAATGAAATGGAGCAAAAACCATGTTCAACACCATTTGTTTTATCATGTTACGAAAATCCCCCACCTTGAGTATAAATATGGTACAAAAAAGGGTATCCCATACAGGTGATCTACATGCAGCCCAAAACGTATTATTATTACATGTGGGCCCTATCTAAATATTGCTCTCTTAAATTTAGAAATTTTCGAATTAATTTAATTTTTCCTATTTTTGAAAAACAATAAATAGACATAGTGCCCGCACCAGACTCATTTGATTGATTCCCACAAATAAAAAATCAAATTTATGGTGCAGCTTCATTGCACAAGAAAGGTTCTTATATATGTATATATAGTGATTCTTTACGTCCGGGCTAAGTCCGCCTAACTGTGTCCGCTGCCCGCGCACTACCCGTACACCGTTGGATTGGGCGTCCCGAACGACAGTCATGTGATGGAAAATTTTCAACCTGCTCCCTACAACTTCCAGTGAAGGCGGAAAAAGAAAACGGAAAAATTCAAAAAACACTCCTCCCACCCACTCTGCCCGCAATCTTTCTCCCTCTCTACGCGAATTCCATTTCTTCCACGGCATCGACTTCCTGCGAGCCTTTCCGCCTGCTTTCTTTCTCCCCATCCATGGCATCAAGTCGTTCCACAACATTGAGTTCTCCGCCCCCCCCTCCCCCCCTTCTCTCTCTCTCTCTCTCTCTCTCTCCATCAACAGCACCCCATTGGGTGAAAAAAGCAGAAGAAGAAATGAAAAATCAAAGCTACAGATTTTGATCAAAATAAAAAGGGGAAACACGGGAGGGTTTCGCCTCTAGGAAGCTCTGGAAAAATCTCTTTGTTCTCTATAGCTTTCGCTCTCTTTTTTAAGGTTTTGTATTTTTATTTTCTTTTTCTTTTCTTCTACATTCCTGTGCATTGAATTCTGTATTTTCTCGTCTATTTTTTTTCCCTCGATTTTTGTGGTGTTTTCCGGGTTGGAATTACCATGAGATTTTCAAGGTCGGTGAATAGCGCGAAAAGTGGGGCCTTTTCAGTAACTCGTTTGAAATCTCTGTAATTTTTCCCTTTTTTGATGCAATATCTTCTCGCCAGGATTTCGTCTGCGTAGTTGATTTTGCTGGTTGAATTTTAGTTGTCTTTCTTTGAAAAAAAAATAATGAAGGGTTTAAGGTTTAATATCGGAATTAGAGTTGTGGAAAAAATTTCATTTTCTGGGAGACTGGTTTTGCTTATTAGACAGTGAATTTTGGTAGGGTTTTTACTGAATCAGCATTGTGGTTGTAGAATTTGGTATTTTTTTTGCAGTTTCTGAGGTTTAACTAGGGTTTAAGGTTTGTAAAATGGAAGATCGAGTGGTTTTCTCGTGTTTTTTAATTCGATGCAAGAGAAAGAGAGATGATGACGAGATCAGTTCCTATCCGAGCCTAGTGATCATGTTAGGTAGAGAATCGATAAGCACCACAGTAAGTCTTCAACAGAATTCTGTTCCAACACCGCCACTGATGCAAGACATGAAATTAGTTATGACTAGTGATGGAGCAACCGTTTACAAGCCGCCGAAGAATTCCCCCACATTCCACAGAGGTGAGGGTGAAGCTCCTGTCGCCCCTGTGGGCTCTGCCGCACCCATTGCCCACCATCAAACCATGAGAAGGAAGTGCGACAGGCCACAGAAGTACGGTGCCAGTGGCATTGTGGCTCTCACACCGACGCCTATCAACTCCATGCCTCTACCTTCGCCCCGACACGACCCAGTGGAGGAAACAACGGCTGGTTTTCTTTTATGTCGCCCCCTCGTTTATGATGAAGGTGAGGGGGCGGCCATCGAGTTCCAACAAGCAGCAGCAGATGGTTGCTTTGAATTTTTCCGTTTTCTTTTTCCACCTTTGTTAAAAGTCGCAGGGAGCAGGCTAAAAAATTTTCATCACACGGCTGTCGTTCGAGACGCCCAATGCAACGACGTGCAGGCAGCGAATATAATTAGGCAGACTTAGCCCGAACATAAAGAATCACGCCTCATATATACATATATATATAAGAGTTGTTCCAATGCAACGTGACTGCACTAGAACAATGGTACATTTGCCCAAAAATAGGTCCTACAAATATTAAAATGCAACGAAACTTTATTCAATCATTTATCCATATATAAATCTTATAACAAATGATTTACATGTTGAAAAAATCACTTTAAAGTTGTTATTTACATCAAACTATCTTATTACGTTAAATTTGTATCATTTTCAAATGGGGTCCATGCACATATCCGATTAGGACGAAAATTGATGTGATAATGAATATATTATTCTACATACAATGGGTGAAGTATTTTATAGTTTGATCATCATGCAAGGCCCATTTCAGCACTACTGTACTATAATTATGGTGTAGCGGTGTTGCACTTGAATATAACTCTCTATATATATAAGAGTCGTGCAACCGCACCTTAATTAATGGTACATTTGCCCAAAAATGGGCATCACATGTACTTAAATGTACTGGAACTTTATAAAATCATTTATCCATATAAAAATTTTATAGCAAATGGTTTACACGTTGAAAAAACAACTTCAAAGTTATTATTTACATTAAACTATTTTATTATATTGAATTTGTACTATTTTCATATGAAGTCTATACACGTATCCAATTGGAATAAAAATTAATATGGTAGTAGAATATATGATTCTAAATACAATGATTGAGTATATTATAATTTTATGATCATATGGGGTCCATTTTGGCACAACTGCACTGTTGTTACGGTGCAATTGTGCTACACTTGAATATATATATATACACACACACACACATATATATATGAGTAACTTTTTTTTATAAACTATAATGTTCCGATAATGACTTCGAGAAACCCCATCCATCTGTAATTCTATGGATTACATACATATCTAGTTAAACTGATTTTTCATATCATACAACTATGAATGGAAAAGAACATTAATACTATCTTCATGTGTTTTTATGGAAAATAATATCTTCACATTATTCTTGCATTATGAGTTATAAACTATATTGAGGAATGATGGTGAAAGTGTAGAAAATAGCAACAATAGAAAGAGAAGGCAATCCCACTACATATTGTAATAAGTCAAAATTTCAAAAACACTCCCCAACCATTCCCTATCTAGGATTTTGGGTAATAATCTCATGCAACTCATGTATTTGTTTATGATGCCAAGAATCTTAGATACTAAAAACTGTTTTATTTTACATATCTATTTCTTAGTTTTATTAATTGTATATCCTCTCAAATGGTGTTGAATTTTTTTAAATATACAAGTTTCCAATCAAAGAGATTTTCAACATTACAAACAAACACTTATTAATTGTTTGGATTTTTTTAAAAAAATTAATTTTAAAAAGCAGAAGGGCATGAAGTCTACACCGGGGTTGCATTAGATCAGAACCCGGTGATCCATAGGCCATAATCCCCAAAAATGAAAATACTGGAGTGCCCATACTCAAACACACTGCTTGACTTACACTATTCACATCTTTTGTTCAAACGGTGATTTTAGCTCTAGGAGAATATACGAAGTGTGAACCCTCGAAACGAAAGCAAAATTCAATGAAGCCAGGATTTATGTGCATGTAATTTTTTAATGCAAGTATTGTAGTTTCCTGATAAGCTAATTTGCCATCTCAACCTTACAAGGAAAAAGGAAAGAAAATTTCAGTTCCACTTTTCACGCTAACCAAAGACATGAAAAGAAAAGGCTGCGAACCCTATACAGTCACCTAGGATGAAAAGTGAATACCATTTTTCTTAAAGCAGGACAATGATTTAAAGCGCTAAGAACATGTACTAGTTATAAGTGTGAATATAGCAAGAACCAAATCCAATAACCTCATTGTCGTCCTAATAATTCATTAGATCAGCCACTTAATGTTGGATGCCAAATCTTACAGATTTGATTGGGAAGCATATGCCTTCAGTTTACCATGCAGAACAGTAACTGCTACATAGCACTGATCAATTCCAGGTTTAGAACTCCCATCGAGAATCATGAACTAGGCTACAGGGATTTGATGCATATGCCCATGATAGTGTATCTCCAAGTTTGTGTCCAATGCTATAGCAGACAACTATATTTACAGCAGCATCACCAGAAAATTCAAGTGTCAATAACATCAGCATCTTCAGCAAATGCTATTGGAAGCAAGACGTTTCCTATGGCATGCACTTGCATGAAATTCTCAATGAACAACAAGAATTGGCTCATTTTTCCCATTGACACAAATAACCTCTTCTTAACTTTTCTCAAAACTGGACCACCAGTATAAACATGATTCTAGTTTACTTAAGTTGCAATCAGCTATGAATGCATGTGTCTCTGTCTTCTCGTAGGGCCTATTCAGTTGAATCCAGTGGAATTGGAGTTGGATTTCCATCTTGGAAAATCTTGAATTTTTTCGTTCTCAATGCAAGCTTCCATTTCTCAATACATAAAAAACTTATTTCATCTTCTAATATATAATTTGACATATACTCACAACAACCCTACTTTTCTAAATTCTATTTAATTTAGTTCCAACTTCCTTCAACCAAGCAGGCCAAATTCCTCATCCAAGTCCATACCCATCTATCCACCCATTAATGAGGACTATATTTACATAGAAACCAATCTCGGGCATCAAAATTCTATTCAATAATATTGACCGGGATTGATGGCCCAGTGATCTCATTTTCCAGAGCTACAATATTGCCATGGTTCATTTCAATGTCCAATGCTGAATTATAATTTTCTTCTGACAGTTTCTGTAACATCTAAACATTGGTTAACGAGGCACCCTAAAGGGACTACAACAAAATGTTGGTTAACAAGGCACTCTCATTTTGTGATTTTAAAGTATCTCAATTCTTTCTATGAAATATGACCTTAGTTACTTAAAAATATTAGATCTTTATCATTTGTCTGGATACTGTTATGAGTTTATCGGTTTGGCAGAAATAATTTCTGGCGTAGTTTTCCTAGAATGATGGAAAAATGCATGTGTTTCGAGTTAGTTTATTTGTTGGTGATATCACATATTTACTATTGTTCAAAATTATAATTTAGAACAAATCTTGGGAAAATATGCATGCGCTTCCATATATCTGAACAAATCTTGAGTGTCTATATGGGTGCTTCTTCATTTTCTGAGTACTTAATCATCTTAGGGTGTTATTCACCCAAAAAAAAAGAAGTTTTTCCATCTAAAACATTTTTCCCTCCACAACAACCCTATTTTTCCAATCATCTCTTTACGTCTTTCTATACGACTACCGTACTTCTGAATCATTTCTACACGACTTCTTATACAACTATTCTATCTATTTTGACTTTATTCTCTTTACTCCTTATATTACCCCTATCATATCACATCATTTTCTCATATTTCAAAATTATTTTCATAAAAAAAATTTCTCCCGAGTGTTTTATCAAATACCAAACACACCCTAAATTCTCGGAGATTCTAGAAATCCAGTTTACCATGAAAGTTATACTGCTTTCATGAAACTTTAATGAATCGATCTTCATACTCATTAAGAAAAAGTAACGTATTGTACTACTATTTTTAACAATATTGTGGAATCAATTAAATATCAAATATAGGAGTTCAGGCTTATTTATTTGGAAATTTATTTTATAAGATAATTAATCTAGGTGTAGATTATCTATAAACTAAACTTTACCAATTTTGGAGATGTGTATATATTTATTTTACATTTTTAAACATAGGGGTATTGTGATCGTTTTTACGGAAGTAAAAATTACCTCAATACCCCTGCATTTGAAAATATAAAATAAATATATACACATCTCCAAAATTGATAAATTTTGGTTTATAGATAATATACACCTAGATTAACCATCTTATTAAAAAATTTCTCAAAAAAAAAAAATTGATGTTATGACCGGTCTTAGATGATTATCTGGCGAATAAATATTGTTGAAAATTTCTGTTTGCCTTTGGCAGAGCACAAAATTGCTTTGGCTCCTAGAAAATAGAAAATCATTAACAGTATCCAAACAAATGATAAAGATCTAATATCTTTAGGTAACTAAGGTCATATTTCATATAAAGAGCTGAGATACTTAAAAATCACATAATGAGAGGTGGAAAGAGCTAAGGAAATGGAAGCACCTTTTGATTTCTAGATGCACGTGAAAACAGGTAGTTTCTGACATTGAAGAAACATGCTAACCATCAGTTACATGGAAGACATGTTGGTCAACACCATTGCTGCAAACAGAATACTGCCTTTGAAATCAAAAGGATTTAAAATCTTTCCAGTGAACCATTCAACATTGCGGACGGACGGAAAGATTCTATCACCATTATCTGAAATACAATCTCTATGCCATGGCCACATAGGGCAAGAAATCAGCTCGCTACCATGGGAAGTGCAACATTCCTGATTCCACCAAGGCTGGTCTCCTAGCCTGGGCTGGGAAGGAATCATTGACGTTGCGGAACCTTATCCAAACAATTATAAGACACACGTGCACGATAAAGAGAACATTCACATCCCACAAATAACTTATACATATAATGTTTATTGTATCCCTCCTGTTATGATCCATTATACAGAAATTTATCCATGAACATCAACCAGCATAGCTTGCTGTCCGCTGGGTATGTGACATTTCCAAAAACTCAGTCCATTTGGGCCTCTCTCTACTCTACCCACAGCAGACCTTGCTGTCAGCTGGGTATATGACATTTCCAAAAACTCACTCCATTTGGACCTCTCTACTCTCACCCAACGCTAACAGGCAAAATTTTCAGAAGGATGGCTATTAAATCTTATTTCCTTTTTACTTCTGCACCGAGCAAGAACTGTAAATTTCTTCAGCATAATAAGTGATATAGAGTAGAAAACTAAATGCATGATGACCAATGACTAAAGTTGAAAATGCAGTGCCTTCCCTACCTCATATAATCCAACAGCTTCTTCACAGGGAAATTCCTTCATACACCGAATAATCTCCCTAGCCCCATATGTGGAAGCCAAAATTTGCTTTAACATGCCGTCTTCCTCATTTCTAGACCACGTAATCAGTTCCCAAACCGTATCTGTCATTGACAAGGTCGCTTATTCCTCCTGCCCACAAGATTGTGCATTCCGCATAATCCCATTGAAAGTAATACTCTCATTTTTTACGTAGCCTTGCCAACATTTTAGGGTCTTTCCATTGACTAATGCCACAGGACACTGAATGTGAAAAGAAAAAATCATTTGCACTTAGCCCACCACAATCCATTGACTAATGACTTTCGCTATGCTCCAAAATGGCTCATCATAGAGTCCAATGACTAATTCATATGCCATACCATTCCAACATGGGTTGTCCCCCAATAACAAAAACTTGTTAAGCAATTTTAAACTTATTTGGAAAGTTCTTATCATTATCACCACCCGACGATGGCCCCAAAATCTCAATTCAATTTTCCAACCAAATTGAATCAGCTGCAAAGACTTGATCCACAAACAATTCAGCAAGTTTGTGAGCCTCCTGACGCATTAGGCAGAAGAGCAAAAACGTAGATAATATCCCAGACTGATGTCCAAACAAGTTTGTAAACCTTCATTTATTCCTCTCTAAACAGACTCCCAAATGCAACAATTACTGAATGATAATTTTTTAACCAGAACTTAAACATTTTAGCCAAGATGGAACCTTTTAGCTCTTGGTTCACAATATCAACCATGGCAAATATTGAACGGGCAGAACCTAGAATGAGTTTCAACACTGCAGGGGTTTTACTTCAATTCAACCTGTTAGGAAGAAGAAACTACAGAATAACTGGTAAAAAAAATTCAGGATCTTTTTTTTTTATCAAAAAAAATGCAACACTAACGGAACCATGACGCATAGACAGCTACAGGGGAAAACACACCAGTGATTTCTCACATTTCAATAGCATCTCATATTCACACCAAAAAAGAAAAGAAAAGAAAATTCTAAGATCGCATTTTCATCTAAACCAGAAAAAGCACTGAGACACCAAGACAATGTGCACATTCAATAGTGTTTCAGCTGCCACTAAAAATACCAAGAAACCATTTTACAAATGTCCTCTGGATGCGGCAACCTGCAACTATATTATTTGGATGCTTAAAATTTACCCTAATTTCCACCAAAAAATTAAGCTATAGCTTTTGATAAGAACCCATAGTTTATAATATTTACCTCTACATATGAAGAAATTTTATCTTCCAAGAAACTTCAAGTGTTACTCCATCTGTTTTCCAACATGAGAAACCGTACAAATGACTTCATTCACAGCTCCTCATTGTAGCTGCAAGAACCTGTAACAACAGCATCTCAGTATTATCTAAAATAGCTCATACATCTGCATGTATTCCCTTAATCAATATCACAAACACATGTCATTAAAATTTACAGAAGGGATAACATAATACATGGCATCGACCATTTGAGTTAACATTCTCAAGAACAATAGTTTAGTTTCACCCTATATGTGAAGTGAAAGTCAACCTACAGCATATTGCAATTACCCATGAAGCATCAACAGGCTAATCTTAACCTCTTTTTTGAACAAGAAAAAATAGTGCCTATATTATAAAAATGATTAGCCTTATACACACGTCTTTGTATGCATGAAAGCTGCTTGACCCGAGATCATTCAATCAGCTTACGAGATGAAAATGATCCTGTTGTCGATTGGTTGAAGGTCATGGCCAGCTACCAAAAAATAGGCCCCAACCAACAATGTCATTGAATATCTAATAAGCCCTATCATATGTGAACCATAGCCTACATCCACATTGCTCTGACACAAGAAACTGGACAGGATAGTGGTTTATAGCACATCTAGATCCAGTTCAATAAGGCTAGAAAGCTGTCCAAAGTCAAAGTTTGTCAACCTTTCATCAAAGTGCTATACCTAATTACAAATTCCTATGATGCACTAGAAAAGAACAACATGAACTTTAAGAGAGTATTTTTGCAAAGGCCCTGAGTTTCAACCAACAGGACATGAAAAATGTCCAAGAATAAACACAGGCCATTAGAAGATATCTCTGAAAGAAAATTTGACCCTTTGTTATGCACAGGAAAAAGCTTCTAGAAGGCATTGAAGTTGAAAATCGGGAACTATGTAGTTCAAAAAGGAAGGAGCTAAGTTGTAGGTTTAAAAGCTATTCATCCATACTGGCACAATAATGAAAATACGAGAGCTCTAATATTATCACTTTTTGAATCATGGTAGATACCGCCATTAATCATCCATTAAGCCTGATACTAACAAATTAAGGAGAACAAATCATGAAACAGATCTTTAGTTAAACAATGATCCTCGCATCATGAAACACATCTTTAGTTAAACAATGATCCACACAGCAGTCTTTGGACTCCTTTGCACACGATCAAAAATGAAGTCATGTTAAAAGAACATGGATGGTCTGTGCAAAATCTATAAAAGTAATGACCTAGCTCAGGTTGTGGAATATCCAACAGGTAATTGACAAGCTATGTTCCTTTGCTCTTCATCTTTGTTTTTATTTCCTATTCCAAAAGAATTTGGTCAAACCTTTACAGAGAAAAGGCAACATGAAGCATTGCTCACGAGTGATTTGGATTACAACATTCATTTAGGATCTTCTTGTGATACTATTCATTTTGTGTGATAATTTACCATACTCCTCCCTCATTTGCCTAACAACCCTCAACTATTTCTCCTTTCATGTGGACACACGCATTTTTCAAAAAATGACCAAAGTACGCTTCCAATATACATGAAAAATTCAATGGACCATGGATACTGAAAGGTAGGGCAGATCTAAGAGGAAATTTTTTCAAAGTTTCAACGCGGATATCACAGTTTTCAAATGGGGGGTCTCCATATAGATTTGCCCATGTCGAAAGGTCATAGATGAAGCCTAACACATTCATTTAACAATAGCATCAAAATTAAGAACCAAGAGAAGGGGGCGGTGGACGGGCGTGGAACAGTACTTTTTTGTAAAAGAAAAAAAATAAAATAAAAATTTCAAGTTCCGGTTCTTTGAGATTGTCACTAAGCACAAGAGATTTTTTTTTTTAAAGATAAAGCATGAGAGAATATTTAATTTCGATATTGATAATAGTTTCTTTTTAATTAAAAAAATTACTTCTATAACAGGCCAAACATGATTAGGTCCTCTTATGGTCACATTTCGAAACAAGATTCTGAGAATACAATTTCCACAAAAATGACTAATAATCAAATTTTTTCCTCCCAGAGTGGAAAGCTTTTTGTTGAACAGTAAGAACCAAATTGGGATGCAGTTATCCGTGAAAAAAATATTTGATGCTAGCATTTTGAAATTGTATTATATATACTATTCACTTCACATTATCATCTATCAACAAGCATTCCATTTTTCACTAGCCTTACAATTTTTAAAAATAGAGGTAAAGAACCCTTGATATACAATTATAAAATAGAGTATCTTTGAAATTTTTTTTTTAAAAAATGGAGCATCTCCATTTATCTACCCTCGTTGATTTTCTAAATCTTCTTCATTTGCATTATATGAGAACTTGACAATTCAAATATATATACTTTTTAGCCGTATAGAAGATTAAGGGGGAACACTAATGAAAAGGTTTATTATGCAAATAAAGATATCACTGCAAACAATAAGTTTTACTATTTGAAGTCAAACACTATATTGAATACCCAATTTTGGTAGTAGTAGTAGTAGTAGTAACAATAATAATAACGGCATGCTACAAAAAGCACATTTAAAATAATATAGAATTTTAACATTAATATGGTTCACCCAAAATTGACAATACTTACAGGTAAATTTACAAAAAATAACCCAATCCCATTGCTAGACAATCTCAAAAAAAATATATTTGAATAATTCCAGTTACTCATTGGATACATTACTAAGTTGGTTAATGGACAATGACATTTATGCCCAACTTAGCACTAAGCAAAAGAGCATTTATGCCCAACTTAGCACTCGCTCTCTCTCTCTCTCTCTCTCTCCAGGTTTTCAGACCATATCACATCTTGTACACATATGCCTAGGGTTTATACAGCACTATATAAATTAAAGAGAGAGACTTGCAAATATTACTAGCTGACCATTCATTAAGCTCACCTTTTTCTTCGTCCATAACTTCATTAAAATAATTTTTGTTCCCATCAACATCAGTTCCTTTTGTGTTAATTAACCACATGTATCACGATCCGCCATTAGAAATAAAAATAGTATACGATATTTTAACTCTGGCATAATGGATCCCAGTGAATTTTGAATTCTCTAAACCTTTTTGCACTTTTTAAGAGTGCCACAGGATTCAATCAAAAAGATTTCTAGTATCTAAATTATTAAGATTGGATTTCATAAAATTGTGAAAGGAGAGAGAGAGAGAGAGAGAATGTGTGCATATGTGTGTCTGTGCTGTTGTACTAAGAAAAAATTCCTTAAAAAGGAAATCTTAGCCCAAAAGCTTGAGATAGGTTTGATAACTTTTATTGCCTTCAGTTCTGGTTTGCAGCACATGCCATAAAATCATCGATTATGCCTAGAGAATTGTAGAAAAATAGCCTAGGTAGATTATTATAGATAACACGCAGGATCAAGTGACAGACAAATCCAACTGATGAAATGTGCAATACACAATTCACTACTCAAGAAACTCCAAGCCCAAAACAACTTATCGAAGCAGTAAATAAAAATTTATTCAATCAGGCCAACATAGAAGGCAAAAAAAAAAAAAGTGTTAAAACAGCCATCACAAGTTCATGTAAATAGTAGCACATGAGAAAAAATTATACATTTTCCAGTTCCTCCTGCTATACTCACAGCTTTAAAAGAAACACCAATGTCCACACCATTAGGGGACCATAGCAATGTCTAAATCAGGATCACAACATTTGCAAGTCTAAATCCTTGAATAGTGCAAATTCCATGCAGCTACCAATTTCTTGCAGGCCATGGATCACCTGGTTGGAATAATCAAGCCAATCTCAATTTTAACTGTCTTTTCATATTGCTGATAGCTTGATTGGGCTCACAATTAGGGTGGGTAATTTCTGCACCATGGTCTAGATTTGGCCACCAACAGGAGTGAACAATCTAAAATAAAATAAAACAAAACTATTTCTTCAGAAACAAGACAACTGATTCAAAATAATTGCTTAAGATTGTATAACAACAAAGTTGAACAACGGCCAGAGTATCATTCATCACAACCAA
>JAXCLR010000001.1:59745811-59776919 GCA_035584095.1 Annona squamosa
ATTGATGTGGAAAGTGAAAAGTTTTAAATTAAAAAGTTTTAATGTGACAACTTTTAACCATTGCCAAACATACCCTATATCAAAATAAATCTAAAATAAAGTAAAAAATAAAAATTTGAAATATATATCAGTAACTAAATGATTTTAATGATGCTTAATATTAAACCACAAATCACACAAGCAAACCATGAAAGCAATAAATGCAATTTAAGGTTAGACTGTGTCAATTCCACTTTTCGTGTTTGCTAGGGTAACATAATAAAAGCATTTAATGCAGTTCACTCTCTCAACTTTGGATGGCTGGAACCAGTTGAATCAGTCTAATCATTGTCTCAGTTCAACCAGAGTCACCAGTTTGCAGGTTTTTTGCATTTAGACCAGTCTCGCTTAACTGAAACAGTGAGGGATCCAGTCTCCAGTTGAACTGGTCAGTCCAGCCAGTCTGATCCAGTGTTTTTCTTCTTTTTTTTTTTTTTTTTTTTTTTGACAGAGAATCTGATCCAGTTTTAATAACATTAATTGGGATGATATTCAGATGGTCTTGTTTCTAGTCAGGCATTTTTAAAAATTACATCCAACATACATGAATTACAAAAAACATCAGTGATTTCCTCCCACAATGTTCAGCACATGGGTCTTCCAGCAATTACACAACCAAATCATTTGAAACCCTCAACAAGTTTTTTTTTTTTTTAAATATAAAACAAAGAAGTTAGGAATCGTGGAGATTCTGAATGCAGTGTGTTCACTTGAAGGTGTAACAAAATATTAACAAGGGTTGCCTTCATTAGTAAAATTAACCAAATTGTTGCCTGATTGAGAACAAAATAATATATACTAGGCAGAGAATCTATAAAGATGAAAGAAAATCTGCCTCACCTCACTGGCAATACCATACTTGGCACAGTCAATGGCGAGACGAGTTGCACGACCAATGCTTTCCTTTGTCCTGGACAACGTCTCTATCATTCCTTCAAAGGCTTCACGGGCAACAGCAGCTTCAGTACCACCGCTCAATGAACCCCCTTGTCCCCTGTATTCTGGACTCACTCGCCCACCTTGATATTCTTCAGTGTCAGCTCGATTTTGCGAGCCAGGCAGACGGCCATGGGCAGCAGGAGATACAGATGTGAGTCCATGAAAATCTTTTGTAGGAGAGGAAACAGATGTAGGACCATGAAATCCTTTACCATCCTGTTGCATAATACTCCCAGATGTAAAAGGGTGAACTGCTGCAACAGGGCTCGGACTACTCCCATGTGCCACAAGTGGGGTAGAAATAAAAGCAGGAAACACACTCCCAAGGGACAGAGATTGCGAGTGTGCCTCTCTCCTCTTTGCTTGAGCAGCTGCAATAAGGTGTTTCATAGATGTAGAAGAATCCAAAATCTTAGAATCAATTGATGAAACAACAGCTTTATCATCTTTTAAAACTTTGACTCTGCAACAGGTAAAGTTTGCTTGTAAGTCAGAAGGCACAAGAACATAGTGGAAATGGGCATCGGTTTATTCGTGGCCAAGAAAAATTTTTGCATACCGTTCCCTTGCAATCTCTCTCTGAGAAGAAATTTCTGCTGAAGCAGATAGACTGGACACATTCTCAGAATAGGCATTCATCTGAGAATTGACTTTCGGAGTAGCCTTGAACTTGTCCAATGAAGAGGTTGGCTTGTTCTTTTGTGTCATCACTTGATTGACTGAATGAGTTACGTGTTCAGAGACCACACTTGAACCTTTAGATCCACCCTCTGCCTTCTTTTCTATAGCAGTACCAGATAGCTTGGCTGGAGTCTTGGTGACTTTTTGCTCAACTGACTTGGATGCAATAGTGGTTCCCTTGGAGTTCCTTTGCAAGAGGGTCGTTAGTTTACCCTCAGAAGATGACCTCTGAGATTCCAGCTTCACAGAATTTGGGGGAATATTTGACTCCATATTTTTATTCTTCTCTTTATTTTCTCTAGGATTGAGTGATGGAGATTCTTTTACAGCCATAGCTGGTGAACCCATATCCTTCAGAGATCTACCATCAACTCCTGCTGGATCCAGACTTTCGACCTTGACATCTTTAACATCAATCTGGGCGTCACCAGGGCTTTCGTTGTTGGTTTTGACACTATAAATGGGAATCATATCAGAAGCCTCTAACTTCAAAATCACTCCACTTACAGAATGAACTGGAGTTCTATGATTTTCTTCATCATCATCATCAGATGGACAATATCTACGTCTGGAACGTACTTTGGTAAGTGGCTTGTCACTATCTGAACTAGAATTACCATTTTTATGTGGATCAGAATGCTTTTCACTTGCATCTCCAGCAGTTTTAGCGGCATAGTCTGTCATTGCCTCCAATACACGGCGGCGGCGCTTCGTCAAGGGTAGCACAGCTTCATCACTTGCAGCATGGCCTTCGACAGCAGATTTTTCAGCTCTTGGTGCCATACAATTCTGAGTTTTGATATTTGATGTGGATTTCTTACCTCCCTTTAGTTCATCTCCTTTATTTTCAACAGCAATATGAGCAGAAACACCTTTCTTCCTTACAGGAGCAGATTTTCCATCCGCAACATCAATCTTAGCCACATGGGGTCTTTTTGCAAGGTTTAAATCTTCATTGCTAGTAATCTCTCTTTTCCTACGTCTAAGGTGGGCATTCTTTTTCATGCCATCAACTGATGAGAACTCCTTATCATTCCCCTCTTGCTCATCATGGCCTGATGTGGCCTTCTTACAATCTTGAACTCCAAGAGAGTTATCATCTTCTGCATACTTCTTCATAGCACTCAGTGATTTTTTAGACTTCTTTCCACCACTAACATCTGCATCCAATTTTGCAGCATATGAAGATGATTCTCTTATGCTTTCAAATGAACCATTTTTCCCCTGAGCAGTTTTAAGGAAACCTGCATCATCCACATGTTCTTTAGTGTGTTTGGATTCATGATGAACATCAGAATCCTCACATTTTGATGACTTCGGAACCCCAGGTGACTTCATTTGGGATTTAGCAGCACTCTCCACTTTCTTCTTTGATTCACTAACTTTTGTAGTTCTGTGATATTTAGAGACAGCTTTCTGCACAGAACTTTTGGCATGAAAAGATGCAGCCAATGGTGGAGAATCCTCGTTACTGTCATCAACCACACCAATAGGAGGTTTCCCTTCAGCATCTGTGAAACCATCACCTCTAACAGCATCCTGGGTTTTCATGTCATCTACCAACTTACCATGCTCCAGAATTGCAATCCTCCCACTACCTTCAGTATCAGGACTCAGAGAAATTTTACCTTCTTGATTTTTACAGCAAGAAGCTGGCCTTGCAACTGAAGCTATGTCTTTGTTTGATGAAAAAGGATCCACATTAGATATTTTCTTCCCACCATCTTCCGATAAAACTGGTGATGATTCATGCCCCATGTTGCATAAACTTTCATGTCTCACATCTGAAGCATCTGTCTCATCCAGCGGATACATTTCATCATCAGGACCCTCGTTACTATCACTTTCCCTCTGTTCAAGTATGTCTTCATTGTCTTTTAGCTCAGAAGCTTCAAGCTGCCCCAGAGTTCTTTTATCTCCTCCTCCATTTGATGAAGTTGCACAATCAATTGCCGTCCTGTCAACATCTTCAAGGCAACTGCTTTCTTTTTTCCGCTGCAATTCTTCAAACTCTTCACAAATCTCTTTCACAGCACAGGCAAAACCTTTTACAGTTTTGCCCCGACATCGAGCTGATAACTTTAGCCTTACTTCATTAGTAAATGCTTGAATATCAGCTGGTGCAACGAAAGCACTGAAAAGAAGAAAGGGCAGTGGACCATAAATAACAGAGTAGTAGCAGCTCAGGAAAACGAAAAAAGGCAACAGCTAAGCGTACACAAAGTTTGCCTGATCCCATTGACATTATTTAGAAAAAGAGAAAAATCGCTCCAAAAAATTGCTGGAACAGGAACAGAAGTGCACATTCTGATAAAAGATCACCCAATGATTCAGCAGTCAAATATGGGTGAATAGGTCTAAATTACTTGAATCACATTCAAGAATTATAAAATATATAGAGTGTGCTTGGTTGGACACAAAAAATATCAACCAAAACTTTTCACTCTTTGTAACAACCCTATTTTTTATTTTTTATTTTTACATTTTGCTGCAAACTACCTTACTTTTCAATCATTTCCACACAATTACCCATACGACTAACCTATCTATTTTAAATTTATTCTCTTTATACATCATCATTACCCCTATCACATCATATCATTTTCTATCAGTCCGACAACTTTTACACTAAAAAGTTTTCATAACAAGATTTTACTCTTAACCAAACACACCCATAGTATCAGTTATCTCTTACAAAAGAATTGTAGCTCAAGGCACAGATACCCAACCAACAGGATTATTGAGCATTCCTGAAAAGCGAAAATGGCAAACCCTCCACTTCGGAACTTATATGCCCAAAAGATGTGATTCAGTTGTGGCCAAACGTCAGTAAGAAATAGCTAGCTTTTGGGTGGTGTTTGTTTATACAAAAAACATTACAAACTAAAACTTTTCACTCTACATAACTATCTTATTTCTTCAATTATTTTTTGCACTTATTCTTGTACAACTACGCTATTTTTACTCTTTTTACACAATTACCCATACATCTAACTTATCTATTTTAACTTTATTCTCTTTACTCGTCATTATTACCCCTATTATATCACATTATTCTCCCATTTCAAAAACTTTTACACTAAAAATTTTTCATCAAAAGTTTTATCACTTTCCAAACACGCACTTTAACAACTAATAAGAACTAACATCCAATGAGGACAGGACCTGATTCAATGGTAGTAGTTATTATCTTTACAAGAGTCATGGGAAACAGACCAACTGAAAATTTTGCTAAATATTTGTTCCTTTGTAATAGCAGAAAAAGTACATCAAACAATGATATTCTCTAATATATTTCTATGACAGTAGTAGCCGCTGCCTTCTGGTATAACAAGGGCCAATTCAGGATGGTGTACGGTTCGGAACATCGATATCAAGTGACATATAAGCCCCTTCCAAAAAAAACAACACAATATACCTGCATCGTGTTGAATTGGACTGTATAAGACTCTAAGACTGCATCAGAATTTTTCAAGGCAAAAAAATATGAAAAAAATTAGAAAAATAGAAAATACGACTGTAATTACACTACATTTTGCCTGTATAGATGATGATATATCGGTCCATTTTCTTTTATAATCACCTATTCAACCAGCACTTGTATATGCATCTTATCTTTTCATATGCAACATTACAACTATATATTGGAATATCATGCTCAAACTAAAGAACAAACACTAAGACAATATAAGTAGACCAAGAAAAAGATTAACAAACATATCACATACAACTCAAGTAAAAATATATAAACCAGTTACATTTATTGTTAAAATCAGAAGAATTCCAAAATATACCTTAAAAATGTATAATTACATTAGAATCATGCTTTAAATCAGAAATCATATATGTTTGGATGCACAAAAGATAAAGCCCATAAAAAAGTTGCTAACATTTTATTTCTATGGGCTCAAGTTTTTACTTTATTTTTAAATTTTATATAAATTCAAAAAATGACGTAAAGATGTTTTAACATATTATATAAGAATACATATGCATTATTGCATAGGCAACAAGAAATTTGAAAAAGAAAGCATATATATAAGAGTAAGTATATATAACTTTTCGCATTTACATTCATCCAGCCAATGCACCCCTATAACCATTGACGCACCCCTTCACCAGCTGACGCACCCCTTCACCCCTAGTATTCAGTATCAAAGATGGACGATATTTTAGTCCTTGAGATGAAATGGGATAAGAAGACTGAATGAAAGTGCATTACCATATATTGGAATTTGAAAAAGTATATCAAAAATAGGAAAAGCTGTACAAAAAAGGGGAAAGTTATATGGTAAATGAAAACTGTAAATCGTTATATGTTGAGAATGAAAAGTGTTTTGTGGAAAAGAGAAACTTCATCTCATCCCCATCCCAATCCTAAACAGGTCCTGATATCTTTTCAATCAGATTCCTACTTTGGTACCCAATCAAGTCATGTGGTGAAGTGTTTCTGAAGATAGACAGGAAACACATAACAGGTTCATGCTGCTGAGATCAAGGTAATGATGGTAACCCTGTAGATTCTTATACTTCAGTTTGAAATAACTTCAACCAGTTTGCAGGAAACTGATGCCCAAGAACTACAAATGCTAACAAGAATAGTTTTTGACCAAGGTCGCTAGCATAATCAATACTATCCCAACACCTTTTCAAAACACCCACCCATAGGAAGAAGAACAGACAACCGGTATGCTTACATTTCAGCAGTTCCAAAAAACTCCACAAAATATTTCTTAGGATCTGGTGATCGGTCCCAATCTTCAGGCCTGCTAATCTGCAATTGAAAACCCAAGACTCGCTTTAAATTGGAAGAAAAGCAATACATCAATGGAATCTGACCAGCAAAGGAAGTACAAAAACAAATAAGGCTAATAAACTACAAAAGTGAGGTTGACTGCATGACCATAAAGTCATTTTCTTCACCAGCAGATGCCAAATCTATCATAACATGCTATGCGTTAACACTAAATCTAGATCCTTCAAATCATTGGGTACATCTCCGATAGTGTAAAGCCCAAAAAAATCAAAAAGACCATGCGAGGAATGTCAATGGCATGTTTTCTAGAGAAAAAAATGTCCAGCAATCCAAGCCAGAAAGCCATATCAAACGACTGAGATCGTCGGATAAGCTTGATTTTCAATCCAATATTTAACAGCTTGGACGGTATGGATCGACAGGTACGCCAAAAAAGGGCATGTATACGCTGTATTCATGTTCGTTGTCCTATTCTACCCCTATCGATCCGTTCAAAGACTACGCTGTATTCACGTTCAAAAGGTAATTCATACTCGTCATCGTGAAAAAAGTCGGGAAAAAGGAAACTGAGCCCTAATCCTTCATTCAGTTGGGAAACAAAGAAATAAAATTCTCGGAAAAAAGGGTACCTTAGCAGGCCAAGGCGGGAAACCTTTCACCTTAGCCAGAACAAGATCGCCGAGACTCAGCAGATTCTTCTCCTTCGATCGATTCGCTCCCTTTTTGCGCCCAGGAGCCATGGCGTGGCGCAAAAACCCTAATCCAGCGTCCGCCTCAGCGAAGCTCCCCGAGTTGAGTCAAGACAAGGAACAGGCGATGGAGGAAGGTCGAGAGGACTTCCAAAGAGACGAAGATTGCTATGGCGGAAGAATTTGAGGGTCGGAAATGAGCGATAGAAACTTAGGGCACGGCATTCGAATGGCGAAGGTTGGGGGTGGGGTGGGTTTGCGAGAGAGGCGACGGTGGGCGCCAGAAGAAAAGAGGAGAAGCAAATAGAGGCGGACTTGCGGTGTACATGGGAGCGGTGTTAGAACTTTGGAAGAGGAGATGGAGGCGATTCGCAGGAGGAGATATCAACTGCCGATTCGCGGCACCTGGTAGACACGTGGCACAAATCGAGTTAGTGGCCCTACCTGCAATATCCGTGGCCCACTCGACCGACGGATCCGCGTTTGGACCGACGATGGCTATAGAAAGCAAAAAAAATATCGGCACCGTGGCCCACTTGATGGACGGCCTCGAGGGCTTGAACTAGTACAGTGACCTAGGGCTGACCCATTTTCAACAAAGGCCCTAGTTACCGAAAGGCCCATAACAAGCTGGCCCATGTTCAGTTGAGGGGAAAGAAAGGTGTGCTCAAATGCAATCGGTTAAAACCAGATTATATAATTTATTTATTTTAAATGTCTAACCCAACTCTACGGGGGTGTTTGGCAATAATAAAAACTTTTCACCTAAAACTTTTTAATCTAAAACTTTTCATTATCTACAACTTTTCTATTTTTTAATTATTTTTTTACATCTTCTAACACAAACTACCCTACTTTTCAATCATTTCTACACAATTACCTATACAACTAACCTATCTATTTTAACTTTATCCTCTTTACTCCTCGTCATTACCCCTATCATATCACATCATTTAACAACTTTTATTCTTCAAAACTTTTCACTAAAAGTTTTATTCATTCCCAAACACACCCTATATATTATACACCTCATGTCTGCCCGCTTTCTCCGGAAGGAGGCAATCTAAGCGATCTCTGCTTTCTCTCTTAGCTCACTTTTTTTCCTTTTGAATGTGTGTGGGATATGTTTTTTAAATGTCTAGCCCAAGCCTATATACTTAATGGGCTATAACTTTCATGTCTACATTCCTTCTTGAGAATGAGGCGATCTAAGCAATGCCTACTCGCCCACTAGCAAGTCTTTCTTGGCTCACTTTTTTCCTTTTGAATGTGTCTGGGATATTGTAAACCCAACCCCATATATTATCCCCCAACTTTCATGCCTACCTTCCTTCTCGAGATGGAGGCAATCTAAGCTATGCCTGCTTGCCCACTTACAAGTCCCTCTTGGCTCATTTTTTTTCTTTTGAATGTGTTTGAAAAGCAATAAAAAGTTTTATGAATAAAAATTGTAAAATAATATGATATGATAAAGGTAATAACTAAAAGTAAAAAATAAAAATAAAAATAAATAGTTTAGTTGTATAGATAGTTATGTAGAAATTATTAAAAATTAAAGTAGTTGTATAGAATTGTATAGAAAAATATAAACAAATGATTAAAAAATAATATAGGAGTTATTTTGATAGTACAAAAACTTAAGAACGAGTATAAAACTTTTCAAAATAAATGGAGGCTTTAGCAAAGTTGTCTAATTCAACTGTGACTAATGTATCTGAGCATGACAAATGATAGAGAATTTACTTATCTGGACATTGTCAATGGTCATTACATAGGTGGCATGTGCATTTAAGTAACACTTTTTGCCATTTTAGCATCTATGCAACCCTCTTATTAGTGGAGAACCTTATAGTTGGCATGCATGTCCCATGGTTAATGTATTTAATGAGCTACCCCGTAATAGATGATTGATGTTAGTTCTCTGTCATACACCATTAATGCTTTGAGTTTTTAAGCTGAGAAAAAACATCACCAAGTTTTATGTATATCCAAATAGGCCCATTATTATAAATAGTGAAAAATTTTAGATAAAAAAAATTATAGATATTTTTCTTCATGGCCAAACATGCCCTTTATCTACCACAAAAGATTGTCCCTTCCGCCGCTAAGGTTATCTTCTCCAACGACAACGTGTTCTCATTTTCATTAGCTACTCTTCTTTTTTTCTCAACTTTTTTATATTTTTCACGAGTGCCTCCACAATCATCGGCATTTGTCTCATGCCCTTACCAATTTTTCTTTTTCTCTAACGAATCTTGATTTTCCTTTTTATTTAATTTTTTATATGATCATTTACCCGTTAATATATTTTAATCTGCTCCAGGTTACCTATTCCAAATTAATCTATCTTTCGATTTTCCCTTGTGGTGTTATTTTTTGCTCCCTTCTGCTTTCAGCAAGAGACAGTCACAAAGAGGAATTTTCTTTCTATTTGATCATTTATGCTCGTTGTGATGGTGAAAACTTGAACTTTTTTCAAAAAAATTCTTTTAGTTATTTCAAAGAGGCGGCTAGAGATGGGAGGCGTTTTAGCAGCCAAAAATCTCTAATTGTATATTTAATAGTTTTCTAACAAATTGCAATAAATAATTCAAAAAGTATTAAACCATACAACATCCTACTCATTTTATCCAATGAATTATCGAACAAATAACAATCTCGAAAATATTCCAAAGTTGAATAATACTCAAAAAGTAGTGTACAAAGAAGGTGCTGAAAATGTTGCACCAATGAATATTTGACGGTGCTGATACCAATTCATCTCCATCTCCATCTTTCCCTGTCCACCCATCAACAAACATAAATTAACAACCACCAATAACACAGACATGGTTGAGATTACTCATGCATGCCTAGTTAGCATGCAAAATACCGAGCGAGGGTGGGTGTGTCAATAGAATTAAATTAATATAGATATCAACCAAATCATCAATTTAGATAGATCAATAAAATTTTGAATTTGCAAGTAGCGCAGGCAATGCTGCTCCATTAAATGTTGAATATTATTGGATTGAAATTGATATTAGCAAACTAAATGCCAAAGCAAGAAGATTTCAATAAAAGAAAAGGAGAAACTTTAGAGTTTCTAGAATTGAAAAAAATTAGTTATTGATGATAGGAAGAGGAAAGAAGGAGGAGATGATCTCAGGGCCGTCTGCACTCCAAATGAGATTTTACCATGAAATGTTGAGGGTTGCAAGAGCTAGGTAGAAGGCTGTGTGAGGTCAAAGTGAGAGAGAGATGAGAGGGTTGCAGGCATTTTTCTTTTTCACTGTCTTTTTTAATTTTTTGCAAAAAAGTCATAGATTGCAGGACTAAAACATAAAATTTAGGATGGGCTAGCTGACTAAGCGCGGGGGCGCACCGGAGCGCTACTCTTCTTATCGACGTATCCAATAATTTTAGAAAACTTCAAATAGTTGTTTATGTTGGTTTCTGAATTTGACAATGACGTCGAACAAAATTAAGATATGTTCCTCATAAGCATGGGAAGAATATCTGACGCCTATCATTTTTATGAAGAACTATTTTACATAAATAAAAAAAGGTCATTGTTGTTTTTTTTTTTTAGAATTTTTAAAAAATAAATCAGGCTTGTTCAAGTCTCAAGATCACCCCATTCTATATGGGATGGGATGGAATTTGTTATTTTAGAAAAAAAATTCAATTTCCATTTATTTTTTTTTAATATACGACGATACAATTTCTAATATTATTTTCTTATTTGTTATATAATTTTTTTATTTTCTAAAATGCAATGACTTTTCTTGATCGAATCTACCGCATTTCATTTCATTTCATTCCATTCCACTCCATTCCATTGGAGTAGAAAATGACTGACTCTGTTGGAAGTGGGGATGAAATAGCTGATCAGTTCAACGTCCGCCCAAGTATTGCCACTTCGGTTTCAACTCATCAATGCACACATCAGTCCACAGTCCATTTTTTTTTTTTTTTTTTCGATAGAGCACAGTCCGCATTTTTAACAATGCACGCATTTAACCATTTGATTTTCAAGCAATCATGTCCAATTGCCAACTGGGAAGGGCTATTTCATCGTTGGCATAGGTGCCCTCAGTTTTGACATAATCGCACTTGTGACCGTATGAAATTACTCTTGCAAGGATAATTAGTATACCGTTGTTGTGTGTGGACGACAATGGGAAAAAAAAATTATTATGATACGCGTATATGTCTTTTAATCTAGTACTTAGTATCGGATTATACACTGAATTGGTACTTAACTGATAACAAATTCATGTATTTTGTAATTGTTAATATATTTTTTTTCACTTTATGTGAGTTCGGATATATTTGTTTCACGTATTAATGAAGTGAATGACTATTTTTAAAAAGTATATTTAGTTCACATACAAAAATTCACACTTTTTGAATTTTTATAATTTCAAAAATGACTAATTTCAAATGTACCCATTTCATTTGCCCTTAATTACAAGTACACTTAAGTTTAAAAATTTTCTCATACACCATTAAGTGTCTCATTAATTTCAAATATAGTAGTAAGAAACATTTAATAATTTTAAAATTCCAAAATACTCTTGGTTGATCTAACATTTATTGTCACTATTGTTGCATCCATACCTTCAAAAACTCATTTATCTTAATTTTCTCAAGTTAAATGGGTTTCTATCACACTACTAAACTCTATCATAAGTGGAAGATTACCATTATCAAATTATAAAGGATAGTTTGGACAATTCTTATGATAAATAATGATGATTTTTAATCATGCTTGACGAAATGGATAAAGATAAAATTTCATCTGTTTTTAGTGGGTATATTTGAAACTTTTGAAATTTAGTGATTATATTCGTAATTGAAGGCAATGTAGTAGGTGTATTTGTAATTAATCCTTTTTAAAATAAAAAATTTTCATACATTTCATTGCTAAGGATTATGAAATTGGAGAACAAAATTTATTTTTAAAATTTTATAAATGTATATAAAAATCCAAAAAAATATTTGTAATAAACTAATACAACTGGATCTACATAAAAACGAAAAATATATATTTAATTGTAATACTTTTTATATGGGTCCTATATGATAGTTTATACACTAAAGTAAGTACTAAACATGTAGGAGAATATATATTTGTTTTGTGTAAGCACTCGCGAGTCTCAGTGTAATTGGGTATTAGATTTTCTTGACAAAATTTTTTACCAAAATTGAAACAAAGAAGCCACCACGGCAGCAACCCAATGGTAGCTCCCATTTCGGCCTTTGGTACTAACAGGAGTTCGAAAACACAGTAGCAGCGATTATCGCATGGAGTGGGGATGGCGTTAGGTCTCCCCAAAATTCTACGTGGGAGCGTCCGACAGGTGAGATTATTAGGAATTGTTGTCAGAAAAAATTAGAATATTCATACATGTTTGTAGGATATTGTTAGGAAATTGCAAAAAGATCTTAAGGACTAATTGTAATACGAGTTCAGATAATGTAAAATATAATAAAAAAATTCGAAAGAGAGACAAAAGCAACGGCCAGTAGTTAATCTAGTACAACAGTAGCAGAATCTCGGTAAGAATTATGAGATATTAATAGTAGACAAGTTCAACTGGCAAAGGAACCATGCAACTAGGACAATGTCTTTGGTCTGGAATGCCATGTAAAGTACGATACATTAGTGATGTACCAAAGCAAGTGTTTGCAACTTGATTTGGATGATCCTGATGTCAGATTTATGTGTTTTAGATGTTGATTTTTGTATTTTAAGGTGTTGTGAACAATGTTGGTGGGTTAGAGTTAGCATTTTTTGGTTTGGTTGTGCAGATATGATGGGATATGCAAATCAACGATATGATATCGAAATCAATATTTCTAATATTTATTTTTTTCAAAAAAAATTTCTAATATTAAGATTTGAATATTTCCATTATGATTCAATGAATGGTGCAAATCAAGAAAATACTGCATCGATATGTATGGTTAGGTTAAATTATGTATATTAATCTTGATTAAAATGAATCAACTTCGATTTCATTTGAAACAACAATCCGTAAATAGATCTAATATAATCACATAATTAATATTGCATAGAGATAATTTGAACCAAGGTAAAGAGAGTATTTCATGAAAGCATGAATGTTTTACATTGTTTTGTTATCTATTGTTATGTCAATATCGATGATGCATTCACTTCAAAAATATATATAGAGTCTCGATTTTATGAGCTTAATGTCGCTTTGCTAAGTTACAACTTTTTATTATTATCCGGAGGATCTAACATGAGTAGCCTAGCCATTGGATTGCTCATGAAATGAGAGGAAATTGCGGCTAGGTTGCAGCTACAGTTTGTTGTGTGCAGAGCAAGTGCTATCACTCTCCTAAAAAAAAGGCAAAGCAGCCCATGAATTAAAAAAGGCAGCGAGCATTTGAATCCCAGAAAAAAACACACAAAGGAGAGAGGATGCCTCTTGCGGTAGTCACTCCTATTGCTCCCGTCGCTGTGCGAAAGGTGCCGGAGTGGGAGAAGGCAAGTTGCTGCAACAAAAAAGAGAGGTATGAAGAAATTTTCCTCTTTTTCATTTCTTCCCCGTAAATCTCCTCTTCTCACGTGGGAAAAAGAGAGGAACTGAATGTTGCTCTGCTACGTATACCAAAAAGTCTCTTCTGTTCTGCTACAAGCCTATAATGATCACGGCAATTGTTGATCAGTGACAAAAAATCGACGATTTATGAGAGGCAACACTAGTAATGGAGACGATCAACCTTATTCCCGGATTTTGACTTCTATTGCACAATACTGTATAATCTTTTTTTTTACTTATTCCTAGAGACAAGCGAGTTATAAATGCTAGATAATCTTACATTATCTGGTTCCATGCCTACCAAAAAAAATTTCTTGAATCCTAACTTGTCTTGATTTCTTGTAAATTACAATGAAATCTATTTTTTGAGTTCTTTAGCTTACCAAGACTTCATTTGATGTTATTTGTAATAAATAAAAATTTTATTTTATTCTCTTTCCTGATAATAACCATCACCATCTATTCCATATAATAATTTAACTTTCAATAACACTACTATTAACCTTTAAAGTGTGTTTTAGACCTTCACATGAGGGGCATGGGATGGGGGTTGCACGCTGTAAATTTATTTGAATTTTTATATGATGATCAATATTTCACATGCTTCATTTGAGAGTTGAAATCTATAAGTTTGTTTAAATTGACTTGCACTTGGATTAAGTTCATTAGCAAAATTGCAAATAAATTTGCACATGCTGATCTCTTTCTTTGTTATGATAGTTGTATAATAGTACATACTTTCAATATGGATGACCATGTACAAAAAGACCAAATGGAGCACATTGATGATCTATAGGAAAGAGTTGGTGATATTAATGCAGCCAAGTTGCAACGAAGACCTTTGTCCCAAATGCACCACTTGAAGTGAAGTATTGGCCAAAAATTTGCTATCGTTGAAGAGAGATAAAGTTTTACAATACTTATGCATTTTATTCTGGGTTCAGTGTAAGAAAAGATCAACAACAGAAGTCAAAATCAAGAAAAGTTTTCAAGTGTTTACTCTTATATTCAAGGGCTAGCGTGAAGAAAGCACTAGTAATTGCCATTAGAGGAGGTGGTACAAGAAAGCCTCGTGAGCACACTTGTGTGATTGTCCGGCAAGGTTCACTATAATTTTGTGAAAAGGAAAAAGCAATTTCCAAGTGACTCATTTTAAGGAGGCTCATAATCATCTGCGTTTAACACTAACAAAGACTCATTATTCACGTTCTAGCATAAGCATATCAGAAGATCACTTTAATAAGCTTAAAAGTATGAGAGCTTCTGGCATTTGTGTATTAACATCTATCAATTTTTTACAATCTAATTTAGGGGGATATGCGGAACTTGGATATACAGAAAGAGATGCTCGGAATGTCTTATTGAGGAAGTGATAAGCTATGCATGGTATCGATGTTGATGCATTGTTGAATTTTTTTCAGATGAGAAGAAAAGATGATGGGAACTTCATGTATGAGATACGAGTAAATGAGAATATTCGGACGTTGTTTTGCTTTCGGGCATATGGAAAATCAAAATATCATTTCTTTTGACATAACTTACTGGATGATATTCAAAAATCGTAACTTAGCAAAGTGACAATTAGGCATATAAAATCGAGACTCATATACATATATATATACCAATGATACATAAATAATGTATAGACATGGATTGATTTTCATTAAGGTTTGCATTGGACGATGATTTGAACCTCCATAATACAATGACATTTTTTTATTGGTAATTTTTACATTCATCTCAACACATATTACACTGAAGTTCTGAGAAATTCTTACAAATCTGGAGACACACAGCTCCCCCTAAGAAATCCAGAGACATAGCTCCGCCGAAGAATAAGGAAGATACAACTTCCAACAATTAAACAGGAGACCACAGCTCCTACTAACAATTTTTTCTACTTCCGGCCGAAATCCCATGCACGGGAGTCGAACCAAGCACCGCACATCCAACGCCTGCTTTATCGGGCCTGCGGTGAAGCTCGGTTGGTTAATACAATGACATTTAATTGTGCTACAAATTTAAAAATTTTAAAAATAATATGGTGTTGAGGAACTAAATATAATTTACATTTAGCTGATAAATCGATGCATGCCATGTGCATAATTTAGTGCACAATACATAGGTTAAGTGCGTGAATTTGGATGCGTGCAAGAGGAATACACGAGAAGATGGTGAGTGCAAGAATGGGTGGAACATTTTTACTCGTATAACAATCTAAATAAAAGAATTTATTATAGAAGCATATGGCAATAGCACGAAAAGTTTGTGGATCTGGCCTATCCAATATATAATTGTGATGGTTTGAGTAATGTACAAATGATGACTGGTTTCATTAGTAGCTTTTATAGTAGAGATAAGGAAGACAAAAAGATGCAAAATAATAAGTGCACTTTTTGATCTCTAATGGTAATAGTTTAATCTATTTAAATACCAACAAATAGAAAAATGGCTCCACGAGATGACATAATCATTGATTATGCAAGTATTTATAGAGATACGTAGTCATATTTAGTTGAAGCAAGAGAATTGATGGCCAACATTGAAGCCTATTTTTTTAGAAATTATCTTGATATGTGTAGAATCAAAACATAAATGTAACTTTTTAGGATTTTAGTAGTTTATATTGTGTATGAGTTTGACGTAATAGTTCATATGTAAGAGTGGGTGGTCCATTCATAAGGGAGTTCATGTTGATTTTGCATAAATGTTTATAAGTACTTATATAATAGACTATAACTAGGTTTTACTTTTGTATGACCTTTTTCTATTTTTAATATTTTGGTGTTTTATGAAAATATACTTCACCTATTGTATTTAATATTATTTTTTTGATTAAAGTATCTAGTATCATTTATATTATCACAGAAACTCTTTCGTTTGTATATTATTATTGTGCATGGGCATGAGCCTATTTACAAAGGCATAAAATTACCGTACTAAAATAGTTTAATGCTAGATATTAATTTTAATTTTGTATTTCAAACATTTGAACCATTCAAAATATCATTATTATATAGACATATATATACATATATCTACAAAGTATTACTATATCCTAACAAATATCTGATGGATTTAAGCATTTTGTTATAAATTACATGTGATTATAGATTTTGAGCAAATGTGGCTCATGCATATATTTTATTTGAATACATTTGTCTCCTTGTCTAAATAAATAATGTTCAATATAATTAATGAAGTTGATTTTTGATTAAACATCAATATATTAAAATAAAAAGGATCATATACAACCACTTTTATGCAACTTATTTATATAGAAGTGAGATCATAAGTTATAAATCTAGTAAAACATTAGGGATGAGCTTAGAGAGATAAAAGAATTATACTAACAAGATATGAGAGATTAGGTGTCTTGATGGAGAGTAAAAGAAAGAATTATGAATATGCCTCAACTAGAAAAATTTACTCGACAGAGAAAACAAGGGTGAATTGTTCTATTTGTATCTTTATATATTATTTATTATAATGAATTGTTATTTTAATGTAAATATATGTGCTTTGTATGCACGGGGCTTAATTTTATGCAATTGGTTGAAAATGGGGTAATTTTTTATTGGTTATAAATATAATTTTTTATTTTTTATAAAACTATTATATGAAATGCATATAATATATAAACTAAGTTTTATCATTTTTAAATACATACATACTTTTTGAATTTCAATCACTTAGTCAATTTTGGGATTTGAAAATGACAAAAATACTATAAGTGCAATTTCGTATTCGGTTTTTCCAAACTCGCCTAACTCGAGCTAGTTTCAAAACTAAGTTTGGATTTTATTTTTAAGAATTTTTCAAAATTGATCGTATTTCAACGCAACTAGGGAAAAACCGAAACTAATACCGGATTTATATCAACCTGATACCAAAACCCAATTCAATCTAAACCTGACATACCCCTGATTAGTTCTTCCATGTAATCATAGCCAAATTAAATTATAAAATATTTATTTTAAAACCTAAATATCATCCACATTTGTCCATAAAAAATTAAATTTATTGCATTTACATTAACTTAATTTGTAAATAATTACAAATATAACAACTATTTAAAATCGGTGATGCCGCTATGAAGCCTCTTTTCCATGTAACTTTTTTTATTTTCAACATCTAGATGGTTGATAAAAAAAAATCTACTTCATCTATTATGTTTAGCATTACTCATATTATTATAAAAATTCTTTTATTTGTCTAATATCATTGTATATGAGTCTCATCTATAAATATGTAAAATCAACGTAATAAAATAATTTAATGCTAAATATCAATTTTTAAGTAGTATTTTCAACATCTAAACCATCTAAACTATTATTGTTATATAAAAACATGATTATATAAATTATTGTTACATTTTAATATACACATAAATGGATCTAAGCATTTCTCTAATCTACACATGAATGTATTTATTTTTGAACAAATATAGCCTATGCACATATTAGATTCAAATGAAACTTAGTCTCATAATTAAATAAATAATGTTAAATATAATGAATGGATCGAATTTTTTATTAAGTATTAAAATTTTAAAATTTGAAAGGGTTACATGGAACTGCTTCTATATAACCTGGTTATGTAGAAACATGCCCGATTTAAAATTATTGTATACATACTAATTAAATATGATATATATAATTCTTACTTTTATTAATTTTGTTTGGATAGTGATTTCATGTATTCTTTTTTTTAATCTTGATTGTCGATGGTAAATTTATTATATTCATTTAGTATATCATAGGTTATATAAATATATTCATGTGTAAATATTTAGATATAAGTTATTATAATCAAAAGTATATTTCAAAATTAATTGGTGTAAATGAAATAATGTTCGAATATTTTGTTATTTTTATCGGTAAATTTCAACTTTTGTTGATTTGAAAGTAACCTAAAACCAATGTCAACTTGGTCTAAACCCAGATTCCAATAAAATGATTAGGGTTTGCTTTCAACTAACTTCGTAGGCTTAGAGGTCTAGGTTCACCTAAATCCAATACAACCTTACCCAAATTGCAACTAATATAAAGCACTCATGTCTTTGAAATTCATATATATATATAGGGATTTATTCTAGTGCATGCGACTGCACCGTGCAGTCCATGCACTGTGGGCCACACCTGATCATAAATGAAAAATCGACCTCACCCATTGTATTTAGAATTGTTCACTTTAATAGTATACCAATTTTCATCCAAATCCAACATGTGTGCAGTCTCCATCTTAAAATAGTGCAAAATCAATTTAATAAAATAGTTTAATGTAAATATCAAGTTTAAAGTAGTTTTTTCAACATCTAAACCATCTAAAGTATGATTTATATATGGATAAATGAGTGTATAAAGTTTTATTACAATCTAACATGTGTGAGGTCCATTTTACAGCGTACTGCACATGATCGGATCTCATATATATATATATGCATCTATGGATTATATATGTTTAGGATAATAGATTAATTTTTTTTAAAAACCAATTTTTACCTATCCGAAATGGGACTCAATGTATTATCTCGTGCGTGTGTTTGTGTATATTTGGCACTAATTGACTATAAGAATCTACTAAATAAGTGACATGACCGGAAATCATGTTTCATAATGCATTGGAAGACGGAAAAACAAGTATTTGAAATAGACAACTAGATTTTAAAATTCATCCAAAATCACACACGTGCCCAAAAAAAAAAAAAGGAAAAGGAAAATTTTGGGCGTCCAATTCAGTCTAAAGGAAATGAACAGAAATCAGCACAACGAACAACTATAAAGTGAAGTTATAGAGTGCTCACTAAATTTTTACTGTTAACCTCTTTTTGGCGAGTGCAAGTGGCTGAAGTCAATATGTAGTCGAATTAAATTATGTAAAAATAAATTAAATGAAAATGAATTATTGTACAATAAATCTACAATATATGAAAGAATAGAATAATAAGCGGTTAAGTTAATAAGCATGCATGTGGTGGCCATCGGATTATCTTGACAATTGGTTAATTGGAGGAAGTCATGTTCGTGAGAAATCAGGTCCACTACTTTGAATGAGCAAGAGATCTAGACAAAGCCGTGGCCACGATTCAGGCTTACCATCAAAGGAGAATCGAGCAACGTGGAGACTCTGCTAAGAGAATATCCTATTCCTGCTACAGTGTTACCCCTTCTAAGGAGGACGGGGAAACATTTTTTAATGCGGCCACTTAAGCGGCCAACACAGAAATCATAAAGCCAAACAATGTAATCCAAGCTATTTGGAGACTGGTCAGGAAGCTGTAAATTGTAATGGCCGGACATCCACCAACAAATGTAATTAGGTATATCAACTGATCCCACGGCTCTCCACACCCATAACTACTTGCGAGTACACAACACAATTCATTGCCTTGTTGGCACTAATTTGTACGGTAAAGAAGCTGTTTTCAAGAGTAATTTTGTACTTTACATATGCTTTTTCTTTTTAATCATTATATCGAGCCCTCTAAAAATTTTCCAAACTGCAAACGGTTTACAAGATTTATTGCACTCAAACTAAAATCATTACAATGATTACAGAAGGGTGTTTCTTCTCCTTTTTCCAGAATAATCGAGTCTTCTTTGTTTTCAACTCAACCCATAATACTAGTTTTGAGAAATTTATACCCGTTCTAAATTCATTGCACTTGTATCAAAGCTACTGTCTTGAGAAAGACAGAATATCAGATACAAAAGAATAAGAGTATTCTATTTCTTATGATAGCTTGATGTGTATGCTAAATTTCGTAAGTTGTTGGTAGTTTTGAAAAAAATTTAAAACATGGGTATTACTGCAATTAGATTAAAAAATTGTAGATATAAATACATGAGGAATGGTTCAACACTTCTGTAACCATCCTATAACATTAAATCTTCTTTCACCATCTGTGAAGTACCTAAGTAGCTTGCCATGTGGATGAAGCTTGAATTTTCTGAGTTAATTTTAAATATACTCATTATATTTACCTTTAATTATAAATATATTTATTAAATTTGAAAACTTTCACATATGCCTATAAGTATGAATGAAATTTCAAATATATTCATTATTATAGTTATAAACGTTTAAAAATTTTAAAATATCAAAATACTCATGATGAATTAACATTTACTGTGATTTGTGCACTATTTAGACATTTAAAACTCATTTTGTCTAGCTTTTCTTTCACATTAGGGGTGTGTTTGATTGAGGATAAAACTTTTGATGAAAAGTTTTTGAGGTAGAAGTTATCACATTGATAGAAAATGATATGATGTAATAGGAATAATAATGAGAAATAAAGAGAATAAAGTTAAAATAGATAGGTTAGTTGTATAGATAATTGTGTAGAAATGATTAAAAAGTAGGGTAGTTTGTATAGGAAAATGTGAAAAAATAATTAAAAAATAGAGTAGTTATGGAGGATGAAAAGTTTTAGATTGAAAAGTTTTTATTGACATATTTATATCCCAAACAAACACACTCTAGATGTATTGCCATTATATTGTTCGATTTCTATCATAGTTGAATAACTATTATTATTAAATAATAAGCGGTATTTTGGACATTTCGTATAATGGATAACGATGATTTTTAATCATGCTCGACGAAATAAGTATATTTGAAATTTCACTTATACTTAGTGGATATATGTAAAAATTTTCTAACTAAATGGATATATTTGTAATTAAAGACAAATGTAGTAAGCATATTTGAAATTAACTTTTTTTTTTAATTCATGATGTAGCAGGAATTAATACATCTGTATAAACATCATTGGCAATGGCTCTTTGACAAGCGGATGAGGCAGCAGGCAAGCTTTCCCCAAATTGGTTATGTCCCGTGGGAACTTATTATTTAACGGACCCAAGAAACATGAATTTGTGCTAATTTCGGGTTAATCTACATGTCATCCTTTTATTTCTCAATGTTTATGAGTATCTATTCATTTCTATGCTCGTCATTCCTGTCAAATCCTTAAGCCGGGTGCTTGTTATTAGAAAACAAAGGAGGGCTGATTATGAGCGACAGATGGAGCGGAGCACGTGACACGAGGAGACAATGGAAGGGAAGGGAAGGGAAGGGAAGGCGAGGAAGCAGTGTGGGGACCGGAAGAGCCCGTCGCTGTTAGTAGCCGCCAAAGGGCCGTACGACGGGGGAGAATCGAATCCTAATCATTACTTTCTTCCCAAGCTTCCCTTTTGGGTGGTCTGCGAGGGAGCCGATGACCAGGACCAACGTTCGCCTTCTACAGCTAGTTTCCGGTAACTTCCACCGGCACGCCTTCCACATTCCTCGGCTCCCTCGCTCTGCGCTGCCCGGCTCTGCCCTGCCGCCGAATTCGCCGCTCCCAAACACACTTGTCTTTTTAAAGTCGTTTTCTTCCTCCCAACTGCTCCGGTTAGCAGGTAAATCCGAAGCCACGCCGACGGTGGAGATCATCGACAGGCTGTGAAATTAGTGGGAGTAGACGAATAGCCTTATCATCAAAAGTAGGTGACTTTTTTTATCCATCAAAGGTATGTGTTTAATCTGCCATGCCTATGTAAAAATGGCAACCAAGAACACCCCACCAACTGAACCAATGGCTAGAATTAGCAGTGCTGATTTCCTTCTGATCTTTCCCACTCGAAAATGGAAGTTCAAAAGCTCCTTACCAACCATTCTGCAGTCACTATGATTTGGATTTAGTCGGGAATTAATTACTACCTTGATCAACTCAATGCTACGCTGGGTGATTTGAAGGTTAGCAATGTGCCTTTTGCATGTTACAAACTTTTGAATAAAAAATTTTTAATACAAAAATTTTTGAAATAAAAGAAAATAATGTAACATAACGTAAATAAAGATTAATAAATATAAAATAAAGTTAAAACAGATAAATTAGTTATGACCAGTTGTGTATAAATGATTTAAAAGTATAATATTTGTATAAAAAGATATAAAAAGTTAATTAAAAATAGGATAGTTGAATAAAAGTAAAATTTTTTTGATAAAAATGTTGTAATTTCAAAAGTTTCCTGTGTTGTCTAATATATCCATAATATATTTCATTTATTTTATAATTGACTTTGAGCATGTTCAGAGATACTTCAAATTTGTCGAGCTAAAACTTTTCATATTTTATAATTATTTTATTATTCTAATATTAATTAATTCAGCAGGATAATTATTCTATTATTCTAATATTAATTAATTCATCAGGATGGGTACATGTGAATGACCTATGCTAGAAGTTCAATCCTTCGATTTTGGAAATTATAATAGATAAGTAGAATATACACGCACATTTAACTATTACTGTGGTGGTGTATGAATATTTTAACTAGACATTAATTTCCAGGTCTCATATTTTATAACAATGCATCACACCAAGATTTTATTGATTGGGCTGGAGGGAATGTTGTCATACCTGAACGAAGGGCTTTTTCATGCTGCGGGTGTATTTGGCAGCTCCTCCAATTTGCACAGGAATGTCGATCAGACAAGTACGTTGCTGTCTAAGCTCTAGATCAGACGCTGCAGAAAGTAACACACGATTACGAGAAAAGTACAAGAGGAAATTTCCTTGAAGCAGATGCCGTGTCAGACCTCTCTTCCACCTATAGATGAGAGAGAGACACACACACATCATCACCCATTAAAATCCTTCTCCTCTCGCTAGCTCTAGTACATTCCGCCACACCAAAAATCCGAACAGAGAAAGACAAGGGGGGTGTGAGTGATCACAGCACAGCAATGCGCGGTAGGAAGAGCTGCAGACGGAAAGGGGTAGCCAAGGAAAGGAAAGTTCCTCGACGGGGAATGGGAGTGGCTCGTCTTGAGAGGATGAGGCTTCTGGAACAGAAGGGTACTTGTTTCGTGATGGAAGATGGAGAAGATGTAGAGAAGACAGTGAGGACGAAGACAAGGGCTCCTCCTTTTCCCTGTTTTGCGTCTTTGCCCTACTTAGTCCAACGTTTTCCTTATCAGGTTTTCATCTCAACTTCCACCCAATATTCTCTTCTTGAGGTTGGAAACAAGCACCTATGCCATTGTTGACGGTGGTGCATATGTTTTTGCAGGTTGGCGTAGAGCGTGGAGCATTTGAACTGGCCTGGAACAGAGGCATTGGGCAGTGCCAGTTCTTGGAGTCGAGTATTATGACGACCAGACCCAGCTCCATGCTACCAGCACCTATGGTATGTGTATCCATTCATATTCACGTACTGAATTAACGGGCACGTGCAAGGCTGATAGCTATAGAAATATATATATCAAGTTCACACGTTCCATCTCTATGCATGCATGTGCAGTTGAGGATTTGAGATTTTTTTTCCCCCGTTTTCCATGACTGGTTGGTTTCTTTAATAATTTTACACCATTTAAGAAGTGGTCGATCCCATGAAAAGGAGTCCGGCCCTTCAGATGGCCCAAAAAAAAAAAAAAAAAAGAGTTGCAGCAAGATGGGTAGAACCTATAAAAATCTGTCCGGACGAGAAAGGTGAATTAAATCAATGGAGATATACGGAAGAAACACCAAAAGAAAAATGGGTGTTAAGTAGAATGAAAGGGCTTTTATGGAGGGAAATTTTGTAAATCTAGCTGGCCTTTTTATAGGCCTTGATGAAATGTGTCATGTGCGGCTACCAAGTCAAAGAGTAGTAACAGCAGGTAATACGTGCTTTGGACGATCGGTATCAACCGATTGCGAGTGTTTAGTTGCAACTTTCCCTGTAATGATGGTTTAATAGATTTACTTTTTGAGGTGTGGGTATTTATAAAAAATTCCCTTCATATGAGGGTTGTGAAGAGCGCTTGATTGTAACATTAGTTGTCACATTATATAAAATACCACTAAAAATAATTCAAGACTAGTAATGTGAATATATATATATATATATATATATATATATTTACAAATAGAAATTAAGTGGGTTTACTGTGGATAATATACGGCCATAAAGAATACTTTTGTAGTTCATGATGAAAATATCACGTGCAACATTGCGTATCAAGTGCCATACAGGACCGGTGTGTCAAACAAGTCTAGTCGAGCAGAATGAAAATGCAGGATCGTTAAAGATACCTGATATTTTGTTTTTCTGCTGTGGGGCAGGAGAGGAATATGGATCGAGTTTATACAATCCCTAGCGATTTCTGCTTCACATCTACGTCGATAGACGGAAACAACATGATCAATCAGCTGGGCTATACTGCTGCTAATTTTGCTGCTACAACGTAAATATCGCCTCGTCGCAAAAGATTTTATTTAAGATGATTTTTTAAAGTTTATTTGACGCATATTTGAAATATCAGGAAATTGCAAGGTAACTGCATCCAGACTTCAAATTGGAGCGACACGTGTCTCGATCTCAGTCTATCAACAGCCCATAACGTAAGCCAAGGGGGGAGAAATCTTTTCCAAGAAAATCAGGTAAGCCCCTTTCGTTACTCTTTTTCATCTAACCTCCCAACTGCATTTCCTTATTATCCACCGCGAAAAGTTCTTATATACAATCACTTTTTTGCAGCCAAATATTATTTGCTGAATAAAACGGTAAATACGGCCACCTATGCAGTAAACATTAATATCATTTGCAGTATAACGGATATAAGTGCACATGCTGTTATACGCAGCTAAATTGTAATGTTATATGCAGCAAAGTTTTTTATAAAAAAAAATTACAGCATTTCGTCATATGTCACAGTGAAAAGGTAGAAAAGTAGTAGCCATGATTTACCTGAGCGATATAAAAGTACCAGAAGCAAAATTTATATTGTTTGCAGCTAATGTTTTTGCTGCATTTAACGAAGGTTGATTGTAGAATTGGAATTTTTTTTCATTTTTTTTTTTGGGACAAGGTACACAGAGTATAAAGGGAAAGAAAAATATGAAAGAAAGACAGAAGAAAAAATTTATACTGCAAGGTAAATAAAAATGGACTAAATTTTAAGAAAAAAGTAGCTAACAGCGTGAAATATTAGATCTCTAAAAGTAAACAACATGGCATATCAAAAATCTATATAGAATACTATCTCAAAAAATATATACACAGAATAAAAATGTTGGCAATGTCACTGGTGAGTTTAACCTTCCTAGGAGAATTTTTCAGGAAAAAAATGCAAAATAACACTTGAAGAAGATCCAAACTAAGGGTGCATTTGCTAGTTAGGAAGAAAAAAATTTTAAAAAAAAGTTTGGAAAAGTGGAAAGGTGATATGATATGACAAGGTTAATGATTATGTGTAAAGAAAATAAAATTAAAATAGATAAAGTAATTATATGAAAATATATGAAAAATGATTAAAAATATGATGACTATATAAACAAATGTGAAAATTAGAGAAAAATTTTATTATCTTTTTCACCTTTTTTCTTCTAACAAACACACCCTATTAAACTTATATACATTTTAAAAAAAATTTAAGTAATTTATAAAAGATGATTCAAATTGAAATAATAATTAACATATGCAAATTTTACAGAAATTAAATCTTTTAATTTACTCCCACAAACTCATAGGCAGTGGAATTATTTCTAAGTTTACTTAGACCATGTATTTGATCAAAAAATAAAGTTGAAGTATGATTAGTTAGAAATATTTCTAACCTACGTCAAAAATAGAAATGCTTCCTGAGCAAGATAACTCAATGAAATTTAAACCACCTAACATGTTTAACATACCATATTTGGTTAAATAAAAAATTCGCCATTAACTATTATGATATGCGATAATATTAGTATCAATTACCAATCCACATATATATTAGTTATTTTGAAATGATTTTGACTTAAGATATGGTTTAAATTTCACAAAATCACTTTGAAGTAAGCCTAAATCAAGCATCTTCAATTGTTAGGCAAGTTGAAAACTTTTACAACTCGTCATACTTCTACAAAGACTCGAGGCTTATGTATAAATGATCCAAATCCGACGTTATAAAGATTTGAGGCATATGCATGCATACTCGAAATGAGACTCTTTTAGGCGGATGGTTTAGAAATAAATACCTCATGAAGCTGCGAGCTTGCGAATGTATGTGTATCAGTGTATGTGGCAGCAGCCAGCAGTTAACATATTTTTGGAATCACATGTGTGGCGACAGGAAATGAGAGGCGTAGCAGCGGGAATTCCGAGGGCCGGAGTCGGATTGGAGCTGATGGAAACGGAAAAGAGGGGAGGGTGCAGGTGCGGGTGCAGGTGCAGCAGTTGTACGAGAGCATCTGAATTTCACTGCGGAGGGGAATCGGAATCCTCTTCTCGGCCTTCTCCTTCGCTTCAACTCACCCTCGGTCTCCCGTCCTGATTGCATACCCAACGTTAGAAAGCTGTCGCTACTCTCCTTTTCTTTTTCCTCCATCCTCTGGGCTTTAATAGCATGACGTTAGAAGCGTTACCACTTCCATGTTACAATGGATGGCCCGCCTTCCGATAGTCGTGCATGTACTTGATAAGCGGGTCTGATCCCGGTCTCAATGTTTTGTTTCTCGAGCGGGCAGTTTCTCGTTTCGGCGGTTTTAATGGCCTTTTTTTGGGCTTCCTGCTCCCTGTTGAAATACATAGTAGTTTCTCATCTGACAGATACACTTTCAAAAAATTAATCGAATCAAACACTCGAAATTACCGTCCCAGAGTAATATGAATGCTCTGCCTCATCATACAAAATTGGGACGTTCCTTGCGGGGTTGACAAGTCCTGACTCCACCAGAACAGCCTCCATCCATCTTCCATCGTAGGTTAGATTCTTCAATCAACCAGCTGTGAGCTGCACTGCTCGCTTCTTTTCCGGTTGATTTCAGTACAGTTGCCATATTAAAAGGATTCAAGGGCCTAAAATAACATTTAATTGGTAAGTCCCCTAGGATCAGGGGAAATGTAAACGCCCATCCAATTCAAAACTACTCTCCGATCTGATATTGTTAGAGCAATCTATGGTGTAAGTCTTATCGTTGCTCCAGAAAGATTCAAATCCTTATATTTGGATAATCGTTCATTACACACATATGTATGGAGTCTCAGTACACAGCATTTTGATTTTTTTTCTTTTCATTTTATGTTGGCCCAAATGTATTTAGTTCATGTATCAAAATTTATTAATTTTTGGGTTTTTGTATATATAATTTTTATAATTCCAAAATTTTATAATTTTCATCTTCATTTAACGTCAAATAAGTGAGAACTGTTAATTTTTGAAATTATGAAAAAAAATACAAAAACTCAAAAATAATAAATTTTAGTATGCATGAAGATCATACGTGAGACCATATAAAAGTTATAAAAAACCTAAAAAACGCTTATATGTAATAATTTTTTCAAAGTTTGGAACTAGTTGCGCAAACTCAGAACTCGAAGTGTACATTATTACTCTTGAATGTTAAAGCTTTTTTACTAGGATTTCAAAGCACGAAAATGTTATATCAAATCTACATGCTTATTCAGAAAGTTTAGACTTCAAAGAATATATTAGATCAAATGTTTAGATTCCATGTTGTACCAGAGTACGGCCCCTAACCCTGTAACCCATATCTCAGACCTTCGGAACCACATTACAGATGGGCTGTATCCAACAATCTGATATCATCTCCCTCCAATTGTATGTTCCCGAGGGCCCCGACCGACCAAATCAACAATGACCAGGGTCGATGACAGATTGACAGTGCTTCCAGATTCAAAAGAAGAATGAATTAGTGGGGCTTGGACGGCTAACATTGTTTTACTAATGAGATTCCAGCATGATGGTCTATCTGAATTCTAGCGGAAGTCCAGCCCCTTGTGTGCAGTCACCATGTTCTTTCATGTGGTCAATGTTGCTTTAAGAAGAATAACAATCAGGATCAGGAAAAAAACCGGTGCTCCCTTTGGATTTATTTGTTCACCGCACCCTTGTTAGTTTAATTACCTCCCCAACCAAGCTTGTATACATCTGGAGATGCAATGCACTCAGAATTGAGTATATCTCTTTTATTTCAGAGTGCGAATCATCACCTACAAGAAATTCATGTACAATGCAATCAATCTCAATCGAACTCCAACCAGGCCGCTTCCCAATTCCAATGTACTTCATCTTTTTTCTGACTTCCATGACTTTAGTCCATCTGTGAGCTGCAGCATAGATGCTGGAGAGCAGGACATGGGCGCCTCCATGACTAGGTTCCAACCCGATGATCTGTTTTGCAGCCAACTCGCCGAAGTAGATGTTGCCATGTAGCTTACAAGCATTTAACAGCGTTCCCCACATGACCACATCAGCCTTTACCGGAATGGAAATAATGAAATTATAGGCCTGACCAACCAGTCCAGCATGGCCTAGCAGATGAACCACACATGAGTAATGCTCGCTCCTGGGTACAATCCCATAAACAACTCTCATTTGGTTGAAATATTGCGTGGCTTCCTTCAACCATCCTGCATGCGCACACGCAGATAAGACACCCACAAAACTAATGCTGTCTGGTCTAATTCCATTTTCTAACATTTTAGAGAAAATACCAAGGCAATCGCCAGCATTTCCATTCACTGCTAGGCTCATCATCATTGCATTATAAGAGGCCAGATTTTTGTTCTCTATCAGATCAAACAATGCTCGGGCAACCTCTACACACCCACATTTTCCATACATATCCACCAGCGCAGTGCCCAGGACAACATCAGATCGAACTTTCCGCTCATCCAAGCAGTCATGAATACTTCGACCCATTTCGAGAGCCCCCAAATGGGCACAAGCTGCAATAGCACCAGAAATAGCTGCATCGTTGGCCTTCACATTTCCGCTCCGCATTTCCTGAAACACTGCCAATGCCTCGTTGAAAGCACCATTTTGGGCGTAGCCGTTCAGCAATGCGCTCCAAGAAATGCTGTTCTTATCCGGCATCTGATCAAAAACCCTCCTAGCGGACTCCATATCACCGCCTCTCGCATAACCGGACACCATGGAGTTCCAAGACACCACGTTTTTGTCTACCATCTTATCAAAAAGTTTCTGCGCCTCACCAATACTCCCACATTTAGCATACATATCGATCAACGAATTGACCACATAGCAGTTGTAGTCAATCCCAAATTCCTGAGCAAGATCCTCTAATTTCCGTCCCAAATTCAAATCACCCAACTGAGAACAAGCGTTAAAAACTCCGACAATCGTGACCTCATCAGGCCGCACATTCTCCTCTCTAATTAGAAAAAAGAGATCTACAGCTTCCCTCGCACGGTTGCTCCGAACATAGCTATTCAGAAGGACAGTCCAAGAGATTAAATCCCTTTCAGGAAGTTCATCGAAGACTTGGCGTGCAGAGTCAACCAGCCCACAAACAGAGTATCCCCGAACCAACGAATTCGCCACGACAATGTCTGAATCGAAGCACAGCTTGAAAGCTTGACCATGGATTTCCATCAAAGCCCGTGAACTCCTTGAATCCATGCAAGCCTGGGAAACGTAGCAGAGGGTGAAGCCACTGGGCTTGCACCCATGCTTCAACATCCTTGTGTAAAAATCGATAGCGCCAGCGTAATTCCGTGCTCTTGAGTAGGCTCTGAGCATGCTGTTAAACAAAGACGTTGTGGGTGCATTGATCCCATTAAAAACGAGGCACGCGTAGCTAGCGTTGGGAGGGTTTAAGAGCGCGCATATTTCTATGATCTTGGTTGATACTTGCTTGTCCTCCGAAAGACCAGTTCGGAAGATCTGAGCATGGATCTGCTTCAGTTCTGTCATGGATTTGCATGTTGCGAGACGAGGAAGACCAGGGTTCTGGAGGATTAGCTTGCTAGCTATGGATCTGTTCATATAGGAAGAATTTGCAGGAGAGACGGAGAAAGCAAATGCAAGCTTGCCGCGCTGCGCAAGTTTAGAACATCCGTTCGAAATTTTAAATGGCGAACCGTAAGGCTGATGGTTCACCACCATTTCAAGGCAGCGGGTGTCAGCCTCTCGCTCCGTCGTAACAATATTTATGGAAACACCGCGGCCGTCCATTGTCTGCTTGGAGGTAATTAAGAGACGGCAGTGATTTCTAGAAATTGGTTCCTTGCAAATTTCCAAGGAATCCTCTCGTTTAATGTCTTAATAGTTTCATTTATGAAATTCAATAAAATTATTTACTTAAGGATATATTTATGACCTTAAAAAAAGTTTGGGTGTGTAAACAAATAAATCAGTTCAAAACATTTTTCACCCATGTAAATATTTACTTTTGAAGTGATTTAACTTTGCAATTCAACAAAAAATTTATTCAAGTAATAGTTACATAGGATTTGTTTTTATATAACTAGTTCATATCAAAGTAATTTTATATAACTTCTTTCATCTTTTTTTTTTTTGATAAAAGAATTACTCTATCCCGACATCCTATCGCGTTGAAAAGGGGTCGGAGGAGAGTAATCCACATCATGCATTGCCAAAAAATTGTCTTTACAAAGTTTCTCTACAACTGCTCGAGGGGGATTTCCCCACCAAAAAAGATGATTAAC